>JASUXV010000034.1:0-139391 GCA_030411845.1 Friedmanniomyces endolithicus
CTTATAACCCCTACTAATCTAATACGACCTCTTCTAATCTAACCTAACGCTAAGGAAAAACTAGCGCAGTTACCTCCCCTTTTAGAGAGGTCGGGTCAACTGTACACATGGATGCGTCTTCTTTCTGGCGTCGAAATGATTTCCAGTCCAGGTTGTTGTCCATCGTGCGATTCCGTAAAGCGTGGGTCATGTCATCTCCGTCACTTCAGTCGTCTGTACGCCTGCTGCTGAGCCTCAAGAAATGTTCGTAGTAAAGCCAGTTCATCCAACGGTTGCGAACTGGATGTGGTGATGAAACTAGAAGGAAGCTTTCTCCATGTCTGTGGCGTAAACAACAAATAGCATTCTTCTGAGTTTGCGCCTGCGTCTACATATATCTTAGCTGCCGCGTATCGCGCCCGCTTATGCTCTACGCACCCTCGTTCTGTACATCCCGGAGCATCGCCTTGTGATCGCTGGGAAGGAAGGGTGGAAGGCCAAGTGTTGTGACGCTGAGGTTACGGTTGAGTCAGACCACGAGGAATATTCACGCCCAAAATACAGCTACCTACCCCTGGTTCGCCTCCCCTTCACTCATCCGCCTACTGTCGGTACACCGCTTCAGCATATCACCACAACATACACACGGGTTGGTCGGGCGGCCGAAGGAAGAGGAGGGAGGGAGGAAACAGAAGCCCGAGGGTGGGACTGCTAGGTGCACATGGCATACGCGCAGGTGGAGGAGGTGCGACAGTTGCCTTCTCCCATCTCTCCTGCGAGAGATCCCCCGAGCCGGCCTGGCATGAGCGACGATGCACGGCCGATAACCAGAGATAGTCCACAGTGGCCATCACCTCAATCGTCACTCCTCCGCAAATCGATTCCTAAGCTTGAGCCGAATACAGTACGACTACAAGGCGCGCCGTCGAGTCCCGTCAATGTCAGCCCGCCGCGTCAAGGCATTCAAGAGCCCGAGAGCGCTGCCTTCCGTGGCTTCGGTGTGAGCAATGGATCAAGACCAGTGTTGCGCAGCGTGCCAACGCCCGACTCGGGAAGCCAGCAGGACTGTCTGGACTCATTGCCCATACGGAGTCGACCATCCAGCGGGCAGGTAATGGGCAAGTATGCGCAACACAGTCGGACATCCTCAGGCAGCGGCCCGCCGCGCATAGAGGAATTCGGCCCGGAACTGGAACTCCCATCAGAAGAGGTATCGGAGTCGCCTGGACTACGCTACCACGCCTTTGACGATGAGCCCCGGAAGCAGCAGACGCGGAAGCAGAACCGAGTATCCCAGATGACGATACAGTCTGGGTACTCGGCCGGCTCCAGCTCGTCCGGTGGCAACAGGGACTCACAGCTCCTCGCGCCGCGATCCGCAGTCTTGCAGCGTCCGGCTTCCACCTACACTCTCGGCTCCGAACTTCGAGGACGTACTCTCTCACCACTCAGCGCAAACGGCCGCCTAGAGCAGGGCTCCCCACGTAGCTTTGCCCGCGATATCTCGTCCTCGCGCCGCTCCCCCAGTAACCGACCAATGAGCTATATTGACCTTCTCAGCGACGTCCCTTACAATCAACAAGTCGCCCCAGGCCCGCACACGAATCATGCCGGCCTTCAAAGTGTCATAGGCAACGCCGCCAGCCTTCTCGACACCAAGAAGACGCTCGAAATGTACCGCCTAAACGTAAAGAAGACCAACAACGACGCCGTCCAATACGAATTCGCCATCTTCATGATCAACGCCGCGCGAGACTGCACTCCCGGTGACGGCTCCGGCCTCGATCCGCCAGAGCTCATCCAGGAAGCCAAGCACATCCTCCAACGCCTCGCGGACCGCGCCTACCCGTTCGGACAGTACTACCTAGCAGACGGCTACTCCTCCGGCCTCTTCAACAAAGACAACCGACCAGACCACGACAAAGCCTTCCCCCTCTTCGTCGCGGCCGCCAAGCACGGACACGCCGAAGCCGGCTACCGCGCAGCGCTCTGCTACGAATTCGGCTGGGGCACCGCCAAGTCCTACCCTAAAGCCATCCAGTTCTACCGAAACTCGGCCTCCAAAAACCACCCTGGCGCCGCCACACGGCTCGGTCTCGCATGCCTGCGCGGCCACATGGGCCTCGGACGCGACAGATACCGCGAAGGGCTCAAATGGCTCAAGCGCGCCCAGGAGTCCGCGGATTTCCAGTACAACTCCGCGCCCTACGAACTCGGCGTCCTGCACCTGTCCGGCTTCGGCGACGACGTCTTCAAAGACGAGGCCTACGCCGCACAGCTTCTCACGCAAGCTGCGGAGCTGGGCCACGCGGAGGCGAATCTGCTGATGGGGAAGGCGTATGAGACTGGGGAGTATGGGTGTCCGCGCGATCCGGCGCTGAGCGTGCATTTCTACAACGGGGCTGCGACAAGGGGCGTGGCGGAGGCGATGATGGCGTTGTGTGCTTGGTTCATGGTCGGGGCGGAGCCGGTGTTGAACAGGGACGAGGGGGAGGCTTTTGCTTGGGCGGCGAAGGCTGCTGATCTGGGTGCGTGTTGATCTTCACATTGCCACAGCTACGTCTGTCTTTCGAATCGAATGCTGACGTGTGATGACCACAGGCCATCCCAAAGCCCAGTACGCTTGCGGATACTTCACCGAAATGGGCATCGGGTGCCGACGTGACCCGTTGCAGGCTAATGTGTGGTATGTCTGTGCCGCGGACCAAGGCTACGAGGCGGCGACGCAGCGGTTGGCCATCATCCGGGCCGCGGTGGCCGGGGAGGATACTTCGGGCGGGGTGGCGAACAGGGTGCCGATGGCGAAGGGGAGGGCGAAGACGGCTGAGTTGAAGGGGTTTGGCAACGGCGGTGTGGGCGCGAATGTGAACGCTAACGGGAATGGGGCGAGGAAAAAGGTGTTGGGGATCTTTTGACCGACATTGACGAGATCTTTGCATTGAATCTACGAGGCAGCTGCATACGAGGTGGCATGGAACAGGCGTTCCGACGTGGGGCGGTGGGACCAAGAGTATGGTAATGATGCCAACGCCGAACTTGGAGTCAGGGGACCGGAAAGGGTAGTTGGGGGGACAAGATTCTTCGCACTGTCATCTGCATGGCCTTCGAGGCAGCCAGCTGAAGGGAGGGTTCGGGGTAATCTAGGAGAACGTGTTACAGTAATTTTTGGGGATGTTTGGGGACATGTACAGTACTGACGACTTATCTTACGCTCCTCTGCCATCGTGCAACAGAATCCACGGAAGGGTACAGCTGTGGGCGTGAGGACCTCGGAGATCCGGTCATGTCTGTACATGTAATAATCGCATGGCAAAAGAAGCGCGTGCTGTTACACTTGCTGTCATCACGTGACACTGTCTTGGCGCCCGGACTTCCAGGGTCCAGTTGGGTCTCGCAAGGCGTGGGATGTTGGGAGGGCAGCATACGGCACACAGTAAACGCAAACATCCCTCCCTTGTCGTTGTCGCATCTTGACACGGCGTGGCGCTAGCGGTCGCCATCCATTTCTGAACGTGTCGAGCGCCAAGTCGAGGTGAGCATGGAGGCTGGAAGAAAGAGGAAGGCCGCCAACGCGCCTGAGACGCCCTCTGCCGATGGAGCCAGCGCGTTGAAGAAGATTAAGTTGCTGGTATGTCCTCTGTAATATTCTTCCTCCCCATCCTCATGGTGTGCTGAATATGGATGTCGCTGCGATGCGCGAGTCTGTGGCGTGGCGCGGCCCTGTAATGGGCTGGGTGTTGTGAGAGGCAGTGGGTTGTTGATGCGACGCTTGTGAAGATGAGGACGAGGATGCGCGCGCGCCGACCTCTCACACCTCATCAACCCACTCCAGCTACTCCGTCATACTCCGCCCCGCACCGAACGCACCAGCACTGCACTCGCAGCAACAAATATGCACGCCTTCCAGGCCTACGCTGACGTGATATGTCTCCGCGCAGAACACCAACCATGCATCGGCGGCGAAGAGCAGAGTGCAGGAGCTCGGGCAGAAGCTCATGTCCGCGCTTCGAGTCGCTCAGGACAAGAAGTATGTTGGAGAGCCACTTCCGTACCACAGCACTCACAGTAGCTGACACCGACCAGCAAAGGACACGTCATCGCCGAGCAATTCCTCACCCTACCATCGCGCGACGAGCTACCGGACTACTATGAAGTCACTAAGCTCCCGGTGGCTTTCGATACCATCGAGGAGAAGCTGCAACGCAACGCATATCCCACCATGACCACGTTGGAGAGCGACCTCAAACGTCTGGTACATAACGCCAAGGAGTACAATGCGCCCAAGAGCGATATATACGAGGATGCCGAGCGGATACGGAAGTTGGTCTTCAATTATATGAAGCAGAACAACCCGCAGTACGCGCAAGATCCGAACTATACCAGCTTCCCGACGCCAATACCGCATACGAACGGAGGCGCAGTGCAAAATGGGAAGATGAAAGAAGAAGATGAGAATGTGGATGAGCTGCAGAGCGATCCGGTAGCAAGAGAGAGCGAGCAACCCCGAAACTCAACGGCACCGGCGGTGAAAGCGTCGGAGCCGAGGTCGGATCGCAAGGAGTCTCTGGCGCCCAGCGCAACGACAGGTGCTGAAGACGGTGGAGGTGGAGGGGAAGCGCTGGTGTTGGACGGCTTGTCCTTTCAAGACGCCCAGCAAAGGATCGTCTCGTACCTTCTCCACTACACCGACGAAGAGTGAGTGACCAGGCTTCGTCTCATGTGTGGTGCAAGCTGACTGACTCTCGCAGGGGTCTCGAGATCTACTCACCTTTTGTCAACCTGCCGTCTCGCAAACTCGAGGACTATTATCAAGTTATCAGGCATCCCTTGTCTCTGAAAGGTGTGGCGAAGCGTTGCCGTGGTGAGCATGGTCGCGCACCGCCGAGTGGCGTCTCTGACTTTAAGACCTGGGACGCTTTTGAGGAGGAAGTCAGCTTCATCTGGCGGAACGCGCAGGAGTACAATGACGATGGCAGTGACATGTACACCTTAGCGAATGAATTCAAGGTGTGCTTATTATCTTGCCCACGAGCCGTAGCAGCATGCTGACACCATGTAGGACCACTTCAAGTCGTTAGTTGCGGAAGCCCGAGAGAAGGTCGACGAGCCCGCTGGTCCGCGCATCAAGCTTGGCGGGCCAAAGCCAAAGGTCACACTCAATCTTTCGCAACACCGGAACTCCCCAGTCCCGGCTGGAGTGCATGTCGATAACGAGGCACTGGCCCGGCAGAGGCTGATGGTGGCCGCGGGCGTTAACGGCAACAACTCTCGGCCACCTCCGCTAAGCAACGGAGTGGCACGCTCAACGGAACTCAGACCTCACAGCAGTGGACTATCAGGCTCACCTCCCAGCGCAGCACTCAAATCCGAAAGACATCCTGGTCAATCACCCGCTCTCCAACACTCCGTCCCACACTCCCAAACCAACGGCATGATGCCGCCACCCGCCATGCGCCCTCCAAGCGGTAGTCCGCACCCTTCCCAACAACCATCCAACAACAACAGCTATACCTACACCGTTCCCGGCCTACTCCCTCCCATCGCGACTCGCGCCTACCCACTGGAGCAAGCCCTCCTCCCCACCGTCTCCCTCGCCACCCACCCCCAACTCCCCATCCCAAACCGTTTCCACATCGCCATCCCGCCCCACGCCACCCTGGCGCAACAAAGCACCACCATCACCCTCCCCAACAGCCACTACTTCCTGCAAATCTGCCCGAGCATCAGCAAAGAACTGAGTACAGGCCGGCCGTACAAATTGTTCGTCACGCTGAACGGGGTGCGGTTGAATCAGAGGGACACGAAGTTCTTCGCCGAGACGGGGCGGCGGACGCATGTTTATGAGGGGAGTTTGATGCAGGGGGTCAATCGGGTGGAGGTGGAGGTTGCGGCTAGTAAGGTGTTGGATGAGGGTGGGAAGGGGGAAGGGTTAGATGTGGAGAAGGTTACCGTGTATGCTAATCTGCTGAAGGCGTGAGGGAGGCAGGAAGAGAATGATGCGAAGATGGGACGGGGTTAGCGGGAGTCTTGGGTTTCGTCAATGGATGGCGGCGGAGATTTTGTGGTCTCCAGCGGCAAGCCCGGCGCTGCTTCGAGATGTGCTCGGGGTGAGTCGGGGTATGAGGTATGGGAACGTCTGCATCAACAATACCTGGTATCTCACTTTGGCAATCTTGGTGGTACACCTGTGAGTCGTGCTTACAGGTCCTACACAGCAAAGCTTCACGTCCGCCTGTTTGATTCGGGGAGCACCAAGCATTGCTAGTCTCTCGGCAAGGCGAGCTTCAACGATTCAGCCAAGACTCCAACCCCACATGGTGGCGGTCTGGGGTACATGTGGCGTCCGGTCCTTACCCTGGACTGAACCTTGAGCGCGAATGGCGACAACAAGCAGCGACTGACTACATGTGCATCCCGGAAGTATAGCCACTGACAGGCAATGCCTTCGCACTGCTGTCTTTAGCCTGCGCTGCCTGGCTCCGTTGCACCACGCTTTGTGCGAGCGTGAGGGGCATGTAGGGCTCCTGAGCCTTAACCGAGGGCATACGTCCAGCACTCCGCAGATAAGAGATATATGTATGTAGGATGTGGCGACGACCACAGGCCGTCGAGCGTAGGTAGTATCGCAGCAACGAGACTCTCCTTTCTCCCCCGTCTCCCTCATATCGCTCTCCCTTTCCCTCTTCCCAAACATCCGCCTACCATGGCAGACAACTCCAAACCAACAGCCCAACACCTCGAAGCCGCCTCGCCCAGCACCGACATCGAACTCCAACAACCCCGCCCCCAACTCGCCTACAACGACCTCGACGACGACGACAACGCCGACGAACGCGCCCCCGAAGCCCGTGGCCGCGATGCCTCCTCCATCGACGCGAGTTACTGGCGCTCCGCCCGCTTCCTGGGCAGCATGGCGGCCATCGGTCTCGGGTTCATGGGCGGGACCGGAGGCTATGCGCTAGTCGCTCCCGTGCTGAGCGATATCAATGCCGATTTGGGGCCGAGTCCGAATATTGCTTGGGTGGGGCTGGTGTATGTTTTGACTGAGGCGGTGTTTTTTTTGCTGGTGGGGAGGTTGAGCGATATCTTTGGTTGGTCATCTTCGAGCGTGGTGCTTGACGGCGTGGCTTTTGCTGACCATCATTTGAAGGCCGTCGGTGGTTCTTCATCACTGGGTCGTTGATTGGACTTGTTGGGACGATCATCGGTGCCACGGCGCAGTCCGTCAATACGCTGATTGGAGCTGAGGTCTTGATCGGCTTAGCAGCAGCGTTCGTCGCCCCCAAATCAATAGCTCCTCCCTCTGATGATTGTAACCTCCGCTAACCTTGCTACTACCCACCCATCTAGCTTCCAGATCTCCTTCTTTTGGGTCATCGCAGAGCTAGTTCCGGTCAAATGGCGCTACCTCGCAAACTCATACGCCTACATCGTCTCCATCCCCACCAACCCCCTCGCGGCGAAGATCGCTTTCACAATGCAACGGTCACCGCTCAAGTGGCGCGGCAGCTTCATCTTTATGGCTGGCGTGAACGCTTTGAGTGCCCTTTGCTGGTGGGTTCGACTCTCCGTATGTGGCACGGCGGCATATTGACATCGTTTCGCAGGTATCTGTTCTACCATCCGCCGACGTTCCATATGTTGCACCGTACGAAGATGGCGAAAGACATCTTGCTGCACTTCGATTGGATTGGCTTGTTGCTCTACACGGCTGGCACAACAATCCTGCTGATGGGCCTGAGCTGGGGCGGAGGACGTAAGTCGGAAACCACTGTCGGGAGAGAGCGAGGATGCTAATGCCGTTATAGTGTACCCTTGGAGTGACAGCCACGGTAAGTCTGCGGGAGCACGTCGACATCAGAGACGCCAACGGCTGATATACGGTGATCTCACTAGTCATTGCAACGCTTGTTGCTGGAGCAGTCTGCGTATTCGGTATTTTCCCGCTGTGGTCGGTCTACTTGCCTTTCAAGACGGTTGAGCCTTTCTTGCCACTGCACTTGTTCACGAATCTGAACTTCCAAGCATGCGCTTGGCTTACCGGCATCGGTACGTCGATGATACTTGACGAGATCGCGCGACATCAACGCTGATCCGTGACCAGGCGCCGGTGCTTACTACGGCTTCTCACTCATCTGGCCACAAGCTGTGTCGTCACTCTACACTCTGTCGTACGATGAACAAGGCACACTTGCAGGTCTGGCGGCGATGGTACTACTCCAGCCGCCCCAGACTCCTACAAATCCATTGACGACTTTCAGGGATTTGTATTTGGCCAAGTGATCGGTGGTGTAATCGCAACTCTCGTCGGACCACGCTGGGGGATAAGAGTGACCATGTGGATGGCTGCTCCGGTCCGTATACCCTCACGATCGACTCCCCCCTCGAATCCGCCTGCTGATTCTCGTTCGACGCTGCTAGCTCATGTTAGCCGCAGCAGCAAACCCACTGAACAAGTCACTAACGGAAGGCCTGATCCTGACCGGCTCCTTTCTCATCGGTGCAAGTGAGAGCCAGACTGCAGTGACGGCCCTCAGCACCCTCCGCAACGAAGCCGACATCGGTCTCGCAGGTGGCCTCGCAGGAACAATCCGCTCGTTCGTCTCAGCCATCGCAGTGGCAATCTACTCCACAGTCCTGAAGAACCGCCTCAACACCACAATCCCCCAGTACGTCGCTCCAGCAGCCGAGCAAGCCGGTCTACCCCCAAGCTCCTTGCCCGCCCTTATACTCGGCTTGGGCGGCACGGGACCGCTCACCGCAACGGCGGTGCCGGGTCTGACGTCTGCGATCGAGGCGGCGGCTACAACAGCGTATCGGTATGCGAACGCGCAAGCCTACCGGACGATTTTCTTCACGAGCTTTGCGTTTGGTGGGGCGGGGATGATACTGGTCTGGTTCGTGGCCGATAAAGATAAGTTTTGTGGGCGGGCATGTGCATGATCCGCGGCAAGAGAAGGCACTGGAAGGTGAGAAAGGGTAAGACGTTATGTGGCGCTGGCAGTCTCCTAGGGCAGCTCTTGTTGTTCCTCACGCTTATGGCTCCGAATGGCCGAGGTAATCGATCGTGTTGTGCCTCGGAATAACGCTTACAAGACCACTACGTAGCTCACAATCGTGTATTCAACATCAATACAAAGCGGACATACACTCCATCGAGTGTGTACCCGCGCAAGCTAGGTGCGTATGGATCGCCCTTCCGCACCGACTAGCACCATGCTCGTGCACATACGGCTTTGCATCGCTGATGTATTGGCGACATCCAAGCAGTCGCAACCTTTTTGTATCATGCCTTCCAGTACCCATCCCGCGTCATACTCCGGTACCAATCATTAGATTAGGCTAGCTCATCTTCTGAACTATCCTCCTCCTTGGCACGCAGCTGGATGCTCTTCCTTTTCCCGGCAACAGCCCGCCCACCCCGCCTTGGCTCGGGTTTCTCATCATACACAAGCGGAATTGGCGTGCGCTTCCGAGAACCTCGCTTGGAGCGACCTGTCAGAGAGTCCAAGTAAGCCGGCGTAGCCGCTCTGCCGTCGTTCCGTCGTGGCCGGTGCCCCCTTGACCGCGAGACGGGAGGACTCGTAGCTATGGGCACCGTCGTTGCCTGTTGAGACTCCACGAGTGGCAAACCATCCTTGCCATCCTCAGAATTGTCCTTGTTTGGGACACGTTTCGGCTCTGCACCTATCAGTGCCGTATGTAGGTCAGCCTGTGAGCTCTCCGGGTCACAAATGACCTCGGCGTCCAGCATTGGCTTGCTGTCGACAACGTCCATGATCATGTCTACAGCGTCGGACAAGCCTGATTCGATGATATCGGGGCAGTGCTTGTCCGTCTGCTGCAGTGGATCTGTAGAGATGAGGGGTGCGATATCCTCCATCGCGCCGTCAGATTGGAGAGGGTCGGTGGACCATGATGCGACGATGCGGTTTCTGGACAGCAGGTCGGACGCGGTTGGTTCTTGAGCGATGTTGTGGTCGTAGGGCGTGTCGTAGACTTGTTGTGGATTGGAGCAATGCTGGTTCCCATCGTCTATCGGGATATAGGTGAGAATCGATGCTTGGAACACATTGGGCGGGCTTGTACTCCCTTCTGGAAGTCCGTTGAAGGCCGTCGGAAAAGTGGGTTGCGTGGCCAGTGGATCTTGCTTTTCGGTATTCGCTATATGACTGTGCTCTCTCGCCAACACATTGAGTGGCGACAATATAGTCACCGACTTCGTCTCCGCGTCTGGCTCGACCGCCGGCAAGGACGGAGCGTCAATGGTACTTCGGAGAGGATGGTGTTCGGCACTAATCTGTGCGCGTGTTCTCCTCAGCGTATTAGCCCTAGGAGGTGAAGACGCCATGTTGAATCCAGCATCCGAGCCGTTCACGTCTACATTACGTTCCGTCCACGGAGAGGTTATCGTCGCGGCATTCTCCGCAGCACTGCTCTTCCGCAGTCTTCCATCTATGGCATTGAGCGCGAGGCCGCGGCAAGCAAGACATCGGAGGACTGGCTCGCTGCTTCGGTATCCCGCGAATTCGGCGATGGGTTTGACTTCGTGGCAAACTCCAATGCATTTGCGCCAGCCAGGAGCATCAGGCGCAGGAAGTGCGAGGTCCACGTTCGAATGTGTCATCTCGCCGAACGCAAACGCTCTATTCCGAGCAAGTTGAGGTGATGCAGGCACAGAACTCAAGTCGGACGAAGAAGATCTCGAGCGTTGCCTAACGCTGTGCTCATAAATTTCTTCTGATAACATGTTGTCGGCGCCTTTCGAGCTTTCGATCGCGGACTCGAAAGTCGGCAGACCGTACTCTGTCGGCTGTGCAGCGTTTTCCGGGCTTCGACTGACGAATGGATCCGTCGACTGATGATGCCGTACGACATCTGACGAGGTGGGTATATTGTTGGGTTGTAGCGCCACGAAGTAAGGCATTGCTCGTTGTGTATGTCTCGCAGGCGTGTTGTAGATGTCCGGCACGGAGACAGTCGTGGGAAGCGTAGACGCAGGCAAGGATTCTGTACGACAAGTAGGCGTAGATGTGCTGATTTGTAGACCTGCAGCAACGGGTGTCGAAGGTGGCAATGGGGTAAAAGGAGAGGAAGGCGACGATGGTATAGCATTGTCTCGAGAGCCTTCGGAAGTTGCTTTGCTTGGAAGCGAAGGTGCAGCATGTCGAAGTGGCTTCGCCGCTGACTTCGCTGGTGCGATGTCCGACACAGGCACTGAAGCTCGGTATGGTGTCTGCAGCGTAGTTCGGTCTTCAGTCGCTGCAGAAGGCAACGTTGTATCGCAGCTCATCGTAGTCTGTGCCGTCTTCCGCTTCGTACGTGCAACCTTCGGAGTAGCCGGAGTCACATCTCCGTCTTTGCGGTACTCGTTCCACTGAGACGCTACCGCGTTCGGACTTCGACCGGGTAGCTGCGAAGCTATGCCAGCCCATCTCATATTCTTAGACCGCAGTTTAACGAGTAAAGCATGCTCCGCTTCCGTCCATTGCGCCCCGTGCTTGGCTGTCTCGGTGTAGTGTGCAAAGGTCCTAATCATCGAGTGTTCAATCGATAGATCTTGGTTTGGCCGCTGTGGGACATCGGTCGAGGCCGGCGTAGCAATTGAGTAGGGATTGGCGCGGTTCGCCGCGGCTTCATCAGTAAGAAAGGCGAAGGTGGTATCCGTCGGCGCCGGATCAAGCGTATCCGCAATGTTCACGACCGTGTTCGAAGCCGACAGGGTTGCTGCACCCTCGATAATGACAGACTCCGTGAGCAAAGGGTCGATGAGTGACACATCACCATCCTGCGTCTCCAGTACGTTTCCGACGAAGTCATGAGTGGCCGTACCCACTAGCGGCGCCGCGGCTGCGGTCCAGGCTACATCTCCTTCATTGCGTAGCCTCACGATGAGCTGATCTCTGGGGCACAGCGACGCAGGGTCTCTGGCGTCCAATGCGTCGCGCGACACACGTTGCTGTAATGCCTCAACACCAGCATCGTCTCCTTGAGCAACACCAGTCTCCGGCGAAGTTGGAGCCGGCACGTCTAGAGTGTCGTTGAAACCTTTCAAGTACTCAAACCTATTGATCAACGACGCCACAGTCCGGCCCGGCATGCGTTCAGCGATCTCGCCGAAGCTGAGACCCTCGACGTTCTTCAAGCTCAGCAGAGTCTGGTCCTCGTCGCGACGCTGCTCCAGTATCTCCTCCATCCGCTTTCGTCCAGCGGGACCGAACCGGAAATCGCCGTCGTCAGGGTCAGCTTGCAAGAAAACGTGCGTATACGGATCGTCACCACCAGCTCTCATGACCTTGTGTCTCTGCGCCAAGGTGCGGACGTATCGCTTCTGCAGAGACAGCCAGGTCCGTTGGGTGAACTCCTGAGCCAAGATCTCCCAGGGCAGCTTGTCGACTTCGCGAAGCTTGATGAGCAGCTCGTCTTCATCTGGCGTGTACACTCTGTAGTGGTGTTCCGGTGCGTTGGCGTACACCGGGTTGGCCCGCTTCTTCTTTTTCCTCCTCGCATTTGTTGACCGAGGTGGCAAGTTGCCCACCAAGATATTGAAGCGCTTCTCGACCCATTCCGCCGTCTTGCCCGGTATGCGCTCCGCAATCGCAGGCCATCCAAGCTCGTCTTCAAGGCGTAGCTGGACGAGCAGCTCATCTTGCCGTTCATCTCGCTCCTCGCGAAGAGCCTCTTCAGCTTCGCTATCCTCATCAAACCGGAAACCCTGCTCAATAAGTGCATCTCTGCCTGCACTCGGCTGTGAAACTAAAATCTTGGCGTATCTGCACTGCACACCGTAGTGCGAACGACCTCGGAAATGATGGGCGATGCGCTCCCATGACAAGTGATCAATTTCTTTCAATTTGATGATGAGCGCATCCTCCTCAATCGAGAACCGGGTGTGTCTGCTGCCGTTGTTTGTCGAACGCCTGGACTTATTCGACGATTCGTCCTCCGATGGTGGTTCAGGCGCCTCGCGTCGCAAAGGTCTGAGCAGGTCGTACCGATACAAGTACATACCACAAGCGTTGCAGAGGTCGTGGCCATCAGGGCCAGGCCTCCAAGTAATCGTTGCTCTGATCTGGCAGTGATGGCATTCCTTTAGCGCAGGGATACCATTCTCTATAGGCGAACTATATACGTCCTGCTCCAGGCTCTCCGTTGGGACGTGGTCAGTATTGGCTGCGGCAGCACCGCCTGCTTTGGCTGGAGATGGAGGTAATGGCGATGGCTTCGGTGGATGATACCGTGGGTGACGAGCAGGCGCCCAGATCGATTCCAGTGACTC
This sequence comes from Friedmanniomyces endolithicus, assembly GCA_030411845.1. Taxonomy (NCBI): domain Eukaryota; kingdom Fungi; phylum Ascomycota; class Dothideomycetes; order Mycosphaerellales; family Teratosphaeriaceae; genus Friedmanniomyces; species Friedmanniomyces endolithicus. Next base: position 13,259 of record JASUXV010000034.1, read on the forward strand.
CTTTGGCGGCTTCCCGGATGGTGACAATACGGTTGACAACTGCGGCAGATGTGGCCTCGCTGGTTGAGACGGCATGGTCCGCTGGCGTTTGAAAGCTGGTACTTCAGGAAAGTCCCAAGTCGTGTCTTTCGGTTTGCGCTTCCTTACTTTCGCTTGACCCTTGCTCCCAACCATATACTTGGCGAGTTGATTTGCGATGCTCACACCCAAGGCTTCTATTGCTTCTGGGCCAATGTTCCGATCAGTCTCCGCTTTCGAGATCAGATTGAGCACCGACGACTGCACCGCCGGGACGCCCTGCGCATTAGGGCTAATCTTGCCATCCGCGCCTGGCAATGTTGTTGGGATCTCTGGGATATCCGCAGGGAAGGCCGCATGGCTCAGCTCTTGAAGTAAAGGGTCGAGGGCGAATAGTGCTGGCTTATGCGATGCAGCGCTCAACTCGGTGCCTGCGTGCGCTGGAGCCTCTCCACAGTTCTCCTCCTCCTCTGCTTCCGTTCCCAACTCGCTAGCGGTCCCCTCGGACTCCTCATTCCCCTCAGAGTCTCCAGTCTCATCTTCAAGTTCCAGCTCCTCCGCAAAATCCTTGACGAATTGTAGAGATTGGCAATCGCCAGGGTCGACTTCATGTTGCATATTCTCAAGATGCCCATTGTTGACCACGATTTCGCCCGTCTCGATGTCGATCTCGTCGCCAATGTCTGTAAAGTCTCGGGCATATTTGGCGAATATCTGCTCGAAGCAGATCTTGAGGCGCTGGTCGTTTTCGTGACGTTCTTGTTTGAACACTCCGGCAGCAGCTTCACACTGTACAAGTGTCGCGGATTCCTTCTCGTCACGATACATGGCTCCAGTGTCCTCGACCGGATCGTATGTCTCCTGGACTTTGACGTCGAGGCCAGGATGCTCTATGGCAAGTGCCGGCGGCGACTCCGATCGCACCTCCATTATTGTCTGCAAACCCCCCCCCTACATCCATTCACATGTACGTTCAGTACATGTGTGTACAGTCGGATGAGGGTAGATATGCCTGTAAGGATCGCATCGGAAGGGTCGACGCGTCTAGTTCACGAGCAAGGCGCGACAGGACAAGCGGAAACAGCCCGTCCAGATTTCACTCCTGCAGAGATTATTGCCTCAGGCTAATAAATGAGGTCCAACCACATGCATGTACCTCAACGTCGCACCTCCAGTTTATTAGAAAGATGTGATGATTTCGAGTGCTGCTGTCATGGCAGACGGTGCCGCGCTTGACGCATACCACTGGAAATTCGGGCGTTGACCTGATCGGCTTGCTGTGAAGTTCACTCAGTTTGCGGACAACCAAGAGCAAACGACGCCTAGGGCTCATCGCCTGCCTGCCAGACTTAGACCACCAAGAGCGGAGTCGCTACCCAAAGGCATTGATTGATTGATGGATCATGGCCACTCTGCATTGCCAGAAGTGCCGTACTGCGCTGAGGGTAGATTCATCTCTTCAGAATCTGAACCCAGCATCCTTCAAGATTCTGGCCGATGCCGCGCCAGCTCTGGAACCCAAGGCACCTGATGGCCCTCGCTCAGCAGCCGCAAAAGAGCGGCGGCAACACTACGAAGATGTTTCGCAGCATGCTGGTCCGCCAATACAAAAGCGGAGTATCGGAGCGAGCCAACGGGCAGGTGGCAAAGTCAACCCGGATATGTCATACATCAACATCACCGACTCGCTCATGGCTCCCGAAGGACCATCGGAGATGATTGAAACACCAACCAAAGGAAAACGCACACTTGCCAAGTCAGAGACCGTCAACGGCGCAGATGGCACCGAGGCTCTCTCGCAGCAGATCGAGACCGTAGTCCGACTCTTTGAGATCCTCTCCGCTCGCTCCGACATTGACCATCCAATCTGTTCGGAGTGTACGGAACTTGTCCTCGACGGCCTACAAAAGCGTCAATCCAGCGTACTGCGAGAACGTGACGCTTACGTCCAGTTCCTCAAGCAAGCACTGCAAGATGTGCCGACTGAGGAGGAGAAAGCCGAGACAACCCGCGCTTTGGCGGACGCCCGACAGCGTGAGAAACAAGCCTTGGCCGATCTAGAAGCGCTCGAAGCCGAGAAGTCTCGCATGGAAGACGAGATCGCGGCCCTCGACGCCGAAGCCGATGAAATCGACGAAGGGGAAGAGAGCTTCTGGCGCGCTCGCAATGCTTTTGCGGCCGAGCTGACTGCAGCACAAGAGGAGCGTGATGGGCTGCAGACTCAGCTCGCGCACGACACTAGACTTCTCGAGTCGCTGCAACGCACCAATGTCTACAACGACACCTTCTGCATTGGCCACGACGGCGTCTTCGGCACGATCAACGGCCTGCGTCTCGGACGTCTCGCTGACCATCCCGTAGACTGGCCCGAGATCAACGCTGCACTCGGGCAAGCCTTACTATTGCTCGTCGTGGTATCGGAGAAGTTGGGCTGCAAGATCAAAGGCTACAAACTCCTGCCCATCGGCTCCACCTCTCGAATCGTGTTGGAGAACCCAGATGCAGTGTCCACTGGCGCCGGCAAACCGCGCGGGACTACTTACAACCTGTTTAGCAGCGGTACCTTGATCTTCGGCCTCGGTGTCTTCTACGACTCATTCGACAACGCAATGATCGCCTTCCTGGAGTGCCTCCGACAGGTCGGGGACCACGTGGAGCGTACATCATCCCGTAGTACTGGTGGAGAGGCTCCAACAGGCTCTCCAGCCGGCCTGAAGATGCCTTATGAGATTCAAACGGGCAGAGACGCAGGGAAGATTGGTGGGGTGAAGATCGTGTTGACTGGAGTGGGGAGGGAAGAGCAGTGGACGAAAGCATGCAAGTACGTGCTTACGTGCTGTAAGTTCTTGCTTGCGCACGCAAGTCATGTGGCGAATGAGGTAGACGCAAAGAATAGCAGATGAACATACCTCCCGCAACGATCCCCGTAAGATATGCTGGGCGATATGCTCCTGTACAGTCCCTGAGCTCCCAAGAGGAAGCGCACGTACTTCAGAGACTCCTGCTCCCTCGCAAGGATCTCCGTAACACATGCGGCGCAATATGCTCCTGTACAGTCTTTGAGCGTTAGAGAGGAAGCTCATGTATTTTGGAGACTCTACAAGCCTACAAGTCTACAATTCCTAGTTGAACATTGAGTTGCGCGAAGCACGCTTCCTCCCCTCCGCCTCGATCGCCTCAATGAAGGCCACAGCCTTCTGAGACTCTCCCTCGTACAGCTCCTTTGTGGCGTCGAGATAGGCCATCTTGAAAACACTCCAAAGCCGTTTGTCGCGCCCACTCGATCCACACATCGCCTCCGGTCTGGGGTAGTATGGGTCGTTCCAGAAGAAGCCCTTCACGAGGATCTCCAGCCTTCTCCAGCCACGACGCATCCTCCGTCGGGTCGAACTCCTTGCACTCGTTGAAGTCAAGCAGCCATAGCCCCACCGAACCAGCCTTGAAGTTCAAGCTCTTCCCAGGGTACTTCACGCCGTCCGGACCCATACTTAAGATCTCCTGCCTTGTCGGGACAGCCTTGATCATCGGAGCAGTGCCCAAGACGAACTCAACATCCCCAGCATCGATGTTCGCGCCCCAGTGCATGACCGCCAATGATTGCGCCATGGCTGAAGAGAATGTGTCCGCGTCCAAGCCCAAGTCCTCGATCTCATCGACGTGGAGCTCAAAGTTTCGCAGCTTGAAGTTCGCCACCGTCCTCTCCTTATTGATCCTGCGGCCCAAGTACACACGGACCAGACAGTCTTGGTTCTTCTGCTCCGCAAGAGCTGCCGCCTTCTGCCGGGCGCCGAGCAACTCTTTTGGTGCATAACGATTGAACAACGCATCCCGGATAGGCGTAGGAAGCGGAAAGATTCGCTCAGACAGCAGAGCATAGCCCTTGCTAAAGCCAGTAGGAGATTTCGGTGGCATATCACTCCAGAAGGGCTCGGTGGATGGGTTGATCCACGATCGGAATTGAGGAATACTGATGTCCGGTCTCAGAGCCAACGGGATAGCTGCGAACACTTCCTCTACAAGTTTGTGGGTCAAGCAATCCTGCCACAGGACGTCCGTCTTCGCAGGTCCATTGGCGATCTTGAGCACCATGCCGGTTCCGACCAGAGCAAACACAGTCCCGCACTGCCCTTGGCCGATGTGACGGACTTGACGCCATCCCGGGGGCGTGTCATGTTCATGCTGCTCCCTGACGACAGCCGAGGAGGACGGTGCGATGTAACCCATCGTCGAGACTGCGTGCTTCAGCGTTTCTTTAGGGCCATATGCGAAGACAATAGCGTTCACGAACTCGAAGCCGCTGGCGGCGATCTCTCCAGCAACCACAAGCGCTCGCTGTCCAAGGGATCCGAGCGAGCTTGTAGTGGACGTGACGGGTGCGGGAGCTTTGCTTTGGTTCGCCTGGCGGCGATCAGCAGGCCTGTCAGTCATCGCACGCCTCAGCGGGTGTGTGTGCGAATGTGTGTATGTGATGGACAGCGAAAGGGAGCACTACCTACGCTGTTTGCAAAGTAAGTTCGTAAGGTAGGTGAGAGCCTGGGTTTGTGGAAGGAGAAAGGGCGGAAGAGTAAGGTAAATATACATACAGCGCAGGTGCAATCATAGAAACATGCATCGACTCATGTACGTGAGGACACAGCGCAGCCGCTTGTGCTGTCACGTATATTCCACGCATCTGGATTGGACGTGAGCAAACGTAAAATTGGTAACGGCTACAAGCGTAACCTTCCCTTGACGTTTATGGGACAATACGAGATGGAGCAAAGGACAGTAGGATGTTGTGAGACAATTGAAACCAGTACAGTACCTGGGTGTCTTCCACGTCGATGCCATTTCCTAGCGCGCCTGCTAATCCACATGTAGCAATACCGCCACTGGGGGAGAGGTCCATTTCAACGAGCACCACCGTGCATACTACGAGGTCTTCGGCTGATGAAGCGGCCACCCGCGATGATACAACATCTCCATCACCACTCCGGTCTCCTCGTCGAGATGTTCTGCAGCTTTCCTCACCACCAGATTCCCATGCGGGCCGGCCTCAATGCATTCTCCGCTTTCGCCGCCATCCAGAAGGCGCTCGAAAGCCTCGATGACGCTCTTCATAGGCGTCAGAAGCTTTTTGGCATCGAGCTCGTCGTAGAATGCGCTCGTGGAGATATTGGTCTTAACGACGTTTGGGCAGACGGCGTTGAGAGTCACGCCCTCTTCCGGGAGATACTTGCCAAAAGAGCGCACGAAGCCGATGATTGCATGTTTCGCTGCCGTGTAGATCGGGAGGGCTGTAGCTTATCAGCTCACGTCTAGGCTGGAAACGAATAGAAGCTCCCTGGAGGTGCGTACTCGGAACGCAGTAGAAACCGCAGACGGACGCCACGACGGCGACTACCTGTGCATCAGCCAACCACACTTCACGGCCAGTCGTCGAACTTTGTCAGCGTCAGTCGAAGACTGCGCGAACATACTCTTCCCGCGAAACCCATCTCCATCCTTGTCCTGCCGCCTCATCTGCTGTATCGCAAGACTCGCCGTGTACAGGAACCCATTGAGATCCACCTCAAGCACCTCCAAATTCGGCTTCACGAAGCCATTCTTCAAACCGGGATCGTTGGGCAAGAACATCTTCTCGCCGATCCCAGCGATGGGGTATACATAGTCTACCCTCCCGTCGAACGCCTTCACGACGGACTCAAAGACGGAGAGTTGCGAATCCCAGTCCGCTACGTTGAGTTCGTAAGCTGTCGCAAGATCCGGATGCTTGGAAGCGACGGCTTGAGCGCCCGAGAGGTTCACGTCGGCAACGGCGACTCGGATTCCGCGGGCCAGAAGCATAGTGGTGACGGCAAGGCCGATGCCACTGGCACCTCCAGTCACATAGGCCGTCTTTGGGGTGGGCATTGTCCGGTTACAGTGAGAGCGTCGTGGCGAACAAAAGGCAGTTCATGTACCAAGTAGTAAGAGACTGACAAGGAGTCTTTGGTAGTGGGTAAGGACAGAGAAGTATGTGTCTACTCACGTAGAGCGGCTCTGGCGTCCAAACTACATGTTCCTTACCTTGTCGGGCCACGCCACGCCACGAGAGGGGAAGCTACCGAGGCCACGTCCAATCTCCGCGAGCCCATGACTGTCGTAGGTACGGCTTGTATGTTGATGAGATAGGCATTCTGGTAATAGCAAATGCGCGTAGAAGATTATTAGCAAGTGCCATCTTTGATATGATCAAGGCGCGCAGACTACGCGTGTAGGCCAAATGAAAGTTCCAACCCTTCGACGCTTGAGTCGTCAATGCCAAGCCATTCGTCAAATCATGACTCGTGAAGTGAGCTGAACGACCATCCTCATCTTTACCTGTACAAGTACCTAGCACTTTGCGCCGGCATCCACCAGCATCCACTGAACCGCCAGCATGCCTCAAGCACAGCCTGACCTCAAGAAGGTACGCAAAGAGCATACAACCAATGTCATGAGCGCAAACCTCCATTGACCACGATTGTAGTATCTCGACAAGCGCGTAGAAGTCCAATTAAACGGCTCGCGGAAAGTCATGGGCACGTTGAGAGGCTACGATGTACGTTCACGCACAATGCAGCGACCCTTGCCAGCCACATGAGCAGGTGTTTGGTTCTGACGCGGCCCAGGTCTTCCTGAACATCGTGCTGGACGAAGCAACCGAGTCGAAAGCGAACAACGAGAAAGTGCGCCTGGGGATGTGCGTGATTCGTGGCAACAGCGTGGTCATGATGGAGGCGCTGGACAGGATTGCGTCAGACGACAGGCGGCCGACGAGGGATTAAGAAGGCGGGCGGAAGCCATGAAAAGGTCAGCGACGTACGTGGAGCGGAGAGGTCCTAGGAGCGAAGCACAAACCAAGCGGCATTTAGCGGAAGACTACCGAGACTAGGCGCGCACAGCGCGAAGGTGTGCAAGGTGTTGCATGGTCATGGCAGGGGCGCTGGTCCGCGTGGAGGCATCCAAGCCGGTTCCGAAGGCCCTCTCCCTTTCCTTCGACGAATGAGCCAATGTAAGACGGCCCTCACTGCAGCCTCGTTGTCAGAACTTGCGTTTACATCTCCACCACTCAGGTCGCCCATTCATGTGCGCTTTACGATAAGCACACGTGGCCCTACCGACATCTCAGCACACGCTTTCCAGACAGTGCAAGAATCTGCCCGGACGAACGCGAAGCGAAAGAATGCCAGGTCACGGTGAACAGTTTACGGTGCAGCATATGCGTACAAAGCGCTCTGCACTCACTCTAGCCATTCACATGCGCGCCTTCTCGGGCGCATCCATCTTCCTCATCAGCTCCTGTATGAAGTCCCAACCCATCTCCCCAAACGGCTTCATCTGCGCGGCATAGTCACCAGCTTTCTCACTACTTGCCTGCCTCAACGCATACCGCGCTGCGATCCCTTGCATGATTACACTGCCTCGAAAGATGCCGAACGCATCCGCCCACGTCAAGTCTGTGTCCAGGACCTTCCAACCGACGGTAGCTTCGTACCACGCCATGCACTGCTCCTTCGTCGGGAGACCGGGCGTAGCTCCGGCAACAAAGGCCGGGTTCGCGCGCCCGACACTTCGAGCTTTGGGAGAGGAAGCGGTAGTGAAGGGCATGAGCAGGTTCGTGACATCAGAAAGCGGATTTCCGATGGTTGCCATCTCCCAGTCCAGGATCCCGATCACGTACGGCTCAGTAGCGTGGAAAACCATGTTGTCGATCTTGTAGTCGCCATGCACAAAAGTACTTCGGTCCTTCGGCTGCGTCTGCTCCTGCCCAAAGAACTTCGTCATCTCGTAGTAATGCGGGATATCACCAACAGAGACTCCGGTCTCCACATCCACGGCTTTGGCTTGCGCTTGGGAGATGGTGGCGAAAGTCTTGAGCTGCCGGTTGTAGAAGTTGTTCGCTCTGCCGAACCCTTGCATCCCGACGTCTGCCGGCTTTACGGAGTGGAATATGCCCAAAGTCTGGACGGCACTCTTCCACATTGCTCGTCGATCCTCGGCGCTTACGTCCGGGAGAGCAGGGTCCTCGAAAATACGGCCTGGTAGAAAGCTCATGATGTAGAAGGGGGTGCCGACTATACTGTCGTCTTCGCACAGGCATAGCGCGCGAGGGACAGGGACATTCGTAGGTTCCAGGGCGTGGATGATGCGGTACTCGCGATCGACTTGATGGGCAGTCTTGGAGAGCAGGACGCCGGGTGGTTTCTTGCGCATGACATACTTATTGCCAGTCCGGGTGGAGGTTAGGAGGTATGTTGGGTTCGATTGACCGTACCCGAACTATTTAATGGCTTTGGTCAGAGGTAGATGGGTCTATGATAGGACGCATGCCATACCTGCTTCACATCCAGTGGCGTCTTGATCTCGGGAACATTGTTTTGGATGTAACGTTCTAGGTTCCCAATGTCGATGGGTTGCCGTATCGGTCCTGCCATTACGAGTGTGCGATCTCTATGCTCTCGCGAGCGGAGCAAGATTGTTGAATTGACTACATGATGGGTCTGTGGGCATTTGGTGACGGGGCAGTCGACGCTGAAGTGCGGACCTGGAGCGTTTGGGCCGAGGTCAGATGAATGGACCCCGGCTACGTGTACGCACGCCGCACCTTTCCTTTCGTTTACGATTTTCCAAGCACCACCCCGCCGACATGAAGCACACGAGATGCTGCCTGCTTGCTGTATCGTTCGGAACTGAACGCAGAGCAGATCCGTTCACGGTGCATAGATCGTGTGACCCCAGCTAAGTTATCAGGTGACCGTGGGCGAGCATTTCATTGCCGACGCACAGGTCGGCTGCGACGACGCCACGGTGGGCTGCAGGAGCTGAAAACAGGTCCAACAAGGCTGGCGTATCAAGAATACATAATGACACCCCTGCGGAACCTCCTATTCATGACCGCCCCCAATCGGGCACCCTGCAATATGGCGGAAAGTAGGTCGTGGTGTGATATGATCGCGTGTCCAGCTGACAAGTATGCCCCGGTGGTGTTTGCGTCCACAATCCTTCTCATCTTCTTTCATGCTCCAGCGCTGAAGTCCAAGGAGCCAGATAGACGCAAGACTTGAGCTGCGAGCGAGCTTCCGCGTTGCGGTTGCACTTCAGACCCCGAGCCAGATCGTATCTCCCTATGAGGCCTGCGAACACGGGCACTTCAGATGGCGCAGACTAACTTGTGGAAAGAAGGGCTCCAGCTTTTCCTGAAAGACTTGCATATACGTGATGCGAAAGACCAGTACATCTTGAACGACTTTTTGGAAGACAAGTCAAGTCCGGAAGACGCCATCAAAAGTTGCGAAGCCCTGAAAGAGGATGCTGGCAAGAAGTATGGTGAGGTCAAGATCAGCGACGAGATCGCTGGCGCTGAGTTTGGCGACAAAGCCAGGAAATTCTCCGCCAAGTGGATTTCCAGCATCTTGGGCAACATCGACAGCTTTGTGAGCGTTGGCAATTTCGCGATGACGGGTGCTCCGGAGAGCGTCGGTATGGCGTGGTTCGCAGTGAAGCTGGCTCTCACCGCCATTCAGAGCAACTACGCCCTCTACAATCTCTTTGGATCCGGCTTGCTCGATCTCACGGAGATGATGGTCATCATCAGACACTATGACCTCCTTTACGACGAGAGGGAAAGACCGGGTTTCAAGTCCAGCGACATAATCACCAAGTTGTTTGCCGAGGTGAAGAAGACGTACGCTGCAATGCTCGACTTCTCTTTCTCCATTAGAAAGCATCTCGCGGGTGGCGGTTTGGCGAAGCTCCGACATGGCTTCAAAGACTTTTTTGGTGCTGAGGCGGGAAAGTTTCAGGTGAGCGTACCGATGGGTGTGATTTGCGGAAGATTGATGAGCCGCTCGCTGATCCTACCACCCGTTGCTTTGTAGGCCAAGGTCGATAAGATCGCGGAGCAGAAGAGGAAAGCGATCGAGGCCAGCGATGGTGTCTTTCAGGCGAAGACCTTTGACAAATTCGACGATTTGAAGGGCACCGTGGATCTGGTCAAGACAAACGTGCAAGATGTCAAAGACTTCCAGACGACTTCTCAGGAGTTTTACTTCACGCAAATGTCACAGTTTGACGAGATGATGCGCACACTGAACGAAGTGAAAGCAGGCACGAAGCCCAAGACACCATGGGACTTTGCAGTGCACGACTAGGAGGAGAACAGAACAAGACTCAATCCACTCAAGGGCGCCAGTGAGATCCCAGCCGGCGCCATCCATCGCAGGCATCGCGGTACATGTGACTGGATTTTCGAGAACCGTCTCTACACAGCTTGGAATCAGGTCGAGTCCCGTGCCATGTTGTGTCTCACTGGCGGCGAAGGCGTTGGCAAGTCCACGCTCCTGGCTACCGTATGGGAGCACCTTGATCGGACGCTGGATCATGCCTCGACCATATTGCTGTACCTGTCGTGCGATGGGCCAAGTGCCGGCGAGATCGGCGACGACTCCCCTCAGAGCTCCACAAGAATTGCCAGCACTCTCATGTACCAGCTTTACGAAGTCAGCTACGAGCTGGCGATGGCAGACGGGAATGATGCTCTCTTGCTGGAATCCTGCAACAAAATCTTCGCCAACCCAAAACAGAAGAAAGCTAGCGAAGCCATGCGTCAGCAGAAGAAAGACCAGTCTCTGCCCGGGCTTAGTGAAGCATGGTGGAGCTTGTCCAAAGAGATTGGGAAGGACGTGGTACTTATCATTGACGAATTAGATCGCCTACCTGAGGATGACCAGGTTGAGCTATACAATAGCTTCCAGGAGTTAGTCTCAACGAAGGGCGCCCTTGATGATGTTCGGCCGAGTATCGCAATTCTCGCAGCTTGCCGCACGGGAGTGGAGGGCTCCCCAAATCTCGATGTCGGCCACTTCAATCAAAGCGACATAGACGCCAAGCTGACTGCAGAGCTGAAGGGCATACCAGGATGGACGGAGCAAGAACGCGACGAAGCTAAGAATCACATCCTCCAACGGGCCGGTCCAGACTTCAAGTACGTAATACAGGTGGCGATACCGTTCATCCAGCAGCCATTCCAACGTCCACTCTCAAACCGACTGCGAGACTTGCCGGAAGGCATGGGAGAAACATACAGCCAAGCCATCTCCGCAATGCCGTCCAACTACCTGGAATTGCTCCGCACTGCACTGGCATGGACGCTCTTCGCTCCGAATGATGTGGAGGTCCAGGTAATCATGGAAGCCTATACAGGCGTCTATCTGATACCCTACAATGCAGAACAGCTGCAGTCAGTAGTCGAGAATGAAGCGCCACGGGCGGGAAGCGCATCGGACCTGGACGTGAAGCAGCTGCGCAAGGCTGCCGGCCCTTTCTTGGACATCTTTGAAGAAGGCGGACAACACCTTGTCAGTCTCAAAGACCCTTCTCAGGTCCGCAAATTTTGTCTCGAGAGAACCGATGACGAGCACTTGGAGGTCCAAAATGGAGACTCGGTTTGCGCACGATGCAAGGCTAATCTGACTCCAGCCAAGAGGCTAGACTTCTCGGAGAAGGAAGGCCACCTAGACCTTGCCATCACTTGCCTCCGCCATCTCAATAGTGCGCTTTTCCAGGCACGATTCTGTACCGACGAGTCCGTGGTAGAGGAAGTAGTCGAAGATGGCGATCCAGCTGCCGCCGCCATTGAAGCGAGTGGATCTCCTTCGTCCAAGCCGGAGCTCACTTCTCCGACGGAATCTTGTCCCCTTGCAATCCATATGAGGGCCAGTACTGGAGAAAATCTTGCGGAGCCTACTTCTGCTGGCTATCGTACCGATGACGTGGGTGCGTTAGACATTCGGCCAGAAAGCGTCCAGGAGACAGGAGATGCGCTTTCCGACGACGACCCCGCTGAGTCAGTGGATGACGATGACCGCGCTCAAGTTTGGCAGGCTTGGATAGATGACGAAGACATCGCCACGACGAACGCAGAGAACGCGGATGGCCTCCATGCCCGGTACGAAGAAAGTTTCTGGTACTACCATTTGCGGGAGGCCGAAGCCCAATGGCCGTCATCGGGAGACAGAGCTCATCATCCGAAATGGCGGGCCTTGCTAGATGAGCTCGATCACTTCGCAAATGACGATCTTGGAAGGTTCGCCAGATGGCAAGATGGCTTATTCCTTCGTGAAAACATCGTCAGGACGGTCGCGAAACCGAAGAGACCAATTGAGATCGCGGCCCTCCTGGGTCTCACCAGTTGGGCCGAACACCTACTCGCTCGGGGCGAAGAACGTCTGACAGGCAGTGATGACCAGGCCAGTCCTCTACAAATGGCCTCAACAAAAGCAGACAGCATCAGTATGCTGAGACTCCTCCTCTCCCACGGAGCGAACCCGAACGAAGAACAGAACGGCAGGCCATCAGCTTTCCATGAATGGCTGATCAACAGCCCGGATCGCGAGAGTGTGGCACTATTCCTGGAGTACGGTGCAGATCCGCGAAGGGTGTCCAAGTGCAGTGGCTGGTCGGGATCGGCATTGCACTGCTTTGCTTCGGCTGGTGAAGATGTGGAGGTACTCAAGCTCTTGCTCGACGGAAGAACACCAGATGGCTGCCCAGATATCAACGCAGTAGACGAAGCCGGCAACACTCCGCTCCACATTCTGCTTGGTCGTAGGAATGTCCCGACTGAACTGCTGCGCGCCTTCCTCGATCACGGCGCTGACGTCAACATCGACGATGAAGACTCCGAGCGTCCGTTGGTACCGGCGAGCTATGTGGGTGATTACAAGGTTCTGGAGATTATCATCCCAAAGGTGACGGATATTGATGACGATGACAAATTCGGTCGTACGGCTCTTCATCAAGCCGCGTGGCGAGGCCGGAAAGAGTGTGTCGAGCTGCTGCTGCAGAATGGAGCGCAGCTGAACCGTGTGGACAAGCACAATAGATCACCACTATTGTATGCATGCTGGAGCGAGTCTGCTGACACTGTCAGATGCATCTTCAAGCTCTTGCAGGACGAGGGATACAGCGTTGCGGACATCAACAAGGTCACAACTGGAAACCGCTCGCCATTACGACAGGCGGCTTGTCGAGGCATCGTGGATGTGATGGGAGATCTCTTACACATGCTTAGGAATTCGGCAAATCCTGGCGATGCGGCGATGGTGAATCTGGCTGACACGAGGAAAGGGCGCACAGCTCTGCATTGCGCTGCATTCTGGGGACATAAGGACTGCGTCGACATCCTTCTCGAGAACAATACAGAGCACACGCTGCGAGACAATACCGGCAAGACTGCGCTCGAACTAGCTTACGCCCAGTGGACGCTGTCCGATGACACGGATTTCGAAGATATCGTGTATTCCTTGATCAACAAAGATCCAGTCGCTGCTACAGCAGACGCCGAGCTCCGGGCCACCGCGGCTGTGAAAGGCAGCAGGCGTGTGCTAGGAAGATTGCACACTTTGGGAGCTGACCTGAGCCGCGCGGACCAGTACGGCTGGACGCCGCTCATGCTGGCGAGACAATTTCGCCAGACTGAGGCCGAGCACTTTCTCAAACAGCAGACATCTTGGGCGGGCACCGGGCCGACACGGTGGACCAACCTTCCGAAAGGTGGAACGCTGTCTGAAGATGGCACCAGTATCGTGTGGCCGACTGGCACAGGACGGGTCTGCATCTCCACCGACAAGCCACTGCCCGCTGGGCTGCCGGAGTACTACTTCGAGGTCACATCCAAGAAGATGACCGGCGAGAAACAAGCCGAGTATCCCATGCTGGCGATCGGGTTCTGCACACTTCAGGGTTCCGCCATCGATTTTCCCGGGTGGGAACCAAGCAGCCGAGCGCCATCTGCTAGCTCGTGGGGCTACCATGGCGACGATGGTAACCTCGCGGGCAGCAGCATACCTAAAGCAGATACAGATGCTGAGCGCAGGTACAAGCCCGGAGATACTGTAGGTTGCGGTGTCAATACTGACGAGTAAGATACTTGAAGGCCCGATGCGATTTGCAAGACATATGCTGACTTGAGATATCACTTCTCAGAAACTTCATCTGGTTCACACGTAATGGCAGACGTCTGGAGAAGGAGCTCAAAGACGTGAGGGACGGCTAGTGCCCTTGCTTGGACTTTGGGATGCTGTCCAGCTGGAGACGAACTTTGGCAGTCGCCCTTTCATGTGGAAGAGAGAGCGTGGTCCGGGCGACACGCCGTCAATCGAACTTGAGGTGGAGGAGAAAGATGTGCGAGATATTGCGACGAGGCCTGCGAACGGGCATGTTGAGGAGCAGCAGGCCACGGGTGGTGCCTTCGTGGGTCGGTGATAGACCACAAGACTTGGTCGGACTGGATGCGCAATGGCTTCTTTTTGGATGTTCTCTTCTCCGGAATCAGGCCAGGACGTTCGGCGTATGATATACGCCCTGTCTCAGACTGTTTCGGACCATCTTCGAGTATAACATGACTACTACCGAGCATCTGATTCCCTATCACTTCTCCATATCCAATATCAGACTCAGCTCCGCCAACCCATCTTCGCCACTCACAGCCAACTCCCCCGCACCCTTCCAGAATCGACTAAGGTGCCTTGTCCCCGAATCACAGATGATTGTCACCACCCTCCCGCCCTTACCCAGGTCCCTGCCTACTGTCGCCGCTGCAACCAGATTGACCGCACTCGACGCTCCGATGAACACACCTTCTCTCTGGACCACCCACCTTGCCATCCTCATGGCCTGCTCATCCGTGACTTGGATCGCGTCATCTACGAGCTCCATTCCGGCTTCGAAGTTGGCGGTGAGGCGGTTAATGCCTACTCCCTCGACTACACTATCGACCTGATGCCGTCGCCGCGTCCCTTCCGTCTCGGTGGAAGAGAACATGACGCCGTATTTGACTTTATTGTACAAGCCACTTCCTTGCGGGTCGGCGAGAACGATTTTGAGGTTCGGGAGTAGCGGTTTGAGCGCCAAGGTGACACCGGAGATCGTACCACCCGTGCCGGCGCCGGAGACGAAAGCATCCAGACGTTCACCGCACTGCGCGTAGATTTCTGGGCCGGTCGTGTTTTGGTGCGCGAGGTAGTTGGCTGTGTTCTCGAATTGGTCCGCAAAGAAACCTTGGCCCTTCTGGTGCGGTGAGGACGTGTGCTCTTCGGCGCGGCGGCGGGCGACATTGACGAACTGATCTTGGTCGATTATGGAGGCTGGCAGGACCCGTTCGACGGTTGCTCCTAGGTTGGTGAGAAGGGTGGACTTTTCAGTTGCCACGTCGTTGGGCATGCATCTATTGTAATGCAGAATAAGTCTCATGACCATGATGTTCACAACGAGCGTGAATCAGATTCAAGGACGAGAATGATTTAGAGCAAAGTGCTACGTACATATAACAGCCGTAGCCCCTAGCCCTGCATACCGCCGCCAATGAGATTCCCGTCGAGCCTACCGTACCCTCGTAAACAACATCACCTCTGCCAGGTACGAGTAGACCCTCCGCTTCTGCGTGATTGATCATCGACAGTGCTACGCGGTCTTTCGGTGAGTTCCCAGCGCCGTTGAGAAACTCAGCTTTGGCTAGGATCTCGCACCCGACCGCTTCGCTCAGGGCGCGCAGTTTGATAAGAGGCGTATTGCCTATCAACCCCTCGATGCCAACAGGGATCTCTTCTACGTTATCGCGATCGCGAGTTCGTCGGGCGTCTTGCGGATCAGTGACTATCTTGGAGTTCCGGCGTGTGTGATCTTCAAGACGGACGTAGTCAGTCTGTCCAGGTAGTGGATGCGGGATGTTCACGCCTCGAAGCTGTCGTATGCGTCGACGGTAGGAAGCCTCGAGATCCGGGTACAGGTCTTTGAAGGCTAAGGTGACGATGATGCCGAAGAAGAAGCCCCCGGTCGAGGTCACTTTGCCTTTGTTGTCCAGTATGCGATCCCAGATGGAGCCGAGGAGGTCGGTAAAGAAGGACATGGTTGGCAGTTTTAGGCGTCCATACGCGACTGAAGACTCGTCTACACGTTCGCCGCTGCGACAAACTCATTGATGGAAGATGTGAAGAAGTTGGGGGAGACGTCGTCAACATATGCGTGGTCTGTGCTCGCCGGACTGCAGCTTCACCTCCGTTCCGCAAGCTTCTTGATATAGAGGTGTGGGAGAGACGCTTCATTCGGGCATTGTATATATGGATTCGCCCGCAGTTAACAGCCTGTTCAAGCGTCTCGCCACCTACCATTTCTGCCATCATGTCCGACCCGTACTCTCCGCATCCCACGCCCGTTGCAAATCCACACGCGCCAACCCTCAGCGCTATGCCCGCCCGCGCCCACAAGAGAAGGCCGTCAAGACCACGGTAGAAAGCTCATGGCAGCAACGAACAGACCACTTTCCTCTTGACAAAACGGAAGATTTCAAACGCTATCCGACGGTGACCTCGGATGCCTTGCGCAGCCGCAACGAGCGGCCAAGACGGGTCAAGATGCTCGTGCGTGACTTCATCGAGGACAGCCTGTACAACCCACACTACGGCTACTTCAGCAAGAATGTGACCATCTTCTCGCCTGGAGCGCCCTTCGATTTCAGCAATATACGCGACGAGCCCGATTTCCACCGCTTGCTCGGCGAAAGATACACTCAATTCGAAGACGAACTCGACGAGGCGGAGTATAGAGAGGATCGCCAACTCTGGCACACCCCAACGGAGCTCTTCCGACCTTACTACGGCGAAGCGATCGCCCGCTACATGGTAGCCAACTATAGACTCACCCTCTACCCGTACCACGACCTCGTCATCTACGAACTCGGAGCGGGAAACGGCACCCTCATGCTTAACATTCTCGACCATATCCGCCGGACGGACCCAGACGTGTACTCCCGCACCAAGTTCCGCATCATCGAGGTATCCTCTGCTCTCGCCACCCTCCAACTCCACCGACTGCATGCCACAGCAGCCAGCAGAGGGCACTCGGAGAAAGTGGAGATTATCAACAAATCCGTCTTCGACTGGGACCTCTACGTCCCGGATCCGTGTTTCTTCTTGGCGATGGAGGTCTTCGACAACTTCGCCCACGACATGATCCGCTACGACCCTGCGACGGAAGAAACGCTCCAAGGCTCAGTCCTCATCGACGCTGAAGGAGAGTTCTCCGAGTTCTACTCCCGCGACCTCGACCCAGTCGCTGCCCGCTTCTTGCGCGTCCGCGACGCCGCGTGCCAGGATCGACCCTATCCGCACCCTATACGCAACACCCCGCGCTTCATCCGCAATATCCGGCACGCGCTGCCATTTGCGCCCAACCTGACGCTACCGGAGTACATCCCCACCCGGCTGATGCAGTTCTTCTCCCTCCTCGGCACGCACTTTCCAGCCCATCGACTCATCACCTCCGACTTCCACTCCTTACCGCAAGCTACGAAAGGGTACAACGCGCCTGTTGTGCAAACTCGGTATCAGCGTCGCACAGTTCTGGTCCGGACGCCACTGGTACAGCAAGGGTACTTTGACATTCTGTTCCCGACCGACTTCGGCGTGATGGAGGATATCTATCGTGCTATTACGGGACGATTGACGAGGGTGATGACGCATGAGGATTTCTTCCGGCGGTGGGCGGATGTGGAGGGGACGCAGATGCGGTCTGGGGAGAATGCGTTGGTGGGGTGGTATGGGAATGCTAGTGTGATGGTCACGGTGTGAAGGGCCGAAATTAGTATGGAGGAGACGTAGGTACACCATGATAGCTGTATGGTCGATCGTCGAGACCTGAACCCACGTCCCGAAAGGGTAGGCACGAGAAGAAGCCAGGCTCTCATAGAAGCAAGCACCGCTCGTTCATGCTAGGCTTGGCCGGACTGGCTCGTTGCAGTCGTCCGGCTATGATCGTCGTGTCGTATGATCACTGCTCGATGTCGAGGCGCACTTGTAATGGCGCCGGTGTAGGCGAGTCTGACGTTCATCCGTATTGGCCCCGAGAAGCCACAAATGGATGGCGAGTACATTCACACCGGCCGTCTGCCAATGAGGTGCCCCGGCCGTACGCAGTCGCACACGTGACACCACCACAGTAGCACGAAGCTCTTCGCATTCCCCCCCGTGACCACGAGCACGCGCGCCGCCCATGCACAGCTCAGCACAGCACAGCGTACACGGTACAGTAGGCAGCGGCAGCCCACATCGCAGCCGCCCCCACGCGCCCCGCCAAGACCGTCCTTGCCATCCCAACTTGAAGCTTCCGCCGATCACTCCCCCATCCGGCAGGTTACATCGCGTCCGACATGACATCACCACCGCAATGCCAGCGGTGTCATCTGATTGGTCGGATGTTGGGAGAAGCAGGGTCGCGTCTCATCGGGGGGACTACTTCATCTCCACTTCGTCTTTCGCGGCGGGGAGTCGTGACAGAAGGGGTGCCGCTGACGTAGGTTCCGGTTGCTGCGTGTGCGAGGTTGTGAGTCGGCTTGAAACGCATTCACAGTCCATACGAGGGGTGATTGCTTGGGCGCTCTTGGTGAACGAAAGGGGCACGACGGGACTTGGATAAAGATTTCGTGAACTTGGCTCATCAGGTGTTGCGAACGTGCACAACGAGCGTGCTGGGTAGGAAATGGAGACATGATTGCGGGTGAACGTAGTCAGCCGCAAGTTTGTACAGAGCAAGTAAGCGCTGAGTTACAAATGCTTCTTAATACCATCGTAGTCTGAGCAAATGACCACCTTTTCCTTCCACGTCTCGAAGGGTAACAATATGATACATTCCTTGGTAAAGTAATCTCTTGACGCTCGAAAGTCGCCGACCTGTACACTTGCGCCGTGAACGCCATGCAAGCCCTTCCTTTCCTTCCTGGAGGCTGCCCGTCGAATCTGGGGGTATCAAAGTGATGTTTGTAGCGACTGGTCATCTGTCGGAATATGTAATGCTGTCCGCGAGAAGAACAATTCGTAATATGTGTCGTGCAAAATGTGCAAACTCGAAATGACGTTTTGCAAAGTGGTGGCCGCTTTCACTCGTCGTCAGATGGAGATGGGTGGTCGTGACCCTCTCCTCGGTGAACTTTGCGATGTCTTCGTAGGTTGGAGACGACGGAGAAGTGGCGACCACAACCGCCTACTTCGCACGCGAAAGCTGTATACATTGTCAGCATCAATGAAGCCAGATGGCGTGGGTGGGGAAACTTACGCTTCTCGCCAGTGTGGCTGTACATGTGCGTCTGCAGCGAGCTTGGTCGTGTAAAGCGTTTGTCACAGATTTTGCATTTGTGCTTCTTTTGCGAGCTCGAAGAGATCTTCGAACTGAACTGACCCATCATGGACTGCGGCGCAGGCGGGAGGTTGCCGCCAATCAGGCCGATTGGTCGTGGAAGCGTCCGCGAGCTGGGCATATCCTCGTTCGTAGAGCTGTAATCGGCAACCGATGCGGCATCGCTGACTGAGCTGGCGTAGCTGTACGGGTACGAGCTTTGCGACGAGACGGAGCCGTGCGATGAGTGCGAGGATGGGAAACCATACGAGTCCATGGAGCTGCGGCTCGATTCGGAGGTCCCGTAGATGTTGCGTGGCGTGATGTCGGATTGGCTCATTGCGACCATGCCTCGGCTCGCTTCCACAGCATCACTGAAACCTTGACGCTCTGCCTCAGAGACGTGGCTCAACCTTTCGTCGTAGTCCATGAGCGAGCTCTGTCGTTGCCGTGGGGCTTCCAGAGGTGCGGCCATGAGCATCGTGGAAGCTACGGAGGGGTGCGAAGGCCGGCGGTCCATCTGGTAGCCGTAGGATGAGGAGTATTGCGGTGCCGAGGTGGGCGCGTATGTGCTGGCGCTGGGCGCAGTAGAAGTGTTGTATGAAGTACCGTACGAGTGCGAAACGTTCATGTCTTGTGCCATGTGTAAGCCCGAGCGATCCATTAGATCCGGGTCCACGGGGAGCATACCTGTTGCCAGAGACGATGCGCCCAGACCACCGTTGCTGTATGCTGAAGAGACCTGAGGTGCGTGTGTCGGGTAGTGCTTCACGTCTTGGTGAATAGATGAAGAGGGCATTGCTGTCGCGTACACTTGGCCGTGGGATGAGGCGGCGGAAGACTGCCACGGGTTGGAGAAGTGCGGCTGCTGGTACCTCATGGTATCGTAGCCCATGCTGGTAAAGGGCGCTTGGTGGTGTCTTGTGTCGACAGCCATTGCCATTGTTGTGTATTCGGCGATCGTCAAGAGTAGAGCGTTGTGGGGAGGGTCCAGGATCAGCCTTGCGTTGACACGTGCAATGATCAACACAGCAGAGAGCTGATGAGCTGTGAAACGTGGAGAGAGAGACGATCAATGGCAGAAGATGTGCGGGATCGGCGAGCTTAAGTGTCGCGGCTGTGATAGAGTTGTGTGGTGGTGTCGGGAGGGTGATGATAGACAGTGCTTGGACGAGAAGAGCAGTTGATGAGCGTATGCCAAAGCTTATGAAGCAGCGCAAGGTGTGTGTGGTGTGTAGGGCAACTGTGTTGAGTGGAGATGCCGATCCTCTTATTATGAATGTTTTTGACATTGGTGTCTGCATGTGGTTTGAAGCAACCGGAAACCCTGTGACGTAGCCGGGCGCCATGACATTGGAGATGAACTCATCGAAATGGTGCAGGTGATGTGGCTTCCGGCAGGCGTGAGTCCCTGCATACGGCGTGCGCCTTCCTCCCTCCGCCGATGCCATCCCGAACCGAAGTCAAGTGCGGAGAAAGGCGCGCGCGCAGATGGGGCCAAGGAGCGAGCATGAAGGCAGTGGTGCCAAGCCCTGACATGACGTGCGGCCATGACCGCCTAAACGGCAAAGTCTTCTGGTGGTTTGTAGCGACTTGCGAGGTGGTGATGATAGCAAGTAGAGGCTCTGCACGAGAGTACATGTAACCCAGCTTGTGCTTCCCATCGGTCTGCGACTGATTAGATGGCTCCAGCATCCTGGCAGACGTGTACACCGGTAAGTGGTAACAAGAGTACAGCCTCCCCCGTTAACGGACGGCCCAACTTGCTACATGGACTTCACATCGTCCCTGCAGCCACAGCAGCGGTCTGGTGATTGATGAGAGTCTCTTGATTCGTCCAGGCTTGCGACTTCCTTTCTGACCGGGTCTGTTTTCGCAAGTGTCGAATCACAGAAGCGCGCCGCTACTCCTGTGCATCCCCGGAACCCGCACAACCTCCAAAGCAACCTCACCTTCCCGCGGAGGACAAGCGCGTGCTAGCGTGCAAATGTGAAGCAAGCCACGAGTGGAGGAACCCGAAAATAATGGCGTTCGGGGGGCGTCTGCACTCTGCAATACCACAATGTTCGGCACATGGCTTCCGATCGCCAAGGAAGGCTGTCGGTGGCTTGACGCCAGTGCCGCCAGGTGCGTCACGGCAAGATTATGCATAGCGGTAGTGCCGAACTCTAGCTTATTACCCGCACTACTACAGACCAGTGCCACCGGCGACCAAGACAAGTTTCAAGCTTCTATCGACCAGCGGTGAAGACACCATTCGAAGGGCAACGTAATAATCACGACTGCACCATTGTCACGTGCGCCTGATCGGTCAATTGGCGAGCGTGGCCGGACGATGAACGCGATGATCTTCTACGCCTGACCGCAGTCGAATTACGAGTCTGACGGAATCCACGGGCGCAGAATTTGCGGGTGGCTTGTAAGCCATGACATGCTGGTCACTACTGAAGAGGGCAGGATAAATTAGGGCGAAGGAGACCCGCTTTGGCTCTGACAGGTCGTCGGGTGGTAAGAAAGCCTCGACTTCAACGGCGTGTTCAAACGCTTGCTCGGCCACCAGCTCGTCCTTTTCCTCTTCGCTGCTCGCCATTGTAGATCCGTGATACTTCTTGCGCAATCTCGTCGAGTCACAAAGACCTCGGTCATCCGGCGCGTCGCAGCATTCTCGCGAATCCGCTCTTTCTTGCGTCTCAAGAACCCGGTAGCTGGGATGTATGATCAATGCTCATATCCGGATGGACTGCTTTCCATACATCTAGTCTTCTGCCACATCCTCAGCTCCAGCCTCACCGTCAGGGTCATCGTCGCCGGCCTTGCCGGGCTCGACCCACCCTCTCCGCTTCCGCAAATTTGCCACGCCATACAGCAAATCGTCCAGTGCCTTGGCTTCAGCACCAGAATCAGTCACCGCATGCGTGTTGATGCATCGCAACTTCTCCTCCAGCTCCTCGTCTCGCGTACACTCCATACTTCCAGCTTGTGTCGGCCCCGGAGCATGCCGCATCTTAAAGGCTCTGATTCGATCTTGTCCCTCTTCCCTGGCATCCAGTGTTACGACAAAGCTATCGCCGATGCACGCTACGTCTATTGGCGGGTGGTCAAGATTGAGCAAGGTCAAGCCGGGCTCTTTGCCGTCCACCACGTGCAGTTTACTGGTGGGTAGAACGTACAATCCAGGCACACGCTCAACTGCCACTAGCAGCGCCGCCTCTTTCGTGTCGTCCTGGGCTTGACAAGGTACCACCCATAGCCCGGAGACGGCGATGTCCTTCTTAGCACTGATCGAATCTTGGACGCTACCGTTGCTGTCGAGCTTCGAGAGCTCATTCATACCCGGCACTCGCATGCTGAGCGCAGCGTCGCAAAGCGAAATTGTCCCCTTCAGCGTGAAAGCAGCCCAGTCCCAAACATAGAGCTCGCTCTCACCTCCTCCACTGACAAGCAGGTCGGTACCGGGTACGATGCAAAGCTTGCTCACGAACTCCTTGTGGCCGAGACAGTAGCCTTCTATGATATGCGACTGTGGCGGGCCGCGCGAGATGCGAATGTGCTCGTCTCTGTCGGCGGTAATGATGTAGCGCCTCTCCGCGCCGTCAACGTTACGTATGGCGTACGCAACATCGGTGAGCATGGACACATGGCCGAGCAAAACTTTGCGGTCAAATTTGAGGGGCTCCTTCTTGGCACTGAAAGCTTTCTGCGCCATCTGTGCTTCCAGGGATTTGCGGTTGCGTTGAGTGTGAACTGTGAGGTTGGTCGCTGAGGGTTTGAACGCTTGCTTGCCTTTGATTTCTGGCGTAGTCTCGGTTGCAACGCTAGGCTCCGCACCAGCTTCCAGCGCGGGTTCTGGGTGTAATGGTAGAGAATACACATCGCCGAATTTGTCGCCACATATGATCGTGGTGTTGTCCGGTAGCACTTGAATGGCACATGGTCTCTTCGGCATACATCGCTGGCTGATCTCGCGAAGTTTGCCGTCGACGAGACTGAAGACCCGGACGCATTTGTCATCGGTCACTGCCACAACGTACTGCTCGTTGCACGAAGTGGTAAGTTTGATGATGTTTGCCGGCTTCGCTTGAGCTGCAGTCTTCTGCTTCTTCTTCGGCCGTTCGCCACCGCCATCCTCGTCATCCTCGGGTACTTCGGCGACCTGCTGGACGTTCAGTGGTTGCCATACTTAGACTCGGATGCCTGGAGACCCTCGATCAGTCCCAGACAATAGGGATGCTTTAGATTCGGAGACTCACTGCATCTGCTGGAGACCACTCTGACACAATTCCGCCTTCGTCAAGCGACAACAGCAGCAGCCTTGGTCCACAGGCAGCCAGCAAGTGGAAGTTGGAAGTCGGATTCCGCGGAGTTGGGCCGATGGCGGCCAGGCACTGGTACGGGCGTTGCATGCTCACAGCCTACATGTGAGCCTTGAGGGGATTCAAGATCACAGAATTCTTTGCATCGCTTGTGCCGAGGCCCTGCTCTTCCAGCGACAACGACGACTTTGCTTGCACCACGATACTGAGGTGGAGTTGCGATTCCAAGATTGAGCCTCAGGCAGAAACTCTTGGCGCTCATCTCCGCGGCGCACGTTTGCAAAATCGAGCTTCTTGACCTCACCGCAGCGACTCATAGTTTCAACACCACGGACAACATCCCTCACTCGCGCCTTAAATCATCACCCTATACTGCTCAGACACTATGGGGGGCAAGACAGCAACCAAGGCCGGCTACTTCGACAAGCTCAAAGGCCTGCTCGAGGACTTTAAGTCCATCTTCATCGTCACCGTCGACAATGTCTCATCGCAACAGATGCACGAGATTCGCGCCTCCATGCGCGGCAAGAGCGTCGTTTTGATGGGCAAGAATACCATGGTTAGTTGGGGGACAGAAGATGAGGGCTGTCATGCGAGACTAACGGCTCTCACGTAGGTGCGCCGCGCCATCAAGACGTTCATCGCCGACAACCCGGAGTACGAGCGCCTCCTCCCGCACGTCAGGGGCAACGTCGGCTTCGTCTTCACCAATTCCGATCTGAAGGAGACGCGTGAGCAGATCCTGTCCAATCGTGTCGCCGCCCCGGCCCGTGCTGGTGCCGTCGCGCCCGGTGATGTCTACGTCCCAGCCGGAAACACCGGCATGGAGCCCGGCAAGACCTCCTTCTTCCAGGCTCTCGGTGTCCCGACCAAGATTGCCCGTGGTACCATCGAAATCACGAGCGATGTCAAGGTGGCCGAGGCTGGCAGCAGGGTTGGTGCGTCCGAAGCGACGCTGCTGAACATGTTGAACATCTCGCCCTTCACGTACGGCATGGGTATCGCCCAGATCTACGATGGCGGACAGTGCTTCCACCCCAGTGTCCTGGACATCGAGGAGTCGCAGCTGCTGAAGGCCTTCAGCTCGGCCATCGCAACCATCACGGCAGTGTCGCTCGCTGCCAACTACCCGACCATCGCCTCCATCAACCACAGCGTAGCCATCGGCATGCGCACCTCGATCATGAACATCACCAAGATCTCGCTTGCTGCTGGCTACCCGACCCTGCCGTCCGTCATGCACAGCGTGCTCAATAGCTACAAGAACTTGCTGGCCATTGCCGTCGAGACTGAGTACGAGTGGCCGGCCATTTCACAGCTCAAGGCCGTCATCAAGGACCCATCTCTCGCGCAGTCATCCGCACCGGCTGCCAGTGCCCCGGCTGATGCCCCCGCAGCTGAGGCGCCGAAGGAAGAGGAGAAGAAGGAGGACGAGGAAGAAGAGGATGAGGACATGGGCTTCGGTCTGTTCGATTAGACTTTGCTTCGTAGTCTTCGAAAGCAGTCTGTCCATAGATTCGACAGCACCGCTTCAACCATGCAACAGCCACGTGCAAATGGCATCAAAACAAAATCTCCGTGAGCCCGGGCACGACGCATCAGCGAACAGGTACGTGCTTTCACTTTTATTGCATACATATACATATCTGCACAGCATGAAGACACCCTTTTAACTAAGACACATATGGTGGCCAAACGTCTACGGATGCTTGGCCATCGGCATGGTTATCAAAATATCAACAACATGCTAATTTTTTTCGGACACATACCAATCCATGTGGTTCCATTTCAAATGGCTTTACACAAGGTGAAGGAAAATGGCTAACTATGTTCGGGTGTTAGAGATTAAAAGCCACAGATGTGACAAATATTCTGTGCCTCGCGCCATACCCGGACGCCCATCGTGACCCTCATGATCCTCACCCGAAGTACGTCAGATCATGTGAATATACCGCGGTCGAGGTGCCCTCTCCTGCCTGGTCTACTATGCTCTCAGACCCTAAAGTACCATTGTTCAGCTTGCTGCGTAGGCTTGTACCGATGCGAGCTCCACCGTTGCCAGAAGCCGCGTACCCGAACCCTTGCGTCGTCCCATTGTCTCATCGCGCCGCATCTTTAGCTCATCCTGCAAAATCATCTCTGACAAGCCATAACTTCTTGCCGCTGCGTTTCTACTTCTTCGATTGAGCAAACGACCCGGCCCCTACTTATACCAGATCTGTGACACCTCACGTGAGCTCACACCGCCCGGATCTCCTTGAAGCATTCGTCGGAAGCATCGCGATTTGCTCCTGAAGCCATGTTGTACCCCTTACCCAGGTCGACACGGAGCCAATAACATTCCCAGGCAGCATTGCCCCCCAGGCTTCTGCACATCCGTGCGCTCGCCTCATTGCCAACGACCACATAGCCGTGCGCCCACTTCGTCCTCACACCCTCCTCCCAAAACCCATCCATGCACTCCCTGAACAGCTTCGTCGTCATCGCTTTCGCAAGACCTCTGCCTCGCCATTCCGGCTCTACATGCAATGTCGTAAGACTGCCATCCAGACCCACGAACGCCCATGCTATGGGTGCTGCAGTAGCGAGCTTCGATGGGAAGATCGCCAGGTTCGGCAAGTCGGCCATCGTCCGCTCCTGTCGCGGTATCTGTGTTCTTGACCGGACCAAAGCGAGATGCTGCGGTTGCAGCTCGCCCCATATCAGGCCTTTCGGTAGTTGAGGCGGCGTGGGCATCTCCGCGACATCGAAGACGAAGGTGTGGTTGGGCATCATACCGGCCCTGAATTGCAAGGCCACTACGCCCAGGCCAAGGAGGATGGGAACGGTACGCTCGTGAACGGCACCCCAGAGCATGATCTCCGGATTGCCGGCGTGAGCCCTGTAGTCGTTCGCCGAGTAGCCGACCACGTCGCGTTGCTCCCCGTCCGGTACATCGCTCGGTCCGTGGATGCTAGGAAGCAACGGTAAACTCTTCATCACGTCTACAACCCCTCGCATCAACCGCTCCGCCTCCCTCTGCCTCTCGCTCCCAGCAACCAAACCCCCTCCCTCCGCCTCCCACACCCCAAACACCCACGCCTCGGTCTCAGGTCTACACCTTCGATCCACGAAAGCCATGACCCACATCTTCTCCCGCGCGTCCTGGCCATCGGCAGAGCAGAGAGGCAAGCTGCACCCCGGGGTGCTATCGCGCCCGAGATTCGAGATTATGAAACTGCTGTCTTCGAAGAAGCGTCCGAATTGCAGGCGTCTGTAGAGTGGTAGAGAGGCTGGTAAGTAGGGGCGTAGGCAGTCCAGAGCGGCGAGGACGACTTGGAGGCCCGCTTGGTTGGTGAGGGGGAAGGAGTGGCAGATTTCGACTGTACCTTTTAGGGAGGGTGGTGGTCAGATGGGGTCTTGGTCTTGCTCGGGAATCGGTGGTGACGGAGAGGTGGTATCGTGGATTGAAAACGGATTGAGGGAGACGGTGCTTTCTGGTTCTATCTGAAGTACCTACTGCCATTATTGACGAAGCGCGGCAAGCCCATGGTGTTGGTAGATGGCAGGCCGAGACCGGGAAACCCAAACGACAACGGATCAGCTCTACGCTCAATAACCATGTCGATCGCACCGAGGCCGTAAGTCTTTCAATGCGGACTGTTCCAGCGTGACTGGATGACCAAGGAGCAGGGCGAGTTTTGCGGCTGTCGAGACCGTGGAAGGCTGGTGTATTCAATGCAGGGCGGAGAGCGAGCACTGCGGATACGAAGGAGTGACGTGGGGTGGTGATTGATGTGAGTCTTGTTTCCGTCCGGAAGAGGAAGTTGAAAGCAGACGGTGTGCGGTAAAGCTTGGCGTCAAATTTATGAAGCGTGTATGTACGCTATATCGATGACCCACTCCAAACATATCAAGTAAGTCGTTGACGCGATATATCATGCATGATAGACATTGAGCTTTATCAACCAGCCTGCTTCTACGCCTCCGTCCAGAAAACCATGCTCCCAGCAGCGCCGAACGCCTCGCCGTGCTCAAGCCGCAGATCCTCATGAAAACGTGAACCCGTCTAATCTACTCGCTCTGAGCGTGCACGGCGACGGCCTGCCTGCCTGCCTTGTCAGGCTCGAAGCTCTAGCGACACCGCCGCAGTTCCCGCCGAGGAGCCGCAACGGTACCGCGGTGGTACCGCGTTATGCTGCTCTGCCGCACACACAGCCGGTGTAGCGTGTCCTCGGTTACTGGCTTGCACACTGCACCCTCTCACCGCCCGCGCCCATTCCCTCCTCGTCGTCCTCACCCAACGCGCCTCTCGCCCGACCACCCTCCTGCATCGGGTCCACCTTCTCGAGCGAGTAATCCTCGGTCATGGCGTCCGCAGGCGGGATGTTTTGCGGCTGGCGCGGCGGCAGCACAGATTCGAGAGCCTTGATCTGCTGCGCCGTCATGGCTGTCGGGTAGCCCTCGGCGTCGTTGGGGCCGTTGATGCGCTCCGGGAATTTGACTTCGAATTGAATGTACAGGTTGCCGAAGTCGTGGTGGCGGTACGAGGGCATGCCTTGGCCGCGGATGACTTTGACTTCGCCTAGAAGATGTTAGCGAACGTGCATATCAGGGGTGTACGTAGATTCTGTGCTTACCAGGGGAGATCATCTCGCCAGGCATGATCTCAACGGTCAACCACCGCTCGTCCAGGTGCTCAACGTAGATCGCACCGCCAGCCAGCGCAGTCAGAAGATCGATCTCGGCGTGGTAGAACAAGTCATCACCCTTTCGCTGAAAGCGAGTGTGCGGCTTCTGCTCGATTTCGAATTGCACGTCACCCGGCGCCACGCCCGGCATCTGGTCACCCTCACCCGCAAAGTTGAGCTTCGTGCCGGTCTGCACGCCTCTATCCACGTGCACATGCAGCACCTTCCTCTCGATAATGGTCTTCTTGCCGAGGCACTGCTTGCACTTGTCTTTGTCTCTGATCGTCTCGCCCTCGCCATTGCAGTCTGGACAGACCGTCTGGAAGCGCTGGATCATGGGGCCCATCTGCCGCATCATAGTCTTCAGACCCGCTCCGTTACAGCCCTGGCACGTCTTCACCGCACCCTCCTTACCACCGCGACCCTCGCACTTCGGGCAGATGACGCTCTTCTGCAGCGCCAGCTTGCTCACCTTGCCGCGGTAGATATCCTCCAGGCTGACCTTGTGTACGTGATGGATCGTCCGCGCTTGTTTTGGCCCTTGCTGGCGCATACCGCCCATGCCGCCGCCGCCGCCAAACATGCCGCCGAAGCCACCGCCGCCGCCGCCGCCGAAGAACTGCGAGAAAATGTCTTCTGCATTCATGCCTCCACCCATGCCGCCGCCCTGCTCGAGTCCTTCCTTGCCATATTGGTCGTATGCTGCACGCTTATCGGGCTCGGATAGGATCTCGAAGGCCGCAGATATCTCTTGGAACTTCGTCTTTGCCTCGTCGGAGCCGCCGTGCTTGTCGGGATGCCACTTCATTGCAAGCTTTTTGTACGCTTTCTTCAGGTCATTGTCGTCGACGCTTGGTGCTACGCCGAGCGTGTCGTAGTATGTCGTGTCCTTCACCATCGTGGCGCGGTGTGGAAGGGGGTGTGCGGGGGAGCCGTTGCGTTATTCGGAATCGATCTGGGGTGTTGAGTTGAAGTCGCAGCGCTGGGTAGAGCTTAGTGGAGAGCTTAGTGGAGGTCTCGGAAGCAGCGAGTGTACAGCAGACTGCCTAAGTCAGCATGCGAAAGGAACGTGAGGAAGGTGGGCGCTGAGTAGGCTAGGCTGATGCTGCGAAATTGGCTCATCGTGCCTTGCTGGAGGGGGAGAGGAGTGGCGCTTACCGTGTGGATAAGGTGTTCAGTCCGCAAGTGACGGGAGGGTAGTCGTGAGGGGAGAGTCGTGTTGTGTGTGAGGTGTATTGTGGAGGGATCTTCTACAGCGCCTCACAGCAAACTTCGCTTTGCGACTTGAACTGCACGACTCCGTCAACGACGGAAGCAGCCGCTTTCCATGAGCTTCCATGCCCGGCTTTCCTCAACTGAGCCTCAACGCAAAAATACACATTGATGAAGTCGCCATCAGCCCGATGATTGACTGGAAACACATGCCAACGTCACCTGAGGCTGCAGTGTGGCAGTTGTACAAGGGCAATATCAAAAATCGAAGTTGATGTCTAGGATCTGAAGGATCTCCATGCAGCGAAATCTCAAGGACGCTGCGTTCATGCGGTCGTAAACGTCTGGCAGTACTTCGCGGTGCGAGAGGACTTTGATCAATCGGCAAGTTTCCGAGATGGCTCTAAGCTGCACTTGGGGTCTGCTAGATGGTATCATCTCATCCATGTCTCACAAGCCACACATACCACGTCCCCGCCGGCAGTCCGACAATCACTAGACTCAGAACAAACTCTCGGGCAGTCTTCCTTGCCTTCCCAGGCGGCCGCCGCCGCCTCTTCCATTTCGCCTGACTATCATCGTCCATGCCATCAAGATCACCAACGTGGCTTTCCTCGTCCGAGTCCTCATCCGCCGGGTTCATCCATCGGACTTGTGGGTAATACCCAGCTTTGTCGACGAGAGGCCCGCTGCTATGCTCTTGCGAATTTGTCCCACCGTAGACAGACTCGTTCGGTGGATATGCGCCGAGGGCGGGCGAGACAGAGCGAGTGCGGGCGTTGTAGCTACGCTGGACGCCCAAGTTGACGTTGCTGTTGTGGTTCGGTGACAGCGAGGTCGAGGAAGCGCGGTGGCGACCTTTGCTCGCGCTGCCGTTGCTGAGTGGAGTCGCGAAGCCATTCGCGGCGCCGTTGGCTTTGGGTTTGTATCGTGGTAGATCTGGCATAGTACCAAGGCCATCTGGTGTCTCCTCATCGTCCGCGTCCGGTCTGTACCGCAAGCCTACAGCCACTGCTCGCAAGAGTAGTACCACGAGAGTGACGCCTAACACTAGCGCGTAGTCCAGGAAGATACTGAGCTGATCTGGTAGCAGACAAAGATGCGACTGCACAGTGGGCAACGGCGTCCCCAGCGTGTTACCCTGCTCGTCGACCGGATTCCATAAGCTCACGAGCTGGAAACCCGGTCGCCGGACACCCATAGCCCAACTGAAGCTTTTCACTGTGATCTCTTTCACATTTCTCAGTATCGAACCCTTCGTACC
Organism: Friedmanniomyces endolithicus; assembly: GCA_030411845.1. NCBI lineage: Eukaryota > Fungi > Ascomycota > Dothideomycetes > Mycosphaerellales > Teratosphaeriaceae > Friedmanniomyces > Friedmanniomyces endolithicus. The sequence continues at coordinate 43,906 of JASUXV010000034.1, forward strand.
GCCGTCGTCGCCCGTTTGGCCGGCTAGCTTGAGGTTGTAGCGGTGCGTGACGTCGCAGTAGTCGTGGTCGTCACCGGAGAAGACGTGGGCGATCGGGCCCGCGGCAGAAACATGGTTGATTAGTGAGTTGGACAGCGATTGGGCGACAACATTCTGGTATTGGTAGCCGGCTGCTACACGGATAGCGCGGCCACGTTCGCGAAAGTTGCCGCAGTCTGTGTCCGGTTCACGGTACAGCGGGACGTGGGTGAGTAAGATAACGGGAAGATCTGGCTTTGCTAAAAGAGTCCCTTCGGCGCGGTCGCTGAGGGTAGGCTGGTGATCGGGATCATACGCGTCCTCTACGGAGTGATTGTGGCCACGCACACTGTTCCCCATAGGATAGTATTGATGCAACGCGTCGCTGACCGCCTTGCCAGCCAGCAAACGTACGTTCTCGAGAAATCGCGATGTTGGCTGCCAGATGTGCGCGAGTTCTGCAGCCTTTGCCGTTTGCGTCTCGCCACCTTCGGGTAGGAATTGATCAAACGCTGATAGCGAAGGCGTGTCTACGCTGACGAAAGTATGATTGCCAATCACGTCGATCCGATCCGTCTCGCCAAATAGCAACTGAAACCTGTCTCGGACCGGTAGCTGAACGCCCATACCAAGACCGATATCGTGGTTACCCGGTAGACTTGCAAGAACACGTCGTTGCTTCCCACCGGAGGTGGCATATTGTTGTTCAGTGACGTTGCGGGCTCCGTTCTCGATACTCACTTCGTCAGCAGCGACGCTATACGCAGCGAACAGCTGCCGCTTGTTGTGTGGGTAGAGCTGGTCAGTGTCGAAGAATATGCGGACGAACCGTGCGTAGTCGGTCTCCCACTGTCTTTGACCCCACGCTGACCACCTCCCATTCTCGTCATGCACAAAGGCCTTCAGATCCCGGCCGTCGGGCGTAAGCAGGTGATCTTTCTTCTCGATGTGATGGTCGTGAGGCATCGACAGAGCTTTATTGTAGCTGTCCATGCTGCGCTTGGCAGGCGTTTCGGGCTCGCGGTTGCCGCTCAGTATCACCACCTCGTCGCCTCCGGTCTCCGCCTTCTCGTCGTCCTCTGCCTCGGCCCCATGCCGCGTTTGGCCATCTTTACTTCGTATCCCGATTCCCTCCAGCAGCTTCTTCTGGTGCGCCTTCAGCGGGATAGCCTTGCTCGTCGCCCACTCTCTGCCTCCATCGAACAGATCACCAAGGAACACGATCGAATCCGGATCGAGTTTCAAATTGATGCGCCGATAGTTGCGGCCCATGTATAGGTCGGTGTAAGTCTCCGTCAGACTCGACAGCGGCCATGGCCGGCCAGGATAGGTGTGCGGGTCTACCAGCTGCGGGTCGGCAATGAGGACGAGATGATGCGGTGTTGCTCCCGCAGGCCATTTCTCCCACTTGTCCCATGCACACGCATCTATGTGCTTCGCAGAGGTCGTCCGCTCACCCCAGTAAAGCGCGTAGAACCATAGCAGCGTGAGAAGGGTCGTGACAATGGAAAGTCGGCGGAGGAAGGGGTAGCGGTGGGCCAGTCGACGGTGTTGCTGCAGCGCTACATGGTGTAAATGCATCATACGGGGCTTTGGTCGTCACTCCACCACCTCCTGCTCCCTTCCATCATCTTGATTGCGGGACTCCGAGTATGTCGGATGTTTGCTTCGTCACCAAGGGCGTGCTCCTGCTCATCCGCGTAAGGCACGACGCCAAGCTTTGCCAAACTCCGGGGTTGAAAGTCAATTCATTGCGTGCGAAAATTGGGCGCCACTTGGCCTGATGTCACATTTCCAGGTTGTTTTGGCAGCGACTGGGCGTGCCGCCAAGATGTACATCGCTTCCGAGCTTGCTACGAGGGTTTGCAGTGCAGATCTTTGTGCGCAAGGAGCGAGGAACAACCGTCCTGCCAAATTGAGGGGTCTCATTTGTGGGAATCTGATCTTTGACGACGAAGTGTAGGTAGGTTGTGCAGTCTCTGTCGCGTAAAGTGTTATAAATAAGGTATTTATATGGACATCATGTGATCCACATTGGAAATGCAACAACCGGAGCTTCGCTCGCTACAGCAGGAATGATAGCCACCATAAGCGCCGCCAACCAGATCCTCCACCCGCAAGAATGTCGATTGGGCGCCGAAGATTGGGCGGTGGTGGCATGAGGGCGAGACGCCATAAGAGCGACCACGCCCACGTTCTGAACCACTTCAAACCGGTCCCAACCTAGCGAATCGAAAGGTAGACTACATGCTGGAAGCCGACGTGGCCCTACTCCCGCTGCATAACACCACCATGCCCACCAATCACCGACCCTTTCCTCTTCTCTTGCCACTCCGTATTCCCCATGCCGGTGATATCGTACCCATTAGCCACCAAGTACTCGCGGAACCGGATGTCCTCAGTCTGAATCGTGTCCTGGTTGATGTTGGGGAGCCAGAAGACCAGGAACGCACTGAAGAAGCACAGTGCGCTGGCGACGTAGAAGGGGTACTGTCCGCCGTGCAGCGTCGCTCCACCGCCATCTGCCTGGATGATTGGGAACACGTAACCACCCACCAGGCCGCCGATTTTGCCCGTGGCGGCTGCAATGGCGTAGTATTGGCCGCGGATACCGGTTGCGCAGGTCTTGGAGGCGACAAGGCCGATGTTGTCACCTGGTCCTGTATGTCCAAGCGTTTCAGGTTAGCAAAGCTTCCACGGCAGAGTACTGCAAGAGAGACTGGTTCGCTTACCCATCTCGCCCAACATTAGGAACACGCCGTAGACTACGACGAAAGCGCCGATGTACTTTGGCTGCTGGAGCCACTCGTAGCAGCCGCTCATGATGAAGCCGAGGACGCCCTGTGCAGCAACGAAGATCATGAGTGCTCTTTTGGGACCGAGCCAGTCGGATGTGAAGGAGCCCATGATGGCGCCCGGCTAGCGGAGGTGTCAGTAACGTTCGTTGATTTGGAGGGTATATAAGTTACCAGATAGAAGAAGTTGACGAGGCAGGACCACCCAAAGGTCTGCCACAGGGCTGACTTGGGCTGGATGACCGAGATCCACTTGGAGGAGTAGATGGAGAACGGGTAGGTCAGGAAATCGTAGATGAACCTGCAGCGACCATTGCAATCAGCAAACGTCTCTTTAGACAAGTTCGAGACCAGACCGACCAAATCATCATGACGAGTATGAGTCGTGGCCAGTAGAATTTGATCGCGAGCCAGTATGGAGTCTTGCCGTGCCGGAAAGCCTCTCTCGACACCGACTCCGGCTCCTTGAGCTTCAATCGCAAATAGAGCAGCGAGAGCGGCGGGATGACTCCGAGCCCGAGCGATAGACGCCATACCAGACCGAGATCATTAGGCCGAGCTGCGGTGATGATCATGGGAATCAAAGTACCAATAACAAATCCCAGGTCAATCTGCGTGTTCGTGAAGAGACAGAACCAGCGATTGCGTGAGCCTTCACTCAGTTCACCAGTGGCTTCTGCGCAAGCCACCGAGCCAGCAGGGTATTCGCCACCGATGCCAATGCCTAGTAGGAAGCGGAAGGCTGTCAGAGCGGCGAAGAGCCCTTGAGGGCTGCCATTGGCACCGTACGCTCCAGCACCCAACGCGGCGAAGACGAAGAGGATGACTGTCGACACCAGCAGACTCCATTTGCGCGAGTAATGGTCGCTGGTATAGCCAAAAACGAGCTGTCCGACAACCGTGCCGGCGAAGGCGATGGAGGACACGTTTTGCGCGGCCGAGCTCTGGGCGTAGGAGACCGGGTACAGTTTGCTCAGGATGGTGTTGACGGGTCCGATGACGGCTTGGAGATATCCGTCAGAGAACAAGCCGGCGCCGCAGGCCATGGCGGGCCATATCCGCTCCCATCGGGACTTCTGGGTAGCCTCGAGAGGAACTTCGGCGTCGCGGTCGGGCGACGACTGGAGGTCGAGCTTCTCGTTCATGGCGAAGGTTGACGGGGTCAATGATGACGGACGGACTGCGAGACAGGTGTCTACGATGAGAGGTGAGAGGAAGAGACGGTGCAAGCTACGAAGCTGGCCAGGCCGCGCGGGACCCTTATCTAGCGAAACTACATGTACGCCCGTACCACCTCACAGTACTACCAAAGACGATTCTCTGAGATGTCGCCGCGGGATGATTTCTGGACGCCTCTCAATCGGGTCTTGAGGCATTGATGACATGCACCAAAGCAGCAGTACCAAGCCTTTGCTAAGCTTTGCTTGTGAAGATTCTGCCGCTGCACGTCGTGTCGTCGGTGTCGAGCACGTGTGTCCTGGTTCATCTCGAGCCACTCCACGCTTCGCTGAAGAGCACGTGGAGAGCAAAGTCCCGCTGACGTAGCTTGGCAGCTGCCGGCACTCGGCTCTTCCGAGATCTCGACCGGCTTTCAGCATGCAGCAGTCGGGTGCAGCTGTCGGCGCGGGCCGAGGACGCGACTCCCGTCTCAGCCAACCTTGATCACGTGCACCTTGCTCCTACGGCTCCACAAGAACCACCTCGATCGAGGCGGAATACATGTATGGAGCGCTGCATCAGGTTGGATCAACCTGGAAGGCTTTGCACTTCTAGATGAATGGCATATGCCTTGAAACGTGGAAATGGAGTGTTTCATCCGGCATACTCTCCGCTCGCACTGCACTCCCCTCATCCTCGACCGCTTGCACCGGCCCAGCAGGGTTGAAGAGCGCGCTCATTCCAACGGATGAGCTTGTCGGCAGAGGGCCTCTGTTTACATGTGAGCCTTGGAATTGCTGCATGTCGCCTAGTCTGATCATTCTTTCGCCGTACACTTGAAGCAACACGGCATAGTCTCTCAACTGAGCTGACTGTGAGTACAACGTCGTATCGTTCATACACCATGTTCCTGCCCGCTCCCAACGCCGAGACCGTACAGTCACGGACTCGAAAAAGCTTCGTTATCAAGAGGCAACGCCATCCTCCACAGACATCGCCTTCTCCGCTTCCCGGAAACCATGATCAGTCTCGAGAGGCCGGTCAAGGTCGTAGTGCTCGGTCCAACAACTCGAGACCAAGGCGACGGCGGAGAGAACCGTCATAACAATCCAAATGACAGCCCTGTCGCGGACGTCAGCAATGCTCTCACGCATGTCTTGGCTCATAAGGAAGACCGAGTACTCACAATGCATCCGCGAAGCTCTTCAACAAATCATCCTTCACCACACCGGGCTCCATCACCTTGATCATCTCAACCAACGAACTAGCCTCAGCCGACCACTCGTCCGCAAACTCCGCGATAGACGGATGGCTCAAAATCTCGCGCTTGATGCTGTTCGAGAAGATGGTCCCTCCCACGGCCACCCCGACGCACTGGCCTGCGGCGCGGAAGAAGGTGAACAGGCTGACGCCGTACGCCTGGTCTTTGTTCGGCACGGCGGCTTGCACGGCGAAGGAGAGAGATGGGTAGAGCATGCCGAGTCCCACGCCATTGATCAGGTTGATGATGACCCAGACTGGGATGGGAGTGTGGACGTTGAAGACGGTCTGTGGGTGTGGTCAGTATGTGAGTCACTAAAGGATTTAGGTGGAATACAGACCCTTGCGGCGAATCCAACGGTCACCAGCACCCATCCGGACCAGATTGCCCAGCGATATACGCCGAACTTTGTGATCATCGCGCCAGTGACGATTGCGGCTGGTGCGACGGTGAAGGTACTCGGGAAGAGGTTGATGGCAGACTTGATCGGAGTATCGCCCATGACTGCCTGCGTAACGGATGCTGATGTTAGCCGCGTTTGCGGAGTAGACATTTTGAGTTCACTCACCTGGAAGTACAGTGGCATGAAGTACAGATTGCACCACAGCAGCAAGCCTTGCAGAAAGTCGCCGAGGTAAGTCACAGCCACCGTCCGGTTCTTCGTCACCCTCGTGCGGATGAGTGGCTCCCGCGCGTATCGCTCCTCCCATACGACGAAGGCGACGAGGCCCGCAGCGCTGACCAGGAGCGGCACGAGGGTGCGCCAGGATTTCCATGGGTACATTGTGCCGCCCCAGGTCAAGGGTATCAGGAAGCCGGTTGTGGAGCCGATGAAGAGGATGCCGCCGATCCAGTCGATGCGGCGGAGTTGTTGCATGAGGGACGTTTGCTTGAAGTGGAGGTTGAGGAAGAGGATGACCAGGGGCGTTCCGACAGCGAGGAAGGGGAGGTTGATCCAGAAGACTGGTACGTCGATGTTAGTGCATGTTCTGGATGACCATCAAAGGGTATCACGCATGGGTACACTTACTCCATCGCCACGCATTCGCCGCACCGGAAAAGGGCCCTCCCACGAGTGGTCCAGAGACACTGCCTATTGCCCACATCGCGCCAATCATACTACACCAAAGCCAAGGAAGTCAGCCAACGTCTCCTCACAGATCGACGATGCCTCCATCTCACCTAAAGTAATTCCCGCGAAATCTCAAAGGCACCAGATCCGTGACCACAATCTCAGTCAAAACCAGCACACCACCACCACCAATCCCCTGAATAGACCGCCCAACAAGCATAAGCGTCATCGAACCATGCGTGACCGCCGCCAGAACAGCCCCAAGACCAAAGCACATCAGCGAGATGTAAATCAGCGGCTTCCGCCCGAAGATATGGCTGAAACTCCCAAACACCGGCTGGAAGACCGTGCTCGTCAGCAGGAAACTCGTGCCCGACCAGAAGCCCTCGATGGCTGATCCGTGTAGCGCGGTGGTGATCCGCGGGATGGCTACGGAGAGGGAGGTGGCGTCTAGAGCCGCCATGAGGGTTATGACGCAGAGGGAGACGAAGGCGGAGTAGAAGCGCCAGCCGGGTGCGAAGGTGGTGGTGGCTTTGTCTGGGGGAAGGCTGGCAATGTCGTTGTCGGAGGGAGTTGGTGCATGGTTGTCGGACGTCTCTTTCTCGGCGTCGGGGTTATGCGAGGGGGTCTCGAGGATGGACGCCATGGTATGGGGTGATTTTGTCGTTGTGAGGGATGGAAGTCAGTGTCTACCGCGATCAAAGCTCGAATGAAGTGTACTTAGTCTCGACATTGACACGCTTTGATGCTGGGTATATAACTGCAGCGGCCACCGATATGGACAGTGTTACTTGCCTACCCTACGTTTTGACACAACGTCGAGCTACTTGTCCGCATCGCGACAGTGTTGCGCCCGCAACGTGCGCTTCGCTGCCAAGCGATTATGACCAGACATCGCTATACGCTCGTTGTTGAACCGAGGTATGCGGCTGCAAGTATACCCTCGTGCAGTTGTTGAGTCAGCCCGAAGAGTCAGCCCGGAAGACTTGGTGAGGCCGTAGAACTGCGGCCGTACCATGAGGCTGAATTGTGATTGGCTCGTCCGGGAGTTTGCAAATCCGAGAGCGCAATTCTGTTGCCAGGTCGCATGCCTACCCTGCTTGAGAATGTGATTGTCAAATCTTGTGGAGAACGCTGTGGCGGAAGTGACATTTGTGAGTCTCGAGGTCCATGCAGGCTCGCCTACTGCTCAAGCCCTCAGCGTCACTCTGACTGGCAAACCCTCTCTTGGCTTCGCCGTCCCGAATTGAATCTGGTACGCCTCGTCCCCAAATTGCTCTTGTATGCCCGTCATGTCGCCTGGGTAACCAGATCCATCGCCCTTGAGCTTGTCCAATTCGTCAAATGCTGCGTGAAAGTCGAAGGAGCGCATTGTCATGGCAAGAATGACTTTGGTTTCGATCTGGCAGCACCATCAGCAAACAACACATTGCCGCCGAATAGGCCCTATCATGCAATGAACACGCAGGTAAGTAGACTCACGATAGCCAGCTCCTGTCCAATGCAGTTCCTCGGCCCCTTCGAAAAGGCCACCCACGCATTGTTCGTCGTGAAGTTCGCTGACGAATCGTCCTTGCCACCGTGCAGATGCCTCTCGGGGCGGAAGACGTGCGGATCCGGCCAGTACTTGGTCGATCGGTGAAGGCCCACGTCTACAGGCCACAACATCATCCCGTCCGTGGGCAACGGCTCGCCCGTCTTGGGATCGTGCACGAAGAAGCCTTTTGACCCAACACGAATCGTGGAGGCCGGTGGCTGCATGCGGAGGACCTCACGGGTGACGGCGAGGGTGTATTCGAGTTTGTTCAGCAGATGTCCCGATTCCCGGATCTGTGTGCCGGCGGTGTCGCGATCCGGGCCAAATACATCGTCATGTTCTTTACGGATTCGTGCAAGCATCTCTGGGTTCTTGGCCAGGTAATAATACGCGTAACAGATGGTTGAACTCGTGGTATCGTGTCCGGCAAAAAGGAAGGTCTTCATGTTGTTCACGGCAGCGCTACGAAACTCTGCATCAATGCCTTTGACTTTGCTGAGGTCGCCAGTACCTTTGACTTCTTTGAGGTATGCTTCAAGGGCTAAGTCGATGATTGCCTTAGACTTGCCACGACCTTCCCGGGTGGCGAAGCGTTCGTCAATACATTTGCCAATGTAGCGGTCCATCTTCCGATTCAGATGACCCTGCACGAAATACCGCAACGGCCAGTCGACGAGCTCGATTGGATTGAATTACGCGCCACGCTCTTGCCACTTGACCTGCGTCATGAAAGTGTCCACCAACTCGTTGGCAGCTGTCTGGGAACCAAGCTCGTGATCAAGCACCACTCGACCGATGATATCGACAGTCAAGCTTGTAGCCGCACGCTCCAAGCGGAAGAGATCGTTGTTCTTGGCGTGCTTGGTGAGAATGTCGGAGAAGATCTCACACTCGTCCACCATGAGCGGGACGAGGGACATGATATGACTAGCGCTGAAGCCCGGGTTGAAAGCGCTCCTCCACTTCCTCCACACTGCACCCTCACTGCTGGCGAGATTTCCCGGCCCGCCAAAGTTTTGCAGGAACTTGTCGACTGCAGGATGCTTGGGCAGGCTCTGCGCCACCGTAAATTCATGCATGACGGCCGTATCGAATGTGATCAAGATAGGATCTCCCGCAGGCCAGACATCGAGGTAGAAGGTGTCGGGAAGGTCGTACTCTTCCTGGATGAGGTTGAAAAGAGTTTGTGGGGCGGCGTTCTTGGGTTGCTTGCGCAGGACGACATCCATGGCGCGCAAGTGACCCCATAGGTAGCTATGAGGCGGACCTGGAAGGCCCTTGAACTTGCTCCGCTGGAAGTGAAGGCGCTGCAAGAAGCGCGCAATGAGGGAGAGGATGATGATGGCAACTGCCCAGCCGACGCGTGTGGCGGTGAGTTGCCACATCTTGCGAAGAGGTGCGACTGGAGAGGTGAAGAGGAAGGAAGGTGGAGGTGGTCAAGTGCAACTCAGGATTAAGCACAACCCTGGTCCGGTAGTTCACTTGTATGCACAAGAAACGGAGTCGCCGGTGGTCTGCCCTCGCTTCGGCGTTCTGCAAGAGCTGACTACGCAGGAGCGCTTGTTCTGGGGACGCCTGAGTGTTGGTTCGTACGTAATTCACAAGGATCACACGGCGGCCTATAGCATCTTTAGCATTCGTGGCGAGACCCTGGGTCGACCGACAGAATGTTGAAGGTGGTGTGCGAAGGAGGTCTGTCTAACAAACATCGTTAACACCAGACCGCAGTAGCATGACGTTGTTTAGGCGCCCATAATTTCGGGGCTACAGAGGGCAGGAGCGATGGCGAATTAGTGAATATGTGAGATGAGATCAACTACTGTTCCTGCAGCCCTCTACCTTGAGAGTAGTCGGTGTTCCTCCACCGTACATGTACTCATCGTATAGAACACCGGCCAATAACACCTTACGGAGTACAAACAAGTGAAATAGATGTGGAATACGTTTCCTCGGTACCGAGCATCCTGGGGATCCGAAGCACGTGTTGAAGCGTGCATGTGGGGCGAGATGTGTCAAGACTTGGCAGCCTCAGGCTCTCGTACGACGAGCTCCTCTACGGTAACGACGTCGGACCAGTAGCTACTGTACTGACTCAACCATCCTCGCCATTCGACAGCAACGTACCTGGCAGCAGCCCGACAGGAACAGATAGCAGCTTCAGCATCGTCGACAGTCCCCATCGAAGCACGACGCTGGACATTCCGGATCCGAATGCGAGCAGATTAGCTGCACCAGTGCACAGGAAGACGGCGGCATAGAAGCGCACAACGGCATACACCACGGTCATATTCGGAGAAGTCACGGTAGACTAAGGCGGGGCAGAAGCGGGAATAGTCTAGTCGGCAATCTCTGCAGCATGGAGGGCGGCAGTAGCAACGATTACGATCCGGACTGGGAGCAAGCAGGCCCCAACGCCGATGCACAAGACCTCGCCGGACCAAGCCTACACGGACGATTAGATTGCCAGGTCACAAAGCCGCAGAAGGAAGGCGAAGGCACGCAAAATGCCTACGTCTCATACCAGGTCACCACACATACCGACTTCAAATCATACCAGGCCTCCAACTCTCAAGTTCGACGACGCTTTACCGACTTCGTGTTCCTGTGCAAGACTCTTCTACGAGAATACCCACAATGCGCCGTCCCGCCCCTCCCAGACAAGCACAACATGGCATGGGTACGCTCCGACCGCTTCGGCCCCGACTTCACCGCCAGACGCGCCTACTCCCTCCAACGCTTCCTCAAGCGTCTGACCCTACATCCCGTGCTCCGCCGCGCCACCATCCTCACCCTGTTCCTCGAGTCCAACGATTGGAACGGCATAATGAAGTCCCGGCCTCAGCGCGCCATGTCCGCCGGCACCGGTAGCGACGGCAGCAGCGGCAACCCTGGCGTCCTCGAAGCCTGGACCGACACCTTCCTTAACGCCTTCACGAAACCGCACAAGCTCGACAAGCGCTTCCAAGACGTCTCCGACCGCGCCGCGAAACTCGACGACGACCTCGGCACCGTCAGCAAGACCGTCGCGCGCGTCGCTAAGCGCGAAGCGGATCTCGAGACCGACTACGCGGACCTCGCGACGCAATTCCAGAAGCTCGCCGCGCTCGAGCCGGGCGTGCGGAGCGAACTCACCAATTTCGCGACCTGCGTGTCCGACACGAGTGAAGGCTGGCGCGCGCTGAAAGAGCACACGGACCAGGATTACCTGGGCTCGCTGAAGGATATGGATCACTACATTTCGAGTATGAAATCGCTGCTCAAGACTCGCGAGCAGAAACAGCTCGATTTCGAGGGCCTGATCGATTACCTGGCCAAAGCGGCGCAGGAGCGCGATACCCTCGCTTCTTCGCACGGCAGCGTGGGAGCGTCTGGGTTCCTTCGCCAGAAGATCGAGGATGTGCGCGGGGTGGACCATGAGCAGAGTCGGCGGGAGAGGCAGAGGAGGCTGGAGGTGCAGATTTCGCGGTTGACGACCGAAGTGGAGACCGCGAAGAAGACTAGCGAGGCTTTTGACGAGGAGGTTATCAAGGAGGTCGGGGATTTCGAGCGGATCAAAGCTCATGAGTTTAGAGAGACTTTGAGCGGGTTGGCTGATGCTGAGATGGCGTTCTTTAGGGGTAGTATTGAGGTGTGGGAGAAGTTTGTCAAGGATATGGAGCGGGAGCATGGCCAGGCATCGGCTGAGGGCGCGGCGCAGCAGCAGGTGGCGCAAGCAGCTTGACGAAATGGTGACTGTGACTCCGTTAACGGAGCAGATTGAATTGTGTGCAGTATAACGAATAATGTATACATGTCTCCGGCAGCGGCGATAGCTTTTCTGCTCACCTCAGCCATACATTTTGCAGCCAGCCGTCTCATCGCAACTCGGCCGTCACGTCGCCCTTGTCCACCATCCCATTTTGCATGCACAACATGTCGTAGCGCCCGCTAAACCGCTGCAACATCAGCACCCCTCTCGCAAGCCCGCGAATAACATCGTTAACGCAAGTAGAACAGGAAAGCCGCTGAGAGAAAAGGTGCAGTGAAGCCGATTTGCTGCCCGCACAGCGCTCGCTTGGAAAGCGCCGCGCTCAATACTCATCGAATTGTATCACGCGACGACGTCCAACCTGAGCGCGCTGTACTGGTGGCGGAGACCACCTAGCCTCAACAGCGGCAGCAGGCTGCCAAGGCGGTGACGGCGAGCCGACCACAGCGGCTAGTAGAGCGTCCTGGGTGTCTCTACGCTCGATCGGACGGTGTGGTGATACCGAGGGCGAGGAAATGATACAGCCGGATTGATTGAAGATCGGTAAGCTTGTCCGGCCTCCTTGCTCGGCTTTGATGGCGTGCATGGCGGTGCTTGGTCGATGTTGTTCTTTAGCTGAAGAGATAGCATCTGGCCTCGTGTCAATCGTGCGCTTGGGACGCGGCTCCTGCTGTCGCTTTGGTGTAGCGTGCTGGCGCGCGGCTGGATCCTCGCGGGGCATGCTGTTCGTCTGGTCGATTTCTCCTTGCGCAGGATGGATCTTCCGTGGACGGCCTCGAGTAGGCTTTACATTATATCTGCGGCGCTACTGTCAGCCTGAAGTCCGCTGCAAGTTCATCGGAGTATGAATAGGCCTACATCTCTTCTTCTGACTCCTCGCCGCTTTCACTCGGCGTCGCGGCGACTTCCACCCAGCCTTTCCCGGCGCGGACAATAGGTCTGTCAGGCTGGCCATCGAGACAGCGCCGGGGGTTCGCTACAACGGCGGCCGCGCTTCCCTTCTTAGGCGCAGCCTTCTTTGGTATAGTCGCTTTGGGTTGGGTCTGCGAGATGGCAGCCTTCTTGCTCTGCTTCGGCGGGACTATCTTGGGCATTGGCTTCGATGCCGGCTTTGAGATGACTTTGGGTGCAGACCTAGGGGCAGATCTCAGCACAGGCTGTGCTGCTGGCCTTTGCGCTGTCTTCTTCGCCGGCTTCGACACAGGATTATATGGAGATACGACTGCTCGCGGTGTGCGCTTGATATCCGCGCTCTGGCCAATTATGTCTTTATCGGCGCCACCCCCAGCCCATTTGTGGGACGGCTTCTTCTTCTTGAGGGGCGGCTGAGGCGTCTGAGCCTCCTCGCCGAACTCAAAGTCGGATGCCGCACGCTTCCCTGCCTGCTTCTTGGCAGGAACAGATTCAGCTTGCGCATTCGCTGATGCTATTGCGGCAGACTTGACAGCTAGCTTTTCTACCTCGATCGCGAGCTTGTTATTCGCATTTCTCAGCTCCGCGTTAGCTCTCTCAAGCACGATGATGCTCTCCACCATCAACTTCATCTCCGAACCCTCCTTTCCGACTTGCGCGGACAGTGCGTCAAGCTGAACTCTGATGTTACCAATAGACTGCTCGTCAACACGTCTCCCCACTCGTTCAAGCAATTGCTCGTATTTCTTCAAATTCTCCTCGGCCTCACCAAGACGTTTCAGCAGCGCTTTATCTTTATTGAAAGCCTTGCGTCTCTCCTCCTCCGCCTTGGCCTCGTCCTTCTCCAAGCTAGAGACTTTCAGGATTACAGCCTTAGTCTCAGCTTGCACATCGTCAAGCTTCGACATCACGTCCTCTTCGACTTTGGCCAAAAGCTTAGGAATGCCACTCTCATCAAGCGCCTTCACTCGCTCGGCAAGGACCACCATGTCTCGACTGGCATGCGAATTAGCAGCGATTTCGGCATGCTTCAAACGGTCCTCGTGCTGGTCGTTGGCGGATTCCAGTTTCTGGATACGTCCCAGTAAGTGACTGTTTTCGCGCTTGATCTGATGCGCCCATAGTAATGACGTTGGTGAGGCTGGACGTGGTGTCATCGTCACGGCAGACCAGTCACCTGTTCATGATAGAGCTCGACTACTTGCCATGCCGAGGTTTGCAAAGTGGTCTCTCCCGTCTGGTATCTGGCCCCGATGAAGTGAGGTTGGAGTCCAGTGAAGTCGGAGTGGCGGGTTTGATTTTGATGCCTGAGGCCACGTCTCTATGGACCTTCCAATGTTTCAGCGACACCTCCCTGCGTAGCAACAACTCATCTTACCTGCAACCTCACCACCTTACTTCGTCTCCCCCCCTCAGGCCTCCCGGTCCCTGGACAGGACAGTCTGTCATCTCTCCTCCGCCTGCTCCCATACCTCCAACCTTCACACCTCCCCTTTGACCCCGACCAAGACCTCAAAACAACAACAAAGCCCCATACTCAACAGCCGCCTTCTCAAGAGCGTCCTGTGCGAAGCCTTTAGCACGCTGGGCCTGGTCTGTACACTATATCTGTGGGAAAATGGCCGCGACTACATACAGTCTGTGGAAGAGACAAGGAGGCAGCGACAACACCCTTGGCTACAGCGGGAATGGAAGCGACTCCTACGACTCTGGCGATGAATACTACGGAGATAGCTGGTGGTGGACGCCGGTATGCTTGAGACATGGCAACCGTACTCTTTGCATAAACTAACACCTTCAAAGGGCGGCATGGCGGTCCGATATGCCATTGTAGCGCTCCTGTTTGCCTTCGTCCTCCTGTTCTTCGTTGGCGGCTACTACCATGGCCGAAGCCGTATGCGCAGGGGCCTGCCTCCTCTCGCCTACCACCGCTGGGTGGTCCGCCGATATGCAATGCGACACCCGCAGCAACAGCAGGGCTACGTGCAGCAACAGTTCCCACCGACCCGCGGCTACCAGATGGAAGACTACCCGCCGGCACCGCCAGCATACAACAATCACGAGGCCCCACCGCCGACGTACCAGCCTCCCGAGGGTGGCAGTAAGGTTATGGCGGACCAGGCCTATGCGTACACGCAGCCTTTGCCGCAGACACCAGGTCAGCAGGCGGGTGAGGGAAGTCTGATGCATGGAGCTATGGGTTAGTTGAAGTTCAGGCTCAACGTGTACGGATAGGCGCGGGAGAAGGGTGAAGAGTGAAGTACTGGGCCCTGGACCCTCGTTAACATGGAGAGGATGCATACGGAGGCGCTATGGACGCGTTATGCGTCGGGCAGTTGGTAGCTTTCGAAAGCTGGAGTAAGGGATTCGCAGGGCTTGCATGTATCTCTAGTAGTTGGCAGGAAATTGGAAACATCCACGCAGTAACAGGCCTCGGGCATAGCACTCTTAACCGTGCTTGACTAGAGTTCAAGCGGGCCTGGTCCTTGATCGAATCCGGCAAGAGCTCCGAGAAGTCCATGCCATTACACACGTTCTCATCACAGCCGGGTAACAGCGCTATCCAACCGCGACTGCGCTACTGCACGAGAGCGCCTTGCCCCTGATCTGCAACATCTGCTGCAGGTACTGGAATTTGTGGCGTCGTGCCCCCGTGACCTTACTCACACGTCGCTAACATATTGTTGACAACATTCAACAGCGACTTGTTCTCCATGGCCGCCGCCACGCGCTCCTTATCGCCCAGTTGCTTGTTGACCTCGCCCGCCGTGCCCGACGTGCCCGGCTTGATGCGCACATCAATTCGAAAGCGCGGAGGCAGCGCATTGACCAGCCGCACCTTCACACCCAGCCCAATGACCGTCGTGAGTGAGCATGCCGAGGTCGTGGGCGTGACCAACACCGTGACGGTGCTAATGCGTGACCTGGGAGACGTGGGAGGCAGGATCGCAATATCCTCCAACTTCACGACGCCTAGTGAGCCCAACGAGAGAGGATGCTCCGGGTCCGAGATGGTGGAGATTAGGTCATACACCTCCTGTTCGTCAATCTCCTCGGATTCTTCGTCTGACGAGCAAGAGGCCTCGGATGACGATGGTTCCGGTGAGGACGAGCCATCCACAAGGCTGGGATATGCGGGTGTCAGGGCGTCGAAGAGGCCAGCACGCTTGGCTGTTGGAGCTGATCTACGACGGGAGGGGAGGTCGGAAGGATTGATGATGGTAGGGTTGGCGTTGTCCTTGTCGGCCTCCATGTTGAGAAATAGGCGGATGCCCTGGTAAGGCTGGTCGTGGTGGCGCCGCGGCCGATGTAACCAGTAGCAAGGTGTCGCAGTGCAACCCCGGGAGAGGGAAGCGGTCGCGAAGTGCTTTGCGAGCAGGCCTCTGACACTGGAGTACCGTCTGTGTGGTCTGGACTCTGGAGCTGTCGTGCGGCACTACGAGGTTGTGCCCGCGTGCGTGACGTTTAGGGATCGCCGTCTGGACTGAGGTGCTCGAAAAGTCTTAAAGTCTTACCGGGTGCCCACTCCGCCACCGTTTCGCCCCCAGTCACCAGCCACACTCACGACCGAGGTAGGTCGTAGCGGGTACGGAAGTACAACGTACATGTTTGGCCACTCGTATCATCAATCACGTCTGCGCTGAGTACGAAATGTGCGTGCGTACCCGACCTTGCCTACTGGCTTGCCACAATTTGCCTCAGCAGATTCTTCAGCTTGTATGTCGCACACTGGACAATCCAACGTGCCGCGTGCAAGGGTTTGGCGTGCCTGCTCGGCTTAAAACGCCTCGGGAAATCGACACTGTGGGGGTTTGTCGAAGGAGTATCAGCAACCAACTTCCACCGTCCAGATCATCTCATGGAAGGACAATCAAGGGTCTGCCCACCCACAGTGACACCAGGGCATGCCGCTACAGTCAGCACCGGAGCTGCCGGCGCGTGTATGCCTGCTCCCTAAATTTCTGCTTACTTGAAGGCCCATCATAAGCACACCCTCCCCTAGATCCAATCCAGTACCTGTCGCATACTCCGTGCTGGGCGTAACTATCAAATGGAACCCACGGCGACAGCTCCGGCAGCAGTCGGCCACACCAAGCAGTATGTCTTCGTGGACGAGTACAACAGGCACAAGCGGCTTAAGGTTATGCGAGCCTGCGATGGCTGCCGAAAACGTAAGCAGGTGGAAGGTGTCCCGGGCGAGTACCACGTCCGCTGATTCTCTTCCCCGTTGCAGGCAAGATACGGTGTGACGGCGCCCTTCAGAACGGACCTTGGCCCTGCGGAGCCTGTACACGACTGAAACTGAAATGCGTACCCCCGACCCTTGATCCCGATGATGAACAACAGGCATCGGCGACATTTCCCAGTCCGGGGCAGTATACCTTCCATACGGCGTCCTCACTCGACGGTGCACCCTTCAAGCAGCAGGCAGACAGATTCACAGCAAGGCCTCCGGGCCTCCAAGACTGGGCCCCTAATGCGGCAAATCCACAGACCACCATGTCTCCGGCGACATTACCTCAGAGCACTGACAGCGCTGCCTATGCTGCCCAACATCTCTTACCACATTCTGGTCCTCGGCTCGACCCAGGCTACATTGACGATGAACAAGTTACCTCCGCGAAGGCCAACGCATCTGAACTCTGGGGAGTGCCAAACCTCGTTCGTACTGGTACACAAGTTTCCGAAAGCTCAGGTGGTGACCCACATGAAGTTGATGCCACCGTCCGAGAATTGTCCGAACAGATAGGTGACCTTTCCATCGAGATAACGAGCGTAGCGCCTTATATCGCGAATGAGAAGAGGACGCTTGCCGAGGCTCCCGCCATGGAGGAAGCGGACATTGTGCTCCCTCCGTCGGTGGGGACTGACCCGACCGTCAGGATCCCGCCGGAGATGATGCCGTCGGATGAGCGTGCTATGGACTATTTTGGCTACTACTTCACCTACATTCATCCCTACGTCCCGGTCTTAAATCGCCAGGCGTTCTACGCTCAATGGAGATCAGCTCGACAATCGATCTCACCCCTGCTTTTGGAGGGCCTCTTCGCCTGCGTATCTCGGTACTTGGAAGACCCCATCGAGTCCAGACGATGGCTTGCATTGGCCGCACGCCACGAAGAGAGCTTCAAAGACGTACCGCGCTTGAGCACGATCCAAGCCATGATCTTATTGACCAAAGCGCGGGAGTTTGTGCCTCGTCGAGGCTATTACTATCGATCGTGGATGGCCGTGAAGTACATGACGACGATGGCTTTCGATCTCTTCATACCTGAACATTACGAACAACATCGCTTTGGCAACAAATGCAAGTACTCCAAGACGGATTGTAAGATCCGTACACGAATATGGCAAACGCTCTTTCTACTGGAGATCCTAGTGGGGGCGCCACAAGGCCGGCAAGACTTTGCTGTGGAGCCAGAGACGTTGGATCTTGATGTACCCGCCCCTAACGCTGACGTTGACCCTTTCGAATACCAAACCTCCAGGCGTTTCACATACATGGTACAGGCTGTCAGGAATATCAAAGTATCTAATGCCTTATGGCAGAAGATGCGCCGCGTGAAGAAGGACTGGGCACTGGATCCTGCATTTGTGCGACACAACGAAGAGATAATGCTTTGGCTACATCGATTACCGGCCGACCTCCAACTCCATTACCCAAATGATGGCGGCCCGCCCTGGCTTGGAAACGATCACTTCTTGGCATACACGCACTGCTACCACCATCTTGTCGTCATCATGCACCATCGTCCTCAATTACAGCAACTGCTCGAGAGACATGACCAGAAATTCAAAGTCCATCTCGACACATGCTTGCAGTCAGCAGCTTTGATGTGTAGGATACAAGAGGGACTGGTTCGGGATTTTGGGCTTCACGGCCTCCATTTCATGCAGCGTGGTATCGGCTTTACCATCTACTGCGTGCTGACGTGCACCATGCTGCATTTGGTAAGTCGGTTTAGCTCCTTGGTGTGGGAGCCACAGCTGATCAGAACAGGCTGCCATCACTTCGCCTGATCCGGACTTCAATCTGCAGGCACGCTTGTACTTCACACGGCATATGCGCATCCTGGAGCAATGCATATCTTCTGCCACCCCTGACATCAAGGCTCAGATCAACACACTTCGGGAAGCTTTCAGCACAGACACAAGTCAGCCGTTCGAGCTGAAGCCGACCCTCGGTCTCCAGAGTCCTACTATGGACAATCAACCGTCGCCACCTGGATACCATCGTCACAGTCCTACAAGTGCAACTACTCAACACACCTCGGGCTGGTTGACATTGCAAGACTCCGCCTCTTCGAAGACCATGAGCCCTGCGAGTGAGTACGAACCACCGTACGAACACCTCCAAGACGGAAGTGTACCTGCATCAGCGTCCTTCGTATACGGCGCGGGCAGCTACCCGATCCCGGGACAGACCAGCTACGCCGCGCAAACCTTGCATGAACTGAACTCTGCGGCCCAGAGTGGCTACCCTCTGGCGCCAGTCGCCAGCAACGAGCAGGTCACGCCTGTGTGGGATCCCTCCGGCATCTTTCAGCAGTGGAACTCGGCGTTTGGTGGCCAGCCGCAACCCTCGCCGCCGGATGTGCCGCCCACAGTACAAACTCGACCAACGCCGGGACCGGCGCCGGGGTTGCCGCCACAGCAATCGCCGACTAGCCACCCTGGAGTGTACGGAGCACATCAGGTCGTGCCCAACGCGAGCACTCTTGGCTCTGATAGCGTGTTGCCGGCTATCCCTACGGTCACGCCTGTGATGTGGCAGGATGCCTTCACGACGGCGTATGTCTCTGGTCAAGGAAATAAGAGGCACCGTCAAGAGCAAGATTGGTATGATCCCAACGCGAAGAGAAGAGGATGAGATGAAGCTTCCGGTGCTGGTCATCCGTACAGTCAATTGTCGGCGCCGTTTGAAGTTCTTATTTGAGCCGCTTTGCAGCCCGCGCTGCTGTTCGTCGCCATCTGGTTCTTGGTGTGCACTCCATCGGTACCGTTGGCTGCTGTGTAAGATAGTGCCGCGAAGCGTGAGGGATCAGAACGCGAATTACCCAGCGAATATGTCTTCGGGACATTAATTTGCGGACTCAACCAAGACTTCGGAATACCATCACCGAGTGGCGAGCACATTGGCCGCCTCTGATACACCGACGAGTACTTCAAATGCCGATCTCTTCGCTAATGTGGGAATGTGCCATCATCACTATTGCCGGTCAGACGTTGGAGTTCTTGTGGGGTCAAGTTACATGCGGAGAGCACCCGGGGGCGGGTCCAATGTTGCCGTTCTCCAACACCTCGACGCCTCAAGGTGGACAGAGATTGGCCATGAGTCGTGCAAGACCATCGGGATACCTGTTGTGAACATCGAGCGGTTACACGACCGCCGCACGCGCGAGGCAAAGTCGGCATGTGACGTTGTAGGATACTTCTTCAAAAGGGCTTTGCTGCCACTCCGCACAACATCCCATTGTATCACCTGTGCTCTCTACCAGTATCATCTTTTTGACTTGCTAACCACGTAGCATTGGTTTCACGCGATGGGTCTTTTCAAGAGGTCCGCACCCCATGCAGACGACATCACGCCCAGCGCGAGCCCGACCTCCGTCCCGATACATGAGAAAGATGCAGACATTACACATGCCGAGACGGCTTCAGCTGTAGAGCATCACGCCAAATGGAAGGTCTCCAAGGCCGGCGATGGAGACGCCGCCATGGCGTTGTTCAACTCGCCAGATGAGATCCATGAGCCGATTGACCCGGCGGAAGAAGCGAGAGTTGTTCGCAAGATTGACTTGATGAGTAAGGCCGATCGATGTAGCTCTGGTGTAGGATGTTAGATGGCTGACGCTCTTTGCTTCGGGCAGTACTGCCGTACCTGGCGGTGTGTTATGCATTCTTCTACATCGACAAGACGACTTTGTCCTATGCAGCGTAAGCGACACTGATCGCTGTGAGCAATAATTGTCGCCCGGTCGCTAACTTTGCCACCCATACATTTTAGCATCTTCGGTATCCGAAAAGACCTTGATCTGGTCGGACAAGAGTACTCTTGGCTAAGTTCGATCTTTTACTTTGGATTCCTTGCCTGGGCCCTACCG
Source organism: Friedmanniomyces endolithicus (assembly GCA_030411845.1). Taxonomy (NCBI): domain Eukaryota; kingdom Fungi; phylum Ascomycota; class Dothideomycetes; order Mycosphaerellales; family Teratosphaeriaceae; genus Friedmanniomyces; species Friedmanniomyces endolithicus. The sequence goes on from JASUXV010000034.1 coordinate 64,512, forward strand.
ACGAACCTCTTGATGCAACGACTGCCGATCGGAAAGTACCTGGGCTTCAACATCTTCCTCTGGGGTGTCTTCCTCATGATGCAATCGGCTGCTAAGAACTTTGCCGGCCTTGCCGCCCTCCGTGCCTTCGCTGGCGCTGCCGAGGCTTGCTCCGATCCATCCTTTATGCTGATCACGTCGATGTGGTATACTCGTCGGCAACAGCCCATCAGGATGGGAATCTGGTACACCGCCAACGGCTTCGGCATCGCGCTCGGAGGGCTACTCGGCTTCGGTATCGGGCACATCAAAGGCGCTCTCCCCAGCTGGAAGTTCGAGTTCCTGATCATTGGCGCCCTGTGCTGTATCTGGGGCGTCGTGATGTTCATCTTCTTACCGGACTCGCCCATCACCGCCAAAGGATTGACTCACAGGGAGAAGCGCATCGCCGTTGAGCGACTGAGGCACAACCAGACCGGTGTCGAGAACAAGGTGAGTTCAGTATGGTTACTGGGACGGATATGGTTGGAAATACTCTGCTAATGCACTGATTCCAAGCATTTCAAATGGTATCAGGCCATCGACGCTGTTACTGACGTAAAATTATACCTCTTTTTCATTTTAGGGGTCGTTGGCAACATACCAAATGGGGGTATCAGTAATTTCGGTACTATAATTATACAAGGTTTCGGGTTCTCGACGCTAGTGACCACGCTAATGCAGGTACCCTACGGGTGCATCATTGCGATATCGATCCTCACCTGCGTGTTCTTGAACGACTACATGGGCCGCCATGGCCGGCAGACTCGATGCTGGTTCATCCTCTTGTTCCTCTGCCCGAACATCGCCGGGTCATTCGGCCTCCGATTCCTTGCGGACGACAACAAAGCCGGAAGACTTGTCTCGTACTACCTCACTGGACCTTACAATGCAGCGTTCGTGATGATACTCGCCATGACGACCGCGAATACCGCAGGCCATACGAAGAAAGTCATCACGAATGCGGTGTTGTTCTTGGGCTACTGTACCGGTAACATCGCTGGGTAGGACCGAACCCCGTAGCCGGTCTCTTCGGCGTTCATTGCTGACGTTCTTGCTCTTCACCAGACCGTTCTTCTACAAGACGAGCCAAGCGCCTCAGTACCCGCTCGGCATCTGGTCCATGATCGTCTCGCACCTGACCGAGGTCGTCATCATCCTCATCCTCCGCTTCCATCTGTCGCGCGAGAACAAGCGGCGGGATCGCATTCAAAGCCAGATGGTAGGAGGCCTGGAGGGCAGAGATCTGGACGCGACGGCGTTCAGCGATATGACTGGTGAGCTCGGGCAATCCAGCCTCTCGAACGTAAGGTACATTGCTGACTTTTGGTCCAGATCGTGAGAATTTGAACTTCCGATATCTGTATTGAATCCTAGGAATACGTTGCTGGGTTTGGGAAGTAGAACGAAGCCCTCACTCTCACTCATCAATTTCCTGGACGGTCCGGCGTTTCAGCGTAGAGCAGAAGGTCTGGCAAGTAGGCTGGAAGGGCGACCCACCTCCTTTTGTCGGACCGAGATGGTCATGTACGGCACAAACCGTGCCAGATCGAGGAGAAGTACTGGGCTATCGATTAGCGTCGCCACTCAGACCACAACCCGAAACAGGAAGCAATCCGACAAAGCTTCCGGAGGCATCGGCTCACGACCGTCAAGGCCGGCCGTCTACGCGTGCTGGGTATAGCAGATGATCGTCCCACATACTGGGCTATTGTATATTGCTTATACGCGGGTATCGCTGACAGCAGACTGAGCTCATAGTATCAGTACAACCTATTCGGCTTCCAAAAGCCGGGAAACTCTCCGTCAGCTGCGAGATCATAACCACCGCCCTCCGGACCCGTGTATCGGTCGGTTCGATACTGCTGACCAATCGGCACGTTGTGAATGGATGGTGTCCGCGCTGCCAACGAGTCGCTCTGGACGTGGGATGTCCCCTCTTCGAGAAGCATCTCTTCCAGATCATCTTGAGCCTCGTAGAGCCCGGGTCGTTGCCGGATACTCACGTGAGTAGTAGGAGCCTCCACTTGCTGCGCATCGGCGTACCAGTAAGGTGTCTCATGCGGGCCAGCCTGACTCTGATCAAGCATCTCATCTCCTTCGTCCAATACGGCGCGCTCCGTGAGCCGGGTATGGGCAGAAGGTACGGCATGACTCCGGGAAGGAGGTGAGAAGTATTCGGGGACTCCGGGCAACGCGCTGGGCGACCGCAGGCTGCTCGCCGGTTGCAATTGTCTTCCGGGCAGCCTGCGATGTGACCGAGGGTCCGCTGGCCCTTGGCAAATACCGCTGTGTGCTCTGAGAGGACGCGGCATGTCCCGAACGCCAATTGAGACTTCGTGTCCCTGCCGCATTGCTTTGGCCTCAGCACGGCAATCCGACTTGTGCATTGAGACCGCCTGCTGTGCTTGTCTCAAGAGTCTGCTCGTAGGTGTCGAAGTCTCCGGATTGCGGTTTTTCCTTTCGCGTAGCCGTATCTGATCGATCGTGTCGAGAGTGTCATGGCTATGATCGTTATCGACTACCGCTGCGGGTTTGGCTTCTTGGTGAATGAGCAGGATATCCGATGTGTGGAACTCTGGACTTCGAGGCGAGCGTAGCCTCCGCTGAGTACGAGTAGCTGGTAGTGAGGACTCCAAGGGCACACTGTGAGGGAGAGACTGAAGAGAGGCTCGAGTCACCTTCCTACGCCCACTTCTATGGATCTGTTCATCAGGAGGCTTGAAGACTTCCAAAGCAGGACCGGGTGCCTTTTGGGACCGCACCCATATCCCGCGCTTGGGTGATGCAATATATTTCGTATGTTGCTCGAGCGTAGCTGCGTGCCGGAAGTCTCCAACAAATTTGTCCGAACCATCTGCCGAACCAGCATCACGTGGAGCTTGTATGCGCCGGCCGTCGTCGATGTCTGCAGCCCGTGGTCTTTGGTGTCGGTTAGCTATTGGCTCAGGAGCGATCGAATCTGACCATGAATAGCAGGTCGTTGGTCCGGTTTGTTTGCTATTGACATGCTGACCCTTGCTCCCGAAGCCCAAGAAAGGTTTCTCCGGAAGTGCGATGGCAGACTCTACCTGCGCTGTGCGTGGATGCTGGCGCTGCACAAAGGACGTTGACTTGGATTCATGGCCGGTACCGGCTTTATCGGCCAGGACATCTCTATCCTGAGCGAAGTAGGCGGAGATCTCCTCCTCTCGTTGGCGCTTGCTATCCTTCTTCCCGGTAGCAGGGTTGACCCTGGTCTGAGCCTCATCCTGGTGATCCTCTGGTTTCCGCAAGAATCTCAGCTCGTTGAAGACCAGGTCAGGCACTGAGACAAAGTTAGCCTGTGCTGCCGTCTTACCCAGGAATGATCGAGCGCATACATCCTGCACCGCGTCCAGCGACTTGTGCTGACGCGCGACCATGTTTAAACAGGCCGGCATGAGTCTTGGGCTTCAGCTGGACGACACGTCAGTTCAGCGTCGATTATGTCATGCGTAAATTTAAGCGGGCACTCACTGTCAATCGGCTTTTCTGCGGTCCACCCTTGAGCTGGAAACCTTGCACCAGCCCGACAGTCCGCCCACCATCGCCACTGCGGCGTGCCTTTCGAGGCTTGACCTCCAATGTCTTGTCTTCGCGCGATTCGCGTTCTTTGAGGTGCTTCTTTGGCTTGGGCTCATAGCGGTCGGCTTTCGTCTTGTGACGCGCCCGCTTTTCGTATGTCCTGGGTGGCGCGTCGTCTCCTCCAGCTCGTTCGTACTCCACGCTACGTTGCCGGTCGTGTCGTGTGAAAACCTTACCGGCGTCGCGGAAGCCATCGGATGAGATGGTGCGTCGCACTGCCGCGGCGCGCTCGTGGCGCCGGGATTGAAGCAGAGAACTGTCGCTCGAAGCACGCTTCCGCTTGTGGCGGTGCTTCCTGCCGAGCTGCCTAACCTCAAGATGCGCAAATCCACGAAGCACCGGCTCATCAGGAGGTTCTCGATCTGCCGTGTTCTCCAGCCAACTGTGGATGTCCATGCTGTGCGCCTGCTCGACCAACCACAAGCGGAGGCCGCGCCCTCATCGACAGTGAGGTGGTCGCACAGATGCGTATGACCTAGCAAACGTATACTCCTGACTGCGCTACAATTCTGCGCGCGGGGTGTCAGCAGTACCTTGGTCGATCGTGGGTGTGGGTGTCAGGTCACAAATGTACATGTATACCTTATGTACATCCATGTATCAGGAAGGGGGATTGCTGAAATTGAATGGAGAAGGAAGGCGCGATCCACACATACCTGGTATTGGCAATCGCAACCTGGAACCTCGCCTCACATGCACTGCTCTCCTGGTTTGTGGTCGATCTTAAGGTAGGCACTTCATGATGAGGACGAGTTGATGCTTTCACGGGCAACGTGCCCTTCCCTACCGCCAAGCTAGATTGTTTTGACCTGTATCTGCCACGCAACCCTTGTCCGACGGACAGCGAGCCCCCATCGTCGCCGTCTTCACCTCACCATGAGAGCATGGTGTATTGCGCAGCCAACGCACCCGATCCCGATGCTGTGATGACCGGCATGGCATGGCAGACATGCAGCATGCTACCGAGGCGCTTCCCATTGTGTCCATCATCCAGGCACTCATTTTGAGTCCGTTTTGGCCGCTCTCCGCCCGCTTCTGGGTGATCAGTCCGGTATGCAAGGCGGCCAAGCGAGATGTTGTCTCAATCATCCCTCCGTTCACAACCCCTAGGACTCGGTACATGTAGAAGAGGCTGAGTCAGGCATGGAGATGCTCGAACCCTCTCAAAGAGCTCCGATAAACAAGGCGGCTCGATCCACCTGCAGACCTCTCCGATCTCGCAACACCTCCCCTCCAACTTGCTCTTCCATCTTTGCAATGAAGACAACAAGGTGCCCGGCGTGCACTTTGGTATCGTCACCCCGGTGCATGGCATAAGACCATCATCATTCGCGAATAGCCTCACCGGAGTGAGACAGGCAGGATCGGTGATGCGTGGCCAGGCGCCGCAACCAAGGTCATGGCAGTCCAGCTGCATCCGACCATGCATAAAAGGCAGCATCCACACCCTTAGCTGCCGACCTTGAGCCCAATGGCGACCCTTTCCCACCAGTCTAGCCGAAGCTGAACCGCATAATGAAGCTGGCACGGGACACCGAGTTCACGTTGAGCTTGCTCATCTCGATGCTGCGTGGAATGGAGCGCGATGGCCGCACATCATTCGCTGCCAGCACGCAAAGCTCATGCTAGCTGGGAGGTAGTTGGCCACTCACAAGCAGCCCCCACCAATATTCCACACTCATCACTCCGTCTCCGCACACTCCACACCCAAGCAGGCACCCCCGAATCTATCGACCCACTATGCAGACGACCCAGCGCCGGACTTGCCACTGGGCTTGCGCCCCACCCATCCTTCGGCAGCGTTCAGGGTGCGTCCGCGGCTGTATCGAGGCTTCGGGGGAGGTGAGGTGCCCAGCTGGGGTGCGGTAAGGTAGTGCTACTGTACATGAGGGGTCCTCGATTGTTGCCCCTCTATGTACAAACGATCCCCAACTTCCTGCTGTGACCTTCTTGAAGACTACTGCAACCTTCTGCTTTACTCCGTGCCCTTTGTGTGACTACCTGCCCACCGGTGGCTTTCGTGTGACTTGACGGCAACTCATCGATCACATCGTGGGGTTCACTACTTGGTCAGCATCCATCCTCACTTCATCACATCCACCGCATTCTTCACTTCGGGGTGTGCGACAGAGCTTCCTTAGCGCACTTCACCACGTGCTAAGGCTGCCGCATGACGAATTTTCACCACCTGTCGCATGCGATCTACACTTGCTTCCGCTCACAACCTTTTTTGAACCTCATCTTCTGACCAAACCTAGTGCAAACACCAACCTCGACCCAAGCAGACAGAGCAGCATCACCCTTTCACGGCCTCATCATCAGCAATCAGAGGAGCGTAGAGACAGTCTGTCCTTACCTGGAGTAGACGAGCGACAATGTCAAAGCTATTCATCGGGTGCGCTTTCCCCATGGCGTCCTCCTATATCGGCCATCGTGCGTCACGACTGACTTGTCAACAGCGGCCTGGCATGGCACACCGACGACCAGACCCTGCGCCAGAAGTTTGAGGAGTTCGGTCAGGTCGACGAGGCTGTGAGTCGAAGATCAAAATGACCCCGCACTGGCCCACTCGCTCACACGCACACAGATCGTCGTCAAGGACAGAGATACCGGACGCAGTCGCGGCTTCGGGTTCGTGCGCTTCTCCGAGGATTCGGCCTCCGATGCCGCGATCGCCGCGATGAATAATGTGGAGTGAGTCCGGTCGCGCAATATCATGCCTGATACGGTCACCTGACACAGTTCCAGGTTCGATGGCCGCACCATTCGTGTCGACAAGGCTTCTGAGCGTGCTCCCGGTGGCGGTGGAGGAGGGTTCAGTGGCGGGCGCGGTATGTCATCTCACCCGCCTCCGTTCTACCCTCTGTTAACACATCTATAGGTGGCGGCGGCTACGGCGGCGGTGGCCAAGGTGGCTACGGCGGCGGACAGGGTGGATACGGCGGCGGCCGTGGTGGAGGTGGCGGTGGCTACTCCGGCGGAGGCGGATACGGTGGCCAGCAAGGTGGCGGGTACTCTGGCGGCGGCGGCGGATACGGCGGTCAGCAGGGTGGCGGCGGGGGTGGGTTCACGGCCTGCGCCTGCGACAATGAGCTATACTGACATGTCATCAAAGGCTACTCCGGCGGCGGTGGAGGTCAGGGCGGTGGATGGCGCCAGGGCGGCGGTGGCGGAGGCTACCAGCAGGGAGGTGAGCAGTAAACGGCTTCCTTCGCTGCTGTGGGGCTGCGATGTGGGTGCCGCATCGCATCTACGGCTCTTGAGCGTATGATCCCATCATGAGGAGATTACTGACAGGTCAGCAGATGGCGGCTACCAGCAGCAGAATGGCAGTGGCTACGGAGGCCAGCAGCAGGGCGGGTGGTAGCCGGCGATCAACGTCCCGGCGTCGACTCAAGAGTGCGGTGCTATTGCACTACGCGACTACGTACAACGAAGCGGGCTACGGGAGACTGAATTGGGCAGTGTGAAAGCTCGTCGGCCCTCGCGGGCTGCGAGAACAGCATGGGCAAAGATTGGTCTCGTATGTTTTAGCATGGAGGACATCGGCAGAGGAAAGAGTGCCCGGGTTCACGCTCGAGATTGCTTCAACTCATGATACCCCTTGCTGCAGCAGCAATCGACATTGTGCCCCCATCCATATCTGCAGCCTCATCTCCGTCACGCCCCATGTCGAGGTGGTCGTTGGCTTCCCGTACGCATCCAGCGCGTGATACTTCACGGTGGGGAACGTACATGTAGCCTGGACGACATGAGGTTGACATCAGCCCTGCCGTTTTCCGAGATCGACGATCTAGTGAAACAATGACTTTGACTGTATCGTCCGTGCATCTGCCCTTGTCATCCCACGGCCACGTGCGGATGGTTCCGATGATGAAGTCCGACCTCGAAGCGCGCATGTGAATTTTCACATGCAAAATCCCTCCCACGTCTTTTTCAATCCGCGCGACCATGCGCGAAACCCACACTCCTTCACTGCATTCCCTATCCTAGCCCACAACCCCCAACCCACCATGGCCGCGACCCCGGCGCCCACCACCCTCAAATTCACCGGCTCCAAGCACCTCATCCAACGCCTCGTCCTCGCAACCCTCACCGGCAAACCCCTCCGCATCTCCCAGATCCGCTCCGCCTCCCACACCTCCCCCGGCCTAGCGCCGCACGAAGTCTCCTTCCTCCGCCTCCTCGAAGCCCTGACCAACGGCTCCCAGATCGAGTTCTCCTACACGGGTACCACGGTGCTCTACAGACCGGGGCTGATCACGGGGAGCGCGACGGGGCATGGGGCGCAGGGTGGGGTGGTCAGGCATGAGGTCCCGGCTGAGTGTCGGAGGGGCGTGAGTTACTTTTTGGTTCCGCTGTGTCTGCTGGCGCCTTTCGCGAAGACGGGGGTGAATGTCCTGTTCACGGGTCCGGGGGTCATTACCTCGAGTACGGAGACGGGGGACGTGAGTGTGGATACGGTGCGCACGGCTATTTTGCCAGTGTTCAAGAGTTTTGGGATCGAGCGAGATTTGGAGGTCAGGATACTGCGGCGGTCGAACGCGGGGAGGGATGGGAAGGGGGGAGGGGGGGAGGTGCAGTTGGTGTTTGGGCATCAGGTGAGGTTGCCGAAGACGGTGCATTTGATGAGCGCGGGACGGGTGAAGAGGGTCAGGGGCGTGGCGTATTCGACTGGGGTCGCTGGGGCGAATAATGCGCGGTTGATTGAGGCGGCGAGAGGGCTGTTGAATGAGGTCGCGCCGGACACTTACATCTTCTCGGACGTCTCGTCTGCGCCCTTTGTGCCGGCGCCGACAAGAGAGAATCCCGCTGCGAAGCGCAAGACGGGGCTGGGGTTTGGGTTGAGCTTGGTGGCGGAGACGAATACGGGGGCGCTTTACTCGGCGGATGTGGCGAGTCCGCCGGCTGGGGGCGAGCCGCCGGAAGATCTGGGGAGGAAGTGCGCATTTCAGCTGCTTGAGGCTATCGAGCAGGGTGGCTGTGTTTCGAGCGTGGCTGCTCCGACGCTGTTGACGCTAATGGCTATGGGGAGTGAGGACGTTGGGCGGGTGGCATTAGGAAAGGAGGTGTTGGGCTCGGAGCAAGTGTTGCAGCTTGCGAGGGACCTGCGGACGTTCGGTATGAGCGGCTGGGGTCTAAGAGATGGGGATGAAGAAGACAGTGTCGTGGTCAGCATTGTTGGCAAGGGTGTAGGCAACGTTGGGAGGAAGATCGCTTGAACTACGGTCATGGCCGAGAGGACTATCATCTACCATCGCGAATATGGTGCAAGCTATGGAGGCCTGCCGCAAGAAGTCACTGCGATGTCTGCTGGGCTGTCACTCAGCCGAATTGACCCTTCAGTCTGCTCGGCGGTCAATCCTACGGCCGACGCAGACGTGGACACCGAGTGAGAGGAAAGACAACGGAGCCATTGGGATGACGGCTGCCAGTATTGGGAGGGTATACCACGGGCCTTCTCCCGGTGGGAACTGCTTCGCCGCAGGGACGGAGTGAAGTGTTTCTACGAGGAAGCCAAGGTAACCTGGTGCGCCGCACGCAAGGAATACCGACTCGATATGCCATCCTCCTACTCGACTCGGACCTTACCCAATCCACTTACCGCCTGCGCGCGAGCTCAGTCATGCCTACGGATACCTTGAAGCAAAGAAGCGCAAGGCAGAGGGATATATGACCAAGGGGCGCACCAGTCTGCCCCTTGCAAGACCCGGCGTCGCTGATTACCTTCAGTGGTACTGGATGACTCACCCGATGCACTCTGTGGAAGTCACGGAAAGACCGCTATAGGATGTGTAGCGTGGCTTCTCATCGCGAAATGGACTCGGCTTCGAACCGAGATCTCCTCCCGTCGAGACTGATATACAGCCTACCTTGCCGCCTTGCTTGGGCTCAGCCCGCAGTAGTTGACTCTGATTCGGGTGCTCACGATAGATTCGAAGGGCGTATGCTGGCAAGATTAAAGGCAGCTCAATGCAGTGTGCAAGACGATGTGCTCATACCAGTGGCATATCATCCTACTTTATCGCGAGCGAGTGAAGCTGTTAGCTGCTCTGTATGAGGACGTACAATGTTCTTCGGCATCGTATGCGTGAACGGTGAAGTGACGGTCCCGTCTACTTGCCACGTCTGGGCCGCTCTCCATGCGCTACGGTTGGGGATGGAACTCGAGTCACCGTCCTGTTCCCGGTCCTTCGTCACCAGAATCTTCGCAATTTGACAGAAACTAGCCTTTGCCAAGCCACATCACACTGTCCATGCTGTAAAATCGATATCATTGTCACTGAAGCAGTATTTGTCGCTTGGAGACCTGCCGTTGAAGACGACGAGCGAGGCCGACGAGTGGCCCGCCTGGGCTGCAGCCTGCCGGGGATGATGATGATGCAGTCCTCGTCAACGTCTGCGAGGGCGGCTCGTCTGGCACCTGGCCCCGCCAATCAACTTGCCACCTGCTTCACCCTAGAATATTAGCTGCGTTTCAATGAGAAGTCGGGCCAATCAAAATTCGACTCCGCACTCACTCGTCCTTTTCTTCTTGTCTCGTCTCTCTTCACCCTGTGTCGCAGAAGCGCCCACGCACTCTCTCGCTGTTCCCTCCTTCATCACACACTCCCTCTTTGTCACTCGTTCCAGTCCAGCAGCACTCAGTCACGACACACGCCAGCGGCTCCTCGTTGACCTTCACACTCTCTATAGCGCAACCAGGCTTGCTGCTGTGAACTTCACATTCCTTCACTCCATTTGCACCACCATCATTACTCGGCACAGTGTCCTCACAGAATCCCTTCCTCGAACTCAGACAATCGGAACGAAACAAGCGCCCCTGTCATCAGTCGGAACTAGGTACTGTTGCGAATTCAAGACAATCAGTTGTGCGCGTGAGACAATCTTATCAGTCACTCGACCAAGTCATCTGCGACGGCAACCGAACACTTCGGTATATCACAACCAGTATTCCACAGCTTTACCCGGCATACCGACCATCACTCCTTCACCGAACACCACGTTCCCGACCGAACACCTACCGTAGACATCCACCAAGATGTCGCTCGTTCGCGCCTTCACGTTGCGGCACAAGAGACAGCCAGAGATGCAGATCAGCGCACCCACATTCCTCGGCCGCGCTGCGAGTCAGCGTGGTGGGAAGCCTGTGCTTCGCGCGCACATCTCGTCGCCCGTCGCCCTCATCTCCACCAGCAACATGCTCCTGAACAACGCGCAAGACATCGTCGGCACATCTCCGATCGACATCCGCGACATTTCCCCGATCTCCTCGAGCTCGTCGATGACTTCCAGCTCTCCCGTGGACAGCGACGCTAGCAGCGGCCACCACAGTGCCGGCAGCATCACCGACGCCTCGTCCATCGACGAATCGCCCATCAGCTGCCAGCCTGAGCCGAACCACCTCAGCTGCTACTTCCAGCCTGCTGTAGACACGGACTCCAGGCCATCAAGCCAGCCCACCAGCCCCTCCGGGAGCGTGTCATTCGATGCCCCAAGACTGCCTCGGCGCGTACCGTCGCACTCCAAGAAGGCTCACGAGAAGGTACACCGGACACGCTCCATCCAGCGCATGATGTCTCCGCCACCGTCGACCGCCTACGAGGCCTGCGAACCGCATGACACCTTCACACTCACCAAGGCCAGCTTCATCGAGGCGCCCAAAGAGAGCCCATTCGGCGCCGAGCTCGCGCAGCTTGACGAGATCGCCGAGGAGTTTGGTCACGTGGTGCGCGACGCTGAGGACGAGGCGGACTTCGCGGTCATGAAGTCGACTGGCTTTGCTTGCCTCACTGCTTCCGACTACTTGTCCGAGATTCAAGACCTGATCTACGACACCTTCGGCGCATCGGCGTCGCACTCGGCTGGCTGGATCTAGAGTACGGAACAACATCATCAAGAGCAATCGGACGCTTCCTGGCAGGAACCAGAAGGGTTGCAGATGCGGCACGGCTTCTACTCAGATCGATGAGGAGAGGTAGACCGCGGTGCTGAGACAGCGATTCTCTTCTTGCACAAACTTCATCTTGGCCACGCAGCAACTCCAGCAGTCTGCAACAACATTCATCACTCACCAGCTCATCAGCACGAACGAACATCTCTGGCAGATCTCTTACGACCGTCATGACTACTACACGGGAGGAAGCACGACGAAAAGAGGCGGGATCTGCAGTCCACTCATTTGCAGGAAAAGCAAGCTCATGCGAACATGTCTTTAGGAGGGGAACGAGGGCAGCGGGGCTCCTAGAATGAATGGCGTTCGTCGGCCTGCTCTTGGTCATACTTTCTTATATCTTGGTATTCCTATCTACCTCCATCTCAGGGAGGCGATGTCTTTCGTAGCTTGTCATAGATGATCATGACCTCTCACTCGACTACATGTACACACACATGGTGCCGTTCTGCCGGTGTAACGGAAGGACCTGCCATGACCCCTTGTGTATCGTATGACACGACATGTCCCCATCAGCCATCCTGCTCATGCAAACGTGGCACCACGCTTGCTCCCTGCACGAAGCGGGCGTGGAAACGATCAAGCCCGCTCGCGTTTTGTGTTGTGTCTCAGAGAAAAGTTCGCCGGGTCCCGCCTCGGCCCGCCTTATCAGAGACGCTAGCGCGTGCATGATGATAAAACGGTGGATGTGGTGTGGTAACAAACAACAAAGCCCGATCGTCGTTGCTTTCGAGAGTGGGGGAAATCAACAATAATCCACACTCACGTCAGCAACCCTCCCATCACCACACACACTACTACTCCAACCTGACCTGATACATCGCCACGCACGAGTAGCGTGGGAAGCAAACCCGCCTTACCTCGCCTCACCCCAACCAATCCTCACCGCCCGCCGACAGACAACGCGAAGCTAACGCGCTTCGTCCGCCGCGTGCCTGGCATTAGTCCGGCCCGCATTTACATCGAACCCCTCTACATTACATACCCGCCCAAACGCTGGTTGCGGGAAGGAGTGTCCACGAACTCACCACTGCCGAACGACAATAATACTTCTGTGGGGCGTGCACGACACTGAGTGAGAGAGAGGAAGAGAGGAAGAGAGAAGAGAGAGAGGCCGGTTACACTTGCTGTTCGCTTTCACAGGGTTTGCCATCACGGCGAGAAAGGTTGTTTGCAAGGTTGTTTGCAGGGCCTTGCAACCAGTTCCGTCAGCAGCAGGAACACGTCCGACTCCACTCGGCGAAGCAGTAGTGAGCTCGGAGCCACTTCTTGTGGACCTCACTTCGCCTTTCTGGGTGGTGCGTAGGAGTGAAGAGACGGCAGGAAAGAAGGAAGGGCCTGAAGAGCGTGACGAGGTGGACAAGAGAGGCAGACATGGCGGCAGCGTTGGACATTGACTACACGCGCCGCAACAAGAAGCCCCGTCCGCTGTCGGACGCCGAGAGGGACCAGCTGGACGAGTTTATCGATTCGATCCACTACTCTTCACGGTGAGAACCCCTCTACCCTGCCAGACCACGCCGCGTCCGGGGCGGCTGAGTCAGGAGATGTATGGCAGGGCCGGGCTGACGGTGCGAATGTTGGGCAGGTACAACGACGACCACTACGAGTACCGCCACGTCCAGCTCCCCAAGCAGATGCTGAAGAAGATCCCCAAGGACTACTTTGACGGGGCGAGAGGGACGCTGAAGTTGTTGTGGGAGGATGAGTGGAGGGGGTTGGGAATCACGCAGGTCAGTCTTGTCACTTCCTCACGAAGGAAGACTTTTCGCGGCGAGTTTGGGTGTGAGATGGTGTGTGCTGACGTTGGAGACAGAGTCTGGGGTGGGAACACTACGAGGTGCATGAGCCGGAGCCGCATATCCTGCTCTTCAAGTGAGTGCTTGCCCGGCGTCCCGCTTTCCCAACGCGTGGGTATCTTGCTGACACGCGAGGGAACAGGAGGCCGATGAACTACCAGGCGCCGCACTAAATCAAACCCGCACGTCACCCAGTCCGCCCAACGACGAAACGCACGAGCTCGGGGACGCCGCTAGAGAAGCCAGACGCCCTCCGTAGGGCTAGAAGAAAAAAAGGCTCAGGCGCTCAGCCAGGAGCACGCAGAAGCTCACGGGCCACCGGGAAAGGTGGATGGCGGACACGCCTTCCATGTGCTGCTGCGCCTGTGCGAGCGGTTCACGGCCTCTCCACTCGACGAAGATGATGCATTGAAGAAGAAAAGCGACGAGGAAAAGGGATGGATTGCACGGCCGCCGCAGCTTTCCTCCACCTTCCTGGTTGTGTAGTAGGTAGGCAGCGATATGTGAATATTGACCAGTTCGGAACCGGCTCCAAGCTCGGTGCGATTTGCTCCTGCTCCATGTCTTTTGAGCGCTCATCCCGTGCTGTGAGCGAGAAATTGCAAGGCGCCCGACTCACCTCGCACCTCGCCACTCCTGGCAATCCACACGCGAGTACATGGCGCGACCGGTCGTTTGCGGACACGGGATCTCGCAGTCGGTTTGAGGGTCGGTCGTGGGAGTACCATTGATTACATTATACTAAGCTGTAAGTGATTTGAAGTGTACACATCTCCCACATGCCCCGATCGACGCCAATGCTGTCTGTAGCTCCTCCTCCTTCGTGGCACTTGGAGTCCAAGCAAGCGGCCGGGGCAGATCAGGCCGGCGCCTCCGCCATCCAAGGAAACCCCCGAACCCGCGCTCTGCCGTGGCCTTTCGCCCTGGACACCGTGCAACCCCACGCACGAGAAGGGGAGGGATGTAGCGAGCAAGCCGCTCCCAGCCCGCACATTCTTTCCCCACCTGTCTTTTACCGTGACTCGCCTCTCAAAACAAAAGAGAGATTCATACCTTCGTGATAGCGGCCGTAACGCCCCCGCACCAAACCAGATGCAACCACTCACCCATCCCTCACAGTTTGGGCACCTCCCCCTTCTCCCCCTTCTCCCCCAACCCCCCCAACAGCGTCTCCGGCGGAATCCTCTCCAGATTCCCCCGGCTCTTATCCATATCCATCGTCATGGGCACGTACCCCTCCCTCCTCCTCCGTCGCCTCTCCATGATGATCCCAGCCAGCACGAGCAGAAAAATGAGCGCGAGGGAGAGCGCGAGACCGATGAGGACCACGAGGCCGAGGGCGAGGAAGCGGGAGGAGGAGCGGGAGGTGGAGAGGTTTTGGGGGTTACTGGGGCAGGAAGTCAGTACCACAATTCCTTGTAGGGTGAGTGTAGGGAGATGGGGATGGGGATGGGAAAGAGGGGAAGTAAGTACCTAACGAACACCCCCGCCAGACTGCTCACCCCGCCACCCTGCTTCGACGTGAGGACAAACGGCTGTAAAGCCGTCCCGTTGAACAGCGCCGCGCTCGCGTTGCCGAAGCCGGGGATGTCGATATTCCCCATAACCATCAACGCGGAGTCCGCGGGCACGAGAGCGGTGGTGGAGTGTTGGGACGTGAGAGCCATGACCTGCAGGCCGCGGATCGTGGTCGAGGAGCCGAGGGGGACGCCGGTCCAGGAGCCGGAGTTGCTGCTGCTGCTGCTGCTGCCGGCGTTGTTGTATTGGGCGAGGTAGGTGGAGCCGTTTGTTGTGGCGATGCCCGAGGCCCAGAATTGGGTGGACTGGCTGTTTGCTGGGGCGAGGACGGAGATGGGGCCGGGAAGGGGGGAGGAGGAGGTGTAGGGCGTGAAGATCTGTTTTTGCGAGTCGTAGGTTATGAGTTCTGTTGTGGCGGTGCCGTTGAGGGTCAGGTTGCCGGCGAGGACGAGGGTGGTTGTGCTGGACCAGACCATGCTTGCGATTGTGCCGGCGAGACCGGTGCCGTTGGGGTTTTTCCATTGGAGGGCTGACGCGTCGTAGTAACAGAGTGTTGCGCAGGGGACAGAGCCGGCAGAGGAGAAGCTGCCGCCCATGTAGATGTTGGCTGTGTTCGGTTGGACGGCGATGGCGTTGATGATCACCTCGTCGCCCGCTAGAGCTGGGGGCTGAGTGGAGTTGTACGCGGCTGTTGAGAGGTCGTAGACGATGAGGCCATTGACCGCGGCGCCGTTGACCGTGCCGGAGACTTGACCACCGGCAAAGAGGGAAGTCTGGTAGGTTGCCAACGCCACGAAGGTCGAGTCGCTGTCCAATCCGGTCACGCCGTGCATGTTCTCGCTAGCAGTGTCGTTGATGAAGATGAGGTTCTCAATGGTCTCACCGTTGGTGTTGGTAGCCGAGAACTGACCGCCGAGGATCGTGATGTTGAGGCCGCTTTCAGCGTAGTACAGTCCATCATACACGCCAGTGTAATTCGTCGAAGCGCTGAGCGCGCGCTTCCGCATACCAGAGGACGTACCACTGCGAGGCTGGAGCTGCAAGCCAACGGACTGCAATGTGGGCTGACCAGAGCCGACAAGCTCCACAGCGCCACCGTACCCAAGCGCTTGCGACGTGATCTGACCGGCGTACAGCGGAGAGAACCCAGGCACATTCGTCATCGTGTCCAGTTTGCCGTTGATCGACACCGTAGACTGCGGGACATTGTGAAGCCAGTCCTTCCTACCCGGCACCCAGATCGCGAAGCCCTGCGCGGCGAAAGCTCTGGCGTTGCTGCCGAAGCTGTTGACGGACGTGAAGTCGCCGTTCACGGTCAAACAATCCTCCAAGTCGCCGCCGGTAATGTTGAGCATGAGCTCGACTAGAGCATACACCGGTCCATTGACACCCGCACCGAGCGGTATCCAGCTGCTGCTCGAGGTGTCGAAAGCTGCGACGTTGTTGAGGCCCGAGACGGACGTATCTGCCGTGCTCGTGAAGTTGCCACCAAAGTATAACATCGATCCATTGGAATACATGGTCTGCACACTGGCGTTAAGGCCACCGTTCGGTAGACTGGTTGCATTCGTGCCCACGGTCATGACGTTCGAGATATTGGCGCCACTGAAGCTGCCGGCGACGTAGAGCGTGTTGTCCACGGTCTGCACGACATTGATCAAGGCACCCGCTTGCAAACTTGCACCTGCTGCGTCGATGGCGGATCCGGAGAAGTCGGTATTGACGACAGCCTGATTCGGGTTGTACTCGAACAGACCGTTGAGTCCGCCGGTCGTAGTGATGAGCTCGAACCGTACGCGCTGCGCCACGACCGTGAGAGGCACGTTCTGTCCGGGTTGCGGTCCCATCGTCACGCTGGGTTTGAAAGTGTCGGTGTCGACGTCCACGTAGCCGTAGTACACCTGGTCATACTTGTCGTAGTTGTTCGTCTGGTATATCATGGTGGTAATTGGCGCATTGTTGGAAGTCATGGTGCCAGTGATGTTCACCGTGCCGCGAGTACTACACGTGTTGTCTTGCAGACAGCCGGGCGTGTACACGGTGATCGAGTAGTTGCCGGACTGTTTGATATCTGGCGTGAAGCTCACGGATGTACTCGGACTGATCTGGGAAGCGCTGGTCAGGTATGCTGACAGATAGTCCGAGCTGGTGTTGCCGTTGCTGGCAATGCGGTTCCAGACACCCGTTGCAGGGCTGATGGAAGAATTGGACCCGTTGCTGACATGATCGCATTGCGGCTCGTTGTAATCGTTGACGGCAAAGGAGTAGATGTCGTCCTGGAACATCTCAATGCCACTCAGACCACCTCCAGCGCCGTACCATGAAGTGATGTATATCCGGAAAGCCGCCATACCGACCGGCGGCACAAAGTGAAAGTCTTGCGCGCTGCTGTTGGCCGCTAGTGGGCAGTTCGCCGAACAGGACTGGTCCTGACCGTTCGCATCCTGGTAATTCAGATTGAGAATTCCGCCGCTAGCCATATCCTCGAAGTAGAACTCCTTTGTACCTCTGCCATCCTGCTGCGTGTTGTAGAGCCGAATCATCGTGGGGTTGAACCCAAAGGAGAAGTTGCCCTGCCAGTATCCGCCCGTGTTGTCCGCCAAAAGCCAACTTGTACTTGATCCAGCATTGCAAATGATAGCACTGGGATTGTCGTAACCCGCAGTTCCTGTCGTGCCGTCCGACGTGATGTTCCCAGAACCCAAATTGACGACCTGCCCGTCCGGATTTCGTGGCGTCGACGTATTTCCCAATCCATCAAACTCGCCTCCAAACACAATATTGCCGGCAGCATTCTTCGTGATCGAAGTCACCGGCCCATTGAACCCCGCAAAAGGCAGATTTGTCCATCCTGTTGTCCACGCCATAGCGTTGGTCGAGTTGCTCGCCATGAACGAGCCGCCCACGTACACCGTACCCGAACTCGCATCACAGTACACCGTCGAAACCTTCCCACTAAGACCAGGCAGCGCGGTGATCTGCGTCGTGTTCGGGTTCCACAGCGCTATACTCTGCGCCTCGACGCCTCCCAGGCTCGTGAAGTTCCCTCCCACCACCACTCCGGCCAACGAGCCGTCTTTTTGTACAAATGGACACATGGTCATGATATATGCATCCGCCAGCCCCAGCGATTGGAATGCGCCATTGGGATATCTTGTGAGCAGCGACTGACTGCCATTGGTGTTGAAAGCGTTCTCGTTCTGCCCTTCGTAGGTGTATAGCGAGATGCTGTCGAAATCGCCGGCTATGGCGACCCGGCCCAGCGACGACAAGTCGAGGTTCGGTGACGGGATGAAGCCCTGTGTTATGGCGTATGCGCCGCGTGAGGAGAGCAAGGGTGCTGTGAGGATGAAGGCGGCCAGCTCGGGACCCAGGGCCAGCAGCTGGGAGAGTAGGTTTCGCATTGGCGAAGAGTATGGAAGATGGGCGCGCAAGACGGTCGATGTCGTCCTTGTCGCATGCGAGTTGTCGTGAGTCGTGACGCTGCCAGTCGAGCTCTACCTTAGTTCTCCATGACCGGAATAATGACGTGGTGGCTCAGGTACCTACGTGATGGTGCTGCATGCACATGGAGAGTCCCGATGGAGCAGTCCCGCTTCTCCGATGGCTGTCGTAGCGCTCTCGTTGGCTGGACAGCTGCAGGAGCTGCGTCGATATGCGTCCGGGGTCCTGGTGGTATTATTCTATTCTTCTGCAACGAGTAATGACAGCGGGTTGAGATGTGTCGGAGGGGGTGTTGGTAGTAGCGGAGAGGTGACGTTGGATTGGGAGGAGGTGGACGACGTGGACGCACAGGCAAGGAATGGGAGGCGTTGCGAAGGTGAAAGGTCCCGTCGCACCGCTCGGTCCAAACGCCAAGCCAAGCGGCCAATCTTGCCTGACCGACCCGAACACTAACTAATAAAAGGCGCTGGCCAATCAGAGGCCCTTCACCGTTGCTGGGGACTTCAGACTTCAGTCCATGGAGCAGACCATACGCGATCACCTACAAGTAGCGAACACAAGCAGAGACTGTGGTAGTGCTGAGGCGCTACGAGGCGTCCAGTTCATCGCACTCACGTTGTACAGCCTTGTTCGCAGCAAGGGAGTCGCCCCGCACAAAACAATATGTCCATGTGGAACCACGAGGGCTCCCGTCGACGCGGACGAGGACTGTGGCCGACGATCAAATTCGACACAGCTCTCGTCCCTCGTTCCGACCCGTTGATGGGAGTGCCTGGACCTCCGTCGGACATGTGGTAGCTTGGAGGCAACAGGGCAAGTAAGCGTGAGAAGGCACATTTGTGGAGAGGAAACCGTCCATCGCCAAGTCAAAGGAGAAGGTATCCGCTAATTATGCACCCACATGGTCTTGAATCGGTAGTCGGTGACAAGAGGATTTTGTAGCCTTTCTCAGAGCGTTTACGGAAGCTCGGCATGTAGGCTCACCATACCCAACTCCTCGCCTCCCTTCCAACACCTCACCCCTGCACCCTAAACGTCCGTCCACTCGCCGTCTTCCTCTCCCTCCCCGCCCCCGCCCCGCCCATCCCATCCGCACCGCCCCCTTCCTGCGCCTCGGGCCTCGCCCGCCGCAATACCTGCAAGAAATCCGCCGTCCGCCGCCGCATGCGGGAGTGAATGTACGCTTTCGACGCCTTGATGTGGTAGTGGAAGTAATCGCGGAACGTCTGGATGTGGGAGATGACTGCCTCCCGACGTTGGGGAGTGAGGTGGCGGGGGAACAGGACTAAGCCGCACATTAGTCCGATGGTCAGCTCAAGGACGAGGTGAAGAGGGTCATCGTACCAAACGTGACATAAGTGATCTCCCCCTTCCCAGCCTTGATCCCCGGCACCCCCTGCAACTCCAACGGCGGATCGTCCCTCGCAAGCACCTGCGGCGCATTCTGCACCCCCCGCTTCCGCGCATCCACAAACTCCTGCAGAAACACCTTCCCATACACACGATCCGTCTCCTCCCTGAACACAGTACTGAAAATCACCGTCACGCGGTCGTGTGACGCCTTGATGTAAATCGCCTCTTCCTCTCTATAATGTATCGCCCGCACTTCGCCCCCTTCCCGGACGCCCTGTGGCGCGGACTCGCTGGTATACTGTTTCGCCTGCTCTTGAAGCGAGGCAAACTCGTCAAAGGCTTGTTCGTAGGGTGCGGCCATTGCGTTTCGCTTGAGCAGACTGATCTTTTGGATCAAAGTTTCGCGTTCTTCTGCGCTGGAGGGGAGATTGTCGAGGTCGATTTGCACGGAGAAGTCGTAGCCGTTCTCGGGGGGCTCGACGATGTAGGAGGAGTATTCGCGTTGGAGGACCGCGGCGGCGCCGTATTTGACGAGCTCGGGGTAGCATTTGATGGCGAGGGAGATGAGAAGGTGGGATTTGGAGGTTGGGGTGGAGATGTGGAAGGTGACGTTGTCAAAGTCGGAGACGACTTGGTCGATGGCGGTGGGGGTTGTGCTGGGGATGAGAGTCAGTTCGGTTTGAGGGTGCGGGTGGTGTAGGAGGGTATGAGAGACTTACTCGGGTGCGAATCGGTCTCTCAGTATGCTCTCGATCAACACGTTTTGATAGTCGAGGAGCAGCATTGTGGGTGAGGGTGCAGCTCGATGCTGCTATATTCTTTCCACCGAGAAGACTCGACTTGAAACAATTTTTCAGATTTAGTCTTGGGAGTGAGGTAGATCAGGGTGTGTCGCTTGAAGCTCCGTAGATCTTACATTGATCTGTCTCTGCCTCGTCCGATCCAACATAAGTCAGTTGAAAGTGGGATGAACGATGAGGCTCAACGGCCCGCCGGCTGCATTGCGGGGTGCATACCTCCGAGGCTTCAACTTTCCAGGGTCCAGTCCGATTATCAAAAAGTTCCAGTCAAGAGTCGCGAGGATTGAATTGGTGTTCGCGTCGCCGTAATGGTCCGCTCCTACCGCCGCTACGAGGCCAGCCACACCTTCGGCACCATCTGCACCGCCTCCTCCAACGCCGTCTGGACACCCGATCACTCACCCCTCACGCCAAAAAATGCCCGCGCAACGGACTCAAGCCGAGCGTACGTGGGTGCGAACGAGGAGGTGCTGTGCTGGGGTGTGAAGAAAGGCGAACTGTTGTCCCGATGGCAGGATAAAGACAACCGCAGCGAAGTCACCACCCTGACGCAATGCGTCGCGCAGTCGGATCTGTTCGCTGCTGGATACGCCGATGGCAGTATACGCATCTGGGATGCTTTGTCGGGCCAGATCGTCGTGAGCTTCAATGGGCATCGGAGTGCCGTCACGCACTTGCAGTTCGACGGAGAGGGCGCGAGATTGGCGAGTGGGAGTCGGGACACAGATATCATCGTGTGGAACTTGCTGTCCGAGACGGCGGAGTTCAGGCTACGGGGGCATAAGGATCAGATCACTGGGTTGGCTTTTCTGCAGACGCCGGTGAGGAGGCGGCAGAGCCCGCATACGGATGAGGCGTTGGATGTTGGGGCGGATGATGTGGACGAGATGGAGGAGAAGTATCTGGTGTCGACGTCGAAAGATGCTCTGATCAAGCTGTGGGATCTGACGAGTCCGCATTGTGTCGAGACGCATGTCGCGCAAACGAACGGAGAATGCTGGGCTCTCGGTATGAGCCCAGATGGGGCAGGCTGCATCACTGCAGGTAATGATGGCGAGTTGAAAGTCTGGCAGATCGACCTGGATACACTCGCGTCACCGGGCAGTGGCGTAGGCGAGGGTAAGCATGAGAGTGTGTTGACGAGTCGGGGTGTCTTACGACGTCAGGGCAGAGACAGGACTATCGGCATAGCTTTCCACCCAAAGCAAGACTACGTCGCTGTCCATGGCTCGGACAAGTCTGTGGAGATATGGCGGATACGGCCAACGGACGAGGTACACCGGCACATGCAGCGCAAGCGACGACGGCGGAGGGAGAAGGCAGCCGCTGCCAACGAGGCCCTGCTGCCAGAAACAGAGGATGCCATCAGCACACCGCTGGTCGACGATATTTTCGTTTCGTACGTCGTCGTGCGGACGGGGGGCAAAGTCCGATCTGCCTGCTGGGCCAACTCAACAAGCAGAACGAGCAAGAGTCTCCAACTCATGATTTCGACCACAAACAACCAGCTGGAGATGTATACGCTCACAACGCAACGTGCCCAGCAGAAAGCGCAGGCCAAGGATGCACCAGAATGCAACCGCTCTCTGGCGCTCGACATCCCCGGCCATAGAACAGATATTCGCTCTCTCGCCCTCTCCTCCGACGATCGCATGCTCGCGTCCGCCTCAGCCGGGCAATTGAAGATCTGGAACCTCAAGACGCAGTCCTGCCTTCGTACATTAGACTGCGGACAAGCATTATGCTCCACCTTCCTCCCCGGAGACCGCATAGTCCTCTTAGGCACCAAAACCGGAGACCTGGAAATGTACGATATCAGCACCAGCAGCATCATCGAGAGCATTCCTGCCCACGAAGGTCAAGCCATCTGGACCCTGGCTCTGCATCCTGATGGTCGGAGCGTGGTGACGGGCTCAGCGGACAAATCCGCTAAGTTCTGGCGCTTCGACATCATCGACGAGGAAATTCCTGGCACGCGCCGCACAACCCAGCGCCTCAAGCTTACCCAAACCCGGCAGCTGAAGCTTTCCGACGACATCCTCAGCCTCTGCTTCAGCCCGGACCAACGCCTCCTCGCCGTCGCCACTCTGGACAACACCGTCAAGGTCTTCTTCGCCGATACACTTAAGCCCTTCCTCACGCTCTACGGCCACAAACTTCCCGTCCTCAAGCTCTCCATCTCGGCCGACAGCAGACTCATCGCTACCTGTTCCGCGGACAAGAATGTCCGGATCTGGGGGCTCGATTTCGGCGACTGTCATAAAGCCTTCTTCGCGCATCAGGACTCCGTCATGCAAGTCTCGTTCATACCCCACCCGGTCGAAAAGGACGAGGCGCATATCCTGTTCTCGGCGAGTAAAGATGGTATGCTGAAAAGCTGGGACGCGGAGAAATTCCAGCCCATCCAGAAACTAGAGGGCCACAAAGGCGAGATCTGGGCGATGGCCATCAGTCGGACAGGCGAGAAAGTCGTGACAGCTAGCCACGATAAAAGCATCCGAGTCTGGGAAGTAGGCGACGACCTGGTCTTCCTCGAAGAAGAGCGGGAGAAAGAGCAAGAAGCCATGTACGAAGCCACCGTCGCGCAAGGGCTGGACAAAGACTACCGCGACGAAGCAGCAGAAGCCGGCGACGGGCAAGACGAAGTAGCAGGCGCCAGCAAACAGACCCTCGCGACGCTCACGCACGGCGAGCGCGTCACGGAAGCCCTGGAGATCGGGCTCGAGGATCTCCACCTCATGCAGACCTACGAGCGCGACAAACTGCGCTCACCAAACCTCGCCGTCCCACAGCGCAACCCAGTCTTCCTCGCTCTAGGCAACGTGTCAGCCGAACAACACGTCCTCGCCACTCTCCGCCGCGTCCCCGCCCCCTCCCTCCACGACGCCCTCCTCGTCATCCCCTTCACCACTCTCCCCACGCTGTTCACTTTCCTCCTTATCTTCCTGCAGCGCAGGATACAGCCTGAACTCGCGTGGCGGGTGACTTACTTCCTGCTGCAAGCGCATATGGGACAGATCGTCGCTAGCGGGCAGTTGAGGGGGGTTTTGGAGGGGGTGTTGGAGGCGCAGGAGGGGTGGGTGGGGGAGCAGAGGGGGGTGTTGGGGTTTAATCTGGCGGGGTTGGAGGTTATGGGTAGGGAGGCTAGGGAGAAGGGGGTGAATGGGTATCTGGATGAGGGCATGATGGGTGAGGAGGAGGGGCTGGAGAAGGGGAGGCGGAAGAGGGGGTTTGGGAATGTGGGATAGATTTCCCGTAGTATGTCGTGTCATCACAGCTTGTATCTGAAGTGTCCGCCAGGTATCATGAGATGTCTCCGTTATATGCCCGTCCTGCTTCAAGCTCGGAGCGGCGAGTCTTGTGAGCCATGAGGGCAACTGTGGCTCTTGAAGCATTCGCTGCGGTTGAAAAGGCATGCGAATGCTGCCACTGTGAGGCAGAACGGAGACAGCGCTTGACTCATGAGAGCCGACGAGCAGTACCAGTCACCCTTCCCGCGGCTTCGAAGGCTGCGTAGCTTGGGGGTGCTTACCTGAGCCTCGTGAGTAGGCGGACAGGGAGTCACAACATGGCAACGTTCAAAGTTTCGCGTCGTCGCATGGAGAAAGGCTTATAAGTGTAACTCAGCGTAAAGACTTTGTGAGAGTTGGGCTATGTGTTCAGCGCGTTCGCCACATAACATACAGTCTACTGACTAAGGTAAGGCATCTCATCGCCGACCGAGTAGCGAAGCAGACAACACGACCCAGCTTGACCGTGACTTTTTGGGCCGTCCCGTCGTCACATTCTACGTGCTCGCTCGTGTGGGAGGAAGCGCAAGAGGCATCCCAGAACGCCGCCGCCGCCTCATGCGCATGCCATTCGGAAGGACAGGGTTAGATTCGCAGGATATGTCGCTTAGCGGGTGGACATGGCCTGTTAATATCAAGTCAGCAGTTGTGGAATCAGAGGCATGTAGTGCACGTTAGGGATCGTCTCACCTTCGTCACCACCCTCTTCAACGCCAACTCCTTCTTCCTCAGATCGTCCGAGCCCGCATCCTCAATCTCGAGCTGCGCCATCGCATCGCTGAGCGCGCTCTCGATCTTCTCCTTCTGCCCGCGCTTGAGCTTCATGCTCATCGTCGGGTCCGACACAATCTCCTCGACTCTGCTGATGTACGACTCCAGCTGCTGCCTCGCCTCGAATTTCTTGCTGAAAGCATCATCGACGCCCTTGAACTTTGCCGCGTCCTCGACCATCTTCTCGATCTCGCCGCTGCTGAGCTTGCCGACGGAATTGGAGATGGTAATGTTGGCGCTACGGCCGGAGGTCTTCTCGGTGGCGGTGACCTTGAGGATACCGTTGACGTCCACCTCGAACACAACTTCGAGAACGGCATCGCCGGCCTTCATGGCGGGAATCGGAGAAAGGGTGAACTCGCCGAGGGAGGTGTTGTCTTCGCAGTTGACACGCTGTGGTACACTATTAGCACTGTGTAGGCCGGAAGTAATGCGAGCAGACTGACCTCTCCCTGGAATACGGGGAACTGCACTGTCTGCTGGTTGTCGGCGACCGTCGTGAACGTGCGCTTCTTGATAGTCGGAACCTATCATCTGGGTCAGCGAGTGTCTCCGGGATTAGTCGTGGCCTTCACGCATCGATTGGTGGTCGTAATGATGCGTGATGAAAATCGGCAGCGTGGAGATACGTACAGTCTGCCCTCTCGGGACCACCTAAAGAAATCGTTAGCAAGGTGCGCGGTAGTGGCGAGTGAAAGACACCACTTGCTGGGGCGAAAATATTGCCCTCCATGGCGACACCGAGTGATAGCGGGACCACATCAAGTAGTAGCATGTCCGCCGTGTCGGCGGAAGTCGCCTTGCCGGACAAAATCCCAGCCTGCACCGCGGCACCGTACGCGACAGCCTCATCCGGGTTGATGCTCTTCTCGAGCTTCTTGCCGTTGAAGAAGTCGGACAGGAGCTTCTGTATCCGCGGGATGCGCGTGCTGCCTCCCACCAACACGATCTCGTCGACCTTGCTCCTCTCGAAGTTGGCGTCTTTCAGCACCTGCTCCACCGGCTGCATGGTGCCGTTGAAAGCCTTGGCGTTGATCTCCTCGAACCTTGCGCGGGTGATGTTGGCATTCAGGTCCTCGCCGTCGAAGAGCGAGTCGATTTCGATCGTGGTCTGGGTGCCGTTGGAGAGGGTACGCTTGGCGCGCTCACATGCCGTCCGCAGGCGGCGGAGAGCGCGAGCATCGCCGGAGATGTCCTAAAGAATGGTCAGCGGATGGCGAAGCATGATATACGGCTCTCATTGCCCGTACCTTCTTCGTTTTCCGCTGGAACTCCTTCTTGAAGTGCTCGAGCAGGTTGGTGTCGAAGTCCTGACCACCCAGATGGGTATCACCAGCGGTAGCCTTGACGGTGAAGACACCACCCTGGATGTGCAGAAGCGAGACATCGAAGGTACCTCCTCCGAGATCGTAGATCATGACGTTGCGCTCCTTGTCCGACTTGCCAGCGCCGAGACCGTATGCGATAGCGGCAGCGGTGGGCTCGTTGATGATGCGGAGGACGTTGAGACCGGAAATGGCACCGGCATCCTTGGTGGCTTGTCTCTGGTTGTCGTTGAAGTAGGCGGGTACGGTGATTACAGCCTTCTGCACCTTCTTGCCCAGCTTTGTCTCCGCGACCTCCTTCATCTGCGCATTGTCAGCTCCTTCATTCCGATCGAGTCACGTTTATGTGTCTGACCTTGCCCAACACCATGGCAGAAATCTCCTGCGGCGAGAAAGTCTTGGTCTCGCCCAGGTACTCCACCTGAATCTTCGGGCTGTTGTCATCGTCGATGACCTTGAATGGCCAGGACTCGATATCCTTCTTGACCGTTGGGTCGTCGAATCGCCGCCCAATCAGGCGCTTCGCATCGAACACAGTGTTCTCCGGGTTCATCGCCGCCTGGTTCTTCGCCGCCTCGCCGATCAAGCGCTCTTCCGAGGTGAAGGAGACGAAGGATGGGGTGGTGAAGCTTCCCTGCTCGTTGGCGACTGCATCACCGTCAGCAAGGCGTTACAGCCGCTCTAGTACTTCCCAACTCACTGATTTCAACGCCAGCGCCCTCATAGTTGGCGACACACGAGTAGGTCGTGCCTACAGGCTGTTAGTCCACGGTTCCGGTCTCCCTCCAAGTCGCGCTTCCGTACCGAGATCAATGCCAATGGCACCATCATATACTTCGTCGGCCATGATTGTGGGAGGTGGTTGTTCGGAGGGTGTTTACAGGAGAGGTGCGTTTTTCAATGCTGGAGCTGCAGCGCACCAACGCCAAAAATCGAGAAGTTCGGTCAGAAAAGTCGTGAGGTCGGCACGGGCCTCACTCGCGGAAGACTGCCGCTCGATTTTGTGCCTTAGGCATGAATACCTAGAGTCGCCACACATTACATGTATGAATGGGCCACTCGCAGTTTCAACTGAGAACGATGCAAGGAGACATGTGCCTTACCGATGAGTCAATCGAGCGAGGCATACAATACCACTGGTTCTCCTCAAGCAATCGAGAGCAATTAACAGGTGCAATCATGCATGGATTGCGGTGCTAACGAGTCCTGCATCACAATACATCAAACCTCCCACCTACGGAACGACCGCCCAGAATCACACACCACCTACTAGGCAGCGTACTCGGTCGTCCCGATAGACTTCTTCCTCTGAGCCGAGTTCTCCAGATCCACCAGACTGCTCTTACGCTCATAGCCAACCTCGGCGACCTCCTGGAAGGAAACGGTCGGCTGAAAACCCGGCGACTGCCACGCCTTGCCGACCTTGGCGTACATCTCGTCCACTTGCTCCAGGGACATGCCCTTGGTTTCGTAGATCATGGTGTAGACGAAGAAGATGCAGACGAAGCAAAACCTGGTGATTTTGGGTCAGTCCAAGCGATACTGTCGTTTCGCGGCTCGTGTTCGACTCACCCGCCCCAAATGAAAAACACCTTCGATTGCAAGTTGGCGTTGCCGGGTCCGGCGTCGACAAGGTACGGGGTAGCGTAGGCAATGGCCCAATTCAGCAGCCAGTTCGAAGCAGTCGTCATCGAAAGCGCCTTGGCACGAACTTTCAATGGGAACTGCAGAAGAGTCAGTCATGGCTGTGCACTACCCCACCCGCACAGCAGTCCACTCACGATTTCGCCCGTGACAACCCAAGCACAAGGTCCCCATGAGCAGGCGAAGAAGAAAATGTAAATGCAGACGAAAGAAATGAGTGCCTTTTGGCCGATTTCGTTCGCAGTGCCAATGCCAGTACCGACGCCAGCAACGATGAACTGGCACGTTGCCATGCCGATGGCGCCGAAGAGCAGTAGTGGTCGTCGACCCCATGCTTCGACCATGTAAAGGCCCGGAAAGGTTGATCCGGTGTTGACGGCCGACGTGATCATGCTAATAATGAACGAGTTCTTGATGCCAGAGTTGGTGAAGTAACTAGTACCATCTTAAAGCAATGGGTGGTAGGGTCAGTGAGTGTCTTAGATATTGTTCGACTGGTTAGGAAATGGCGAATGCTCACAGTAGAAGATGAAGTTGACACCAGTAAGCTGCTGTAGAGACTGGAGCAGACAGCCGGTAGCTAGACGCTTGCCAAGGTTTCCCTTGAAACAGTCGAGGTATGAGGCTTTGCCGAGAGAAAGCTCGTACTCGTGATTGGCAGTGATCTCACCAAGCTCTTCTACCAGGGCAGGGTGGTCGGCGTCGAGGCGTCGGAGACGACTGAGTGATTTGGCAGCCTTCTCAGGGTGGCCGGACTTGATGTGGTAACGTGGGGTCTCCGGCAGCAAGACTATCTGTTATCAGCCGAATTCTGTGCGGGAGGTACATGGGCAGGCAACTTACGCATTCCGCTGAACAAAATGATGGCCCAGGCGAACTGAACAGCGATTGGGATGCGGTAGGAACCGGTATCTTGCCGGTCCTTGGTCGCATGGTCGACTACGGATGCGAGGAGCAGCCCGATAGTAATGGCAAGCTGGTATGATCCAACGATGGTGCCGCGAATCCTACCCATCAAGATCAGCAGCTGTCTCGACTAGGCAGCAGTATCGCGCGGCATCACAACTTACCACTTCGGCGCCGTCTCGCTTTGGTAAAGCGGGATGCTGGCCGAGATCATGCCTACGCCGTAGCCCGCCACGAAACGTCCAGCTACGAACAGCGGAATTGCGGTCGAGGCTGTCTGCAGTATGACTCCGACTGTGAAGACCACCACCGCTGTCATCAAGCCCATGCGTCTGCCGAGCATGTCACATGCAGGCGATGCGGTGAGAGCACCGAAGAAGGTACCGGCGGACAGCAAAGAGACGATCTCAGCGGACTGGGAGGCTGTGAGAGTCGGAAGGCCAGTATCTGGGTTGATGACGCCGGTGGTGGTGAAGGTCTCCAGCCAGTAGGGCATGGCAAGGATACCGCCAATGGTGCCGGTACTGGAGTAGCCGTCAGTCAACGACAGAATGCCTTAAGTCGAGGATTACTCGTACTCATATCCGAAGAGCACACCACCGAAGGCTACAAAGAAGCCAACAACAATGGCAGGCCATGCTTTGCCTGGCGTCCCGGGCGGTGGCTTGATAGCGAGACCCATACTGTGTGAGGATGCGGAGGTTGCTGTGAATCGATGTCGAAGCCTGTGCAACTAGGTGAAGGCGCTACAATGACACCGGCTGGTCAGACTACACGCGACTGACGCTCGGGGTGAGCAAGAAGAGGTCAGGTGGGTGGAGGGGAAACTTATACTCTTACCACTCCACTGGGGTAGCCTGCGGCCAGACTTTCAAACACCTCGATATGATTTCGCGCTAGTCAGAGCTTAACTTTCGTCCAAAGGCTCGCTTGGTGTGGTGCCGCGTGCGACCTATACGTGTACGGCTCGTCGGCAACGGAAAACATACAGCGTCGGGCCACTGTGACGCCGGGATGGCGCCAGCCCTCTGCGAAGTAGCTCCTCGTTCACGTTCAATCTTACCAATAATGCGATCTCCAGGGCCTTGCCTTGAGGGACTCATACTCAGGTGACACGGCCACTGCAGCATAGACAGAATCTCGGAGTAGCACCGACGCGGGGAAAGCACCTGTCGTGCTCGTGGAAGCGACGGGGATACCTGCTGTTGCCGCACCTGAGGATGCATATGATGACACTGATACGCTCGGGCGAGGAAGTACTGCTCGTCTAGATCCCCGCGACACGCATCAAGCGCACCCCACAAGCGTCTCCGTCCGAGAGATCCTTTTCGGGCCTTCTCTGATGCCTCCGCCCGCGATTGTGCATGCTGCACGCGACTCTCAGCGGACAGCTCGGCTCTCAATCGAGGGCTGAGGCGGTAGACCGGGTAACTTGCAGCTGAGGATGCTGGTCTCCCCGAAGGTTTGAGGAATGAACAGAGCAACGCTGGTGATGATGTCGAAGCGAAAGTACATGTTCGTCTGGAGGTCGCAAAGCTGACGTTGTCGGGACTCGGATGGCTTGCCGTCCCGCCTCTGTGCATCATGGATCCACCCGACTGTGGGGAAGGCAATCATCACGCACGTGACCTCTGAACATCACCACTCAAATTACGACCGAATTGAGACCCAATAACAAGAGAGTAGAGACTTCTGATCAGACGAGTCGTAAGCGACAACTAAGGCGCACACAGACATCCTATAGCATGATCGAGGTCCCTTCAATTCACAGAGCTCGGAGACACCTTCCCCACCACCGCATCTGATTCGCCCCCCGCGGCCACACCGCGGCGCAATATGCGGCTCTTTGAAAGTCTAAAGATCGATGTGGGATTATGTTCGCCGAAAATATCGCCGCGGTATGATCCCCACAGCGGGTCGCTTCGACTGCCACCATCTCCGCCCAAAGCTGTATCATGTATTATTGGCTACCCTACTCATGCATGTTGTACTCGCCTGATATAACATCGACGTAGTGATAGAGGACCCGCATCATTGTGCGCGATGAGAGACCATCGTTGTAAGACGGCCCGACATCACCTACAGCACCGTAGGTCGCAAGTTCTTCCCGTCAAGATTCGTTCGATAGCATCGCCGATATATTTCTATCTGCTTCCACAGACCACACGGTCCACGAGACTGCTCGAGGCTGTGGCGCTGGTTCACGCCACCTTTGCAGCTCGCTCTTTCTTTTGCTGCTCCTGGAGCGCTTGCCACTTCTCCAGCGGAATCGTCAAGCATCGGATGCCCATATACTCGCATATCGCGTCAATGACCAGCAGAGCCCAGCGGAAATAGACGACCACTGCCAAGACAAAGTAAGTCCAGAGGTAGTAGTATTCGACCTCCGCCGAGATGCCTGGAAGACCGACATAAGGCCCATTGATGAGCACCGCGCCGCCAATGAGTGGAGCAAGAAGCGCAGTCCAGTATGGATACGGTTGCCGTGTCAAATGCGCCAGGATCGTTTTCGTCGTCATGCGGCCGAAGACGAAGGAAAGCGTCAGGCAGAGAAGACACAGGTGGTTGTCCGTGAGCAAGTTGGAGTAAGGAGAGCCTAGCCACGCGACCAGAGAGCCGACGAAGACCAGCATAGGCGTCCATTCGAGGAAGAGCGGGCTGAGTGGCAGTCCTTTCTCTCTACGAGCTTGAGCTACGTTGTAGATGCAAGAAGGCAAGTGACCGACGAAGAACCCGAAGAGTAGGACCGGACCCCAGATGTCTTTGAAAGTGATTGAGCCGAGGAGACTCTCGAACCCGACAAAGTCTGCTAAAGGCTGATGCCAGATTTGCGGGCCGTAGATGCCAGAGAGGACCATAATCGTGGATGCAATGAGGAGGCCTTCGGTGGGGCCGTTCACGTAGCCTAGGTAGAGGGTGTGGGTGTGGTAGGTCTCCCAGGTCGAGAAGAACATTGGTAGGGTGGGTATGAGGGCGGTCAGGGCACCTGAGATTGAAAGGCAGTATTGTTAGCGGGTGTCATAATCAATGTCAACAAACAAGACGTGGTTTCTCTCGACCACCAAGGCTTTATGAACATCTGTATTGGATATCGAAGTCGGACAGTTAGGATTCAAAGACTCACCAAGACGCGTTGGCCCCAACCCCATCGCCGAAGTCTCCAACAACGACGCCAACGTACAATTCAGCGAATCAATGCCATGATCAAATAGCTCCCCCAACCCCGACGAAGTCCCCGTGCGACGAGCCTGCTTGCCGTCGATGTTGTCCATGGTCGAGTAAGCCCAGACGCCGAAAGCATAGCTGTAGCAGACCCAGGCTTGCTTGGGACCCTGCAGCTCCGGGTCCATGATCTGCAGCAGGAAGACGTTGCCGAGGACGAAGAAGAAGCCGAGGAGGGTAACCATGTTGGGGGCGAGCCAGAGGGGGAGGAAGTTGACGCAGGCATTCCACTGTATTATTCCGCGGATGAGCACGCCTTCGCGGATGGTGCTGTTGGGCAGGTGGCGAGACGTACGTAGTGTCGTAGGATGTAATATGAGACTGGGGAGTTGTCGACGGATGAGTATTTGTACGTTTTGAGATGCCGTAGGACATCTTCTGACAAAGCCTCAGCGGCCGCCTTTTCTGGACGAAGAGTCAGTGTTCATGACCCAAAAGTTCAACGTGACGGCAATCCGTACTTTGCCGGACCATT
The DNA here is from genome assembly GCA_030411845.1 of Friedmanniomyces endolithicus. Lineage (NCBI taxonomy): Eukaryota > Fungi > Ascomycota > Dothideomycetes > Mycosphaerellales > Teratosphaeriaceae > Friedmanniomyces > Friedmanniomyces endolithicus. Next base: position 96,637 of record JASUXV010000034.1, read on the forward strand.
TGGGGAGACTGTTGTGCTGGGCGCTCGGTCTCAGCTTGATACCGTGCTATACCATCGTCGATATCTTGGTGAGAGAGCGTATCGGAAGCGAGTACATGTAGAAGTAGAGGTCTTCCATTGCCCGCCACGTGACTCGTGCCTATACTGAGGATGCGCGGAAACTCACCGCCCGCCTGAGCTCCCACTTCGGACAGCTCGAAAGATTAGAACTTTACAAGAAATTCATCGGGTGCAGATACACTACAGAACTTCACTCCCTGCTATCCTCTCGCCTACTCCCTTACATACCACAGCAGCAGCCTTGAAAGGCGTGCAGGTGTAATGACGTTTGCTCCCACCACCTTCACCAGCCAAGGTGAGGACAACCACGCTACACCGCGTTGATTTGCTTGCTATCGCTGTGGCCTCCTCGCCGAGTTGCAGGCTGACGGTATATCGCCCTTAGATTACATCTCCGACCACCTCTGGAAAGCGAGTGTGAATTGAGAAGTCGTCCCCAAGCAAGCCAACACATACATTCAACAGATAAGAGTCAGAGGCTATATCAGAGTGCCACCCAGTTCAAAGCCGCCAGCCATGGCCTTCGCCGGGCGTCTTACACGCCATCTCAAGCATGAGCTACTGCAGCATGGCAAGCAGCGAGCCCCTGGAATCGCTAGGCGCACCTTCACTCAGACTTCCCACCCGACGTTCGACAGGTCCAGCAACGCTCTCCGTCAGCAGGTCCGGTCCTTCGCGAGGTCTACAAAGTGTGCCGCAGCTGTGCCACAAGTCGCGCCCAACGCGCAGGCCTACCTCGCCAGCGGCGCAATCGGGACCGGTCAGAAAAAGGTGGACGTGAAGAAGGTCCTGGTGATCGGTTCCGGCGGTCTCGCAATCGGACAAGCAGGCGAGTTCGACTACTCCGGATCGCAAGCTCTCAAGGCGCTCAAAGAGGAAGGCGTGAAGTCCATCCTTATCAACCCGAACATCGCTACGATCCAGACCGCTCACGTGCTCGCCGATGAGGTGTACTATCTTCCGGTCACGCCCGAGTATGTCACATATGTGATCGAGAAAGAGAGGCCAGATGGAATCTTCTTATCCTTTGGTGGGCAGACGGCGCTCAATTTGGGCGTCAAGATGGACAAGATGGGTATCTTTGAGCGCTACGGTGTCCAAGTGCTGGGTACGAGCACGAAGACGTTGGAGACGAGCGAGGACAGAGAACTTTTCGCCCAGGCGCTCAACGAGATCAACGTTCCGATTGCCGAGAGCATCGCTGTCGGTACTATAGACAAGGCACTCGAGGCGGCGGAGACCGTTGGCTACCCGGTCATCGTTCGCGCAGCATATGCGCTTGGTGGTCTTGGGTCTGGCTTCGCGGATAATGCCGATGAGCTTCGCGACTTGTCTGCACGCTCTCTTACGCTGTCGCCGCAGATCCTGGTTGAGAAGTCGTTAAAGGGTTGGAAGGAAGCCGAGTACGAAGTGGTGCGTGACGCCGCGGACAACTGCATCACGGTCTGCAACATGGAGAACTTTGACCCGCTCGGCGTGCACACCGGTGACAGCATCGTCGTCTCGCCATCTCAGACCTTCAGCGATGAGGAATATCACATGCTCCGCACAGCTTCTATCAAGATCGTGCGCCATCTCGGCGTAGTCGGAGAGTGCAACGTGCAATACGCGCTTCAACCCGATGGCCTCGACTACCGCGTAATTGAAGTCAACGCTCGCTTGTCTCGCTCCTCTGCTCTCGCTTCCAAAGCCACCGGCTACCCGCTCGCATACACAGCCGCGAAGATCGGTCTCGGCTACGACCTGCCCAACCTTCCCAACGCCGTAACCCGGACCACAACCGCCAACTTCGAACCATCTCTCGACTACATCGTCACCAAGATTCCGCGATGGGATCTATCCAAATTCCAGAATGTCGATCGCTCAATCGGCTCATCTATGAAGTCTGTCGGAGAAGTTATGGCTATCGGCCGTACCTTCGAAGAGAGCTTCCAAAAAGCTATCCGGCAAGTCGACCCCAAATACGATGGTGTGCAAGGCGATCACTTTGAAAATCTGGACGACGTACTCAAGAATCCGACCGATCGCCGCTGGCTTGCCGTCGGTCAGGCTATGCTGCATGAAGGTTACTCAGTCGATCGCGTCCACGAGCTCAGCAAAATCGACCGATGGTTTCTGTACAAGATCCAAAACATCGTCGACTGCACGCACGAGCTCCAGCATATCGGATCGCTCTTCGGTGTGAAGAAGGAACTGATGCTCAAGGCCAAGAAGATGGGTTTCTCCGACAAGCAGATCGCGAAAGCGGTCAATTGCACCGAAGATGAAGTCCGCGCTCGCCGCAAGAACTTTGGGATCCGGCCGTGGGTAAAGAAGATCGACACTTTGGCTGCGGAGTTTCCGGCGGATACTAATTACCTGTACACGACGTATAATGCTAGCACGCATGATGTCACATTCAATGACCACGGTATTGTTGTGCTGGGTTCTGGCGTCTACCGGATTGGGAGTTCGGTGGAGTTTGATTGGTGCGCCGTCAATGCTACGCTCTCGCTGAAGGCGCTGGGCAAGAAGACTGTCATGATCAACTACAGTAAGTTCTTACCAAATCGTGAAATGCCGAGAATATGTGCTGACTTTGCTTCACTAGACCCGGAGACTTACAGCACCGACTTCGACGTCCCGGATCGACTGTACTTCGAAGAGCTGAGTTACGAGCGTGTCATGGACATTTACGAGCTGGAGACTGCTTCCGGCGTCGTCGTTTCCGTCGGCGGCCAGCTGCCGCAGAACATCGCGCTCAGGCTGCAAGAGACCGGCAAGGCAAAGGTGCTTGGTACAGATCCGAAAGACATTGACAAGGCAGAAGACCGCCATAAGTTCTCGTCAATCCTGGATTCGATCGGTGTGGACCAACCTGCTTGGAAAGAGCTGACTTCCTACGAAGAGGCTCGTAAATTCGCCGAGGACGTTTCGTACCCTGTGCTCGTGCGCCCGTCTTACGTGCTCTCCGGAGCAGCCATGACCGTCATTCGCTCAGCAGAGGAGCTCGAGGACAAGCTCTTAGCAGCTAGCAGTGTCTCTCCCGACCACCCTGTCGTCATCACCAAATTTATCGAGGGCGCACAAGAAATCGACGTCGACGCCGTGGCCTCGAACGGCAAGCTCCTCATCCACACCGTGAGCGAGCACATCGAACAAGCAGGCGTCCACTCCGGCGACGCCTCCCTTGTCCTTCCGCCCTCCAGTCTCCCGCAAGAAACCATCGACCGCTGCAAAGAGATCGCCAAAAAAGTCGCCAAAGCCTGGTCCATCACGGGCCCCTTCAACATGCAAATCATCTGCGCCGCCAACCCGGAAGAAGGCGGGCTCAGCCTCCTCAAAGTCATTGAATGCAACCTCCGAGCCTCCCGCTCCTTCCCCTTCTCTAGCAAAGTCCTCGGGACGAATTTCATCGACGTCGCCACGCGTGCTCTCCTTGATAAAGACGTCCCGGAGCCGGTGGATCTGATGCAGCAGAAACGCGACTACGTCGCTGTCAAAGTCCCGCAGTTCTCCTGGACGCGCCTGGCGGGCGCCGATCCCTACTTGGGCGTCGAGATGTCGAGTACGGGCGAGATGGCGTGTTTCGGCAAGGATCTCATCGAGGCGTACTGGACGGCTATGCAGAGTACCATGAATTTCCGCCTGCCGGAGCCCGGAGAGGGGTTGTTGTTTGGCGGCGATACGCAGACTCCGGATCTCGCGAAGATTGTTGATTACCTGAATCCACTGGGGTATAAGATGTTTGCCGTCAGTGAGGAGGTGAAGAGGCATCTAGAGTCTGCGAGCGAGGACGGGAGTGTGAAGGTGGAGGTTATTGAGTTTCCGAAGACGGATAAGCGGAAGTTGAGGGAGGTGTTTCAGAAGTATGATATCAGGGGTGTGTTCAATCTGGCGAAGCGCCGGGCGAGCAGTATGGTGGATGAGGACTATGTTATGAGAAGGAATGCGGTGGACTTTGGGGTGCCGCTGTTTATGGAGCCTAAGGTGAGTCGTCTTGTCTGGCGTTGCCCTTCTTTGCTTTCGTGAAGAGCTTTTGGCTGACATAACCTGGCAGACTGCGGTGTTGTTCGCGCAATGCATGAGTGAGAAGCTGCCGAAGGGCGAGGGCATTCCGAGCGAGGTGAGGAGGTGGAGCGAGTTCATTGGTGGGAAGCCGTTGTAGATGGAGAGGGTCGTCCAGGTGGGCATTTGGACGATGTACGCACATGTAGAGACTGCGAGAACCTTACGAGCTGAAGAATGCGAGCTGGGTAAGTAGGTACATCATCTACATACCAGTCGCAGGTGTGCGGCACCGATACTACATCGTTCCTGTCATCTTCTACCGTACGTCCCATCAACTGCAGTCCAAGCTGTGCATTGTTTGCCAGGTGTTACGGCGGATCGCACACTTCCCCATGCGTGTTGAAGCACCCGAGTGGCAAAATACCCCCTGTCGTCTGGTGGGAAGAGAACCATTATTCACGGACACACGCACGATTTGGTCGTGACAAACTTAGAAGCATCCGCACTTGCTATTCGCTTACTATCGAGGCTGTGGATCGCGGTGACAGATCTATCGATTCGAGCACAGGTTTGCCACGATGATGCTGGCTTCCGAATGCTGCCCCGACATCCGGAGATGGCAGACTCACAAGAAAAGCTCTTCACTGGAACGTCTCTCCGTCCCGCAGGCTCTTACGCTGTCTCCCGTTGATGAGCTCAGGTCTGGAACGCCCCCTTCTCGCACTGCTTTCCGTGACACGCCGTTGCACTCAAGCCGTATACCACTGCCCGTTCGAGCCCCCTTCCGCGCCATCCTTCCCATCGCTGCCCTCGCTCAAGTCTTCGTCTTCCAGCCACCCTCGGCGGTCCACGTCTGACGTAGCTGCTCAGTCTTCGGGCCCCTCACTCCTTCATCGTCAATGTCTTCATCACGGCTGTAAAGTGCCAGGGTGCTTGGCTGGAGCACCTGCACGAACGAGTCCAGGGCTGCACAGTTGCGAGGTGCGTCGCGCCACTCCTGCCACTGCTGAGCGGTCTGGTGCTGACCGGCTCGCACGCTCATGCGTACGGTGATCTTCTCGGCATCGCTCACTCGCTTGAGTACTGTGTGAAGCCATTGTTGGTTGTAGTACAGCGAGTAATTCCAGTTCCATAAGCTATTAACCTCCCAATCCAGTGTCAGGTCGAATTTGACCGACTTGATGGACGGTAATGGGTCTTCGAGAAAGATGGGCTCGCCGAAGTGGGTATAGCTCACATTTTCAAGCAGAAGGACCGCTCGCTGTGAGTATTCGAAGCTGAAGCGCTTATTCAGGACGAGAAGATGAGTGTATGGCGCGTTGTGGACCTTCATATTTGAGATGGGCGGTTCACATATTCCCTCGACGCTGTCATAGATCTTCACCAGAACGGTATCTCGGGCCACTAGATCGTATATGATGTCTCGGAGCTCTCGAGGTAGTCTGAAGAATTCGAAGGGGCGCGCTTCGGTGTCCGTGGTGTCAGTGGTCGTGATTTTGCCTTCGAGGTCCGCGATGTTCATGCCCGGGGTCTCGACTCGGGACTTCATGGTGTTCATGCTCGCAACGTCGCCATCGGGGACCACGATGCTCGTGCTTCTGCTTTCAACTTTAGCGCCACTGATGTTCGTTCCCGTGATTTCGCCTTCAGGATCCGCGATGTCCGTCCTCGTAATCTCGTCTGCCATGCTCGCAGTGTCCGTCATGTCTGCCATGACCGAGATGCTGACGTGTAGATTTGAGTGTGTATGGTCGAGGATGTTCGAGTGCAAGTCTGGAAGGTAGATGTATTAAACTCCAGGTTGCCGCAGTACATATAACTCATGTATGTGTGACGTAAGAGCGAGAAAACTTTCAGCACTTTGGCCGGAAATGGAAAGAACGACGAGTTAGCTTCAGAATGCAGTGAGTGAAGGGTGGCGGAGAGCGGCAATACAGTGGCACAGACCAGGTTCATAGAAGTACAGCTTCTCCTGCATCTTGGCACGCTGAGCCTCCCCTCCACAGCACTACAGCTCTTCACCAGCCGCTTCGCATTACCGCCCAGTCAGTGCGATGCGAATGCAGTAGCCTCCAGCTCGGTCTCCTCCTTCAGCAAAGTCGACTTCGACCTCGCTGCAATTTCACGCTTCAGCAAAGTCATTTCTGACGTCGCCGCCATTCACCCCATCACCTTCAAGGTGCCCAACCCTCCACCGTCGTCCACAACGCCTTCAGTCGTTTCGGGCGCCCCGCTGCCACCCACCACGCTTCTCCGCAAGCGATGGTCTCGAATACGGGAGGCTGCACCTCTGCGAACATTTTCTCGAACGCGATAGGCTGCGGTTTTGCGAACAAATCCTGCAGCCGGTCCTCAGACGTGCCCTGACGCCAGTGATGATAGAAGTGTGCTTTTGGGATCATCCAGTATCTGCACTCGACGCGATCCAGCTGCCCGGTCTGCCACACCGTCTTGAGCATGCTGACGCCACGGTGCTGAAGCTTGCTGATGGCGTTGCTGGCGTCGTCCGCACTCGATGACAGGAGACCTGGCTCCAGAATCTCAACCATCCACACTTCGACGTGCCTTAAAATTCGGCTCAGGCTACCCAACAAGACGGGGAGGACAGGCGCAGATCTGTCGTCGCTGATGACGAGGGTCATCGTTCGCTGGACTTCCGTCTCGTACTCGTACTTGAATCGCTTGCTCAGCACGAGGAGCCGTTGAATCGGTGCGTTGCGAATGACCGCTCCTGGCTTTTGAGCTCCTGGCCCCGCTTCTGGCTTCGTGAGATTGTGAGTGAGACAGCTGTAGATGCGATCCCGCAGCTCCTGCGGAAACCGGAAGAATTGAATGCTCTTCCCTTCGGTTACATGTTCGATCGCCATTTTGATACTGCTGCGCGGTTAGCGGGACGCCCCCGGGTGATTCTCCAAGAGTCATCATACCTTATTCGAGCAGAAGACCATAGAGGTGCAGCGCCCACTAAGTGTCAGTTGCAGCACCAACCAAGAGGATTGCGGATCGCGCGCAGAGTTTATAAGGGAGAGAGGGTGTGAAAGTGGCAATCAAGTATACGGCAGCTCCTCATTCACAAGTAGGGCGGCCCGAGAACGCGGCAGTCAAGATTGATTCACGCGTGTAGCAGAGAATTGCCCAAAGGAAGTCGGAGAGATCATCTCGGTGGCGAGTGGCTTCGCAACCCCATGATCGCAAGGATCCTTGGCTATTGCAGTGTGCATCTTCAGCCCATGCTGCGACCCGGACGGCCGGGCGTTCGTTTGCATTCCGAAGTGGCATTGATCAAGCGATATATACAGTTGCCGAATGGGTTCGATCGAGACCTGCTTGATGAGCTATCCTGTCTATATCTCTAGATTAGCATGTTTGCTCGCAGGCTTGCTCTTTCAAAGGTGTGAGAGGACATAAATGCATGTCTTTCACCAACGGCCAGCATCTCGTCATATCCAGACAGGTCCCGTTGTGCACCGCACATTCATCGCGGGCTGCAACCAGTGTATCCCGCGCGAAATATTCGCGGACTGTCTATCAGTGGCAATGGTGTACATCCCCTTCCCCAAGAGACAGTGCTGTAGAACACGATGAGAGCGAGCGAAGGCGCTGGGATCACTTGTGAGACGCACCCGAGCAGGAAGGGGTCTACCATGTGTAGATGTGTCCAGTACCGTGGGCTTTGGGAGAAGACGAGGTGAAGTCAAGACGGCAGCTCACGCCAAGACCTACGACTCCACCAAGGCGATTCTTGCCGAGCAGCAACACCGAGAAACATCATCATCACTGTCACGTCGAGGACTGATTGTATACAGCCGAGTCAAGCAGTGAAAGGCCACCGAATACCCAAGGATCCGATAAATCCCCAGCAGCAATGGCCTCAATCGAGCAACCATGGCACACTGCCTTCCCAAAGCCCACAATGACCGCCGAAATCATGCCCCAGCGGAGAGCAATGATGATCCTCTCCATGAAAATCGCCAGTATGCTCATCATAGACGTGCGACGAACGGACTACGAAGGCGGCACCATTCGCGGCTCCCTCAACATTCCCGCACAAGGCTTCTACTGGAACCGCGGCATGCTCTATGAGCTGTGCTACAAAGCCGACATCGAGTGGGTAGTCTTTACTTGCGGATCCTCGGCTGGTCGTGGTCCGCGTTGCGCTGGATGGTTTCTGGACCATGTCCGGAATACGGCTCAGGACAATGATATGCAGATTATGGTCCTGGAGAGTGGCGTCAAGGGCTGGGTGAAGGCTGGTCCGCAGTACACGCAATTTATGGACGGCTTTCGTCCGGAGTACTGGGAGCAGCTTTTCGCCGAGGAGGAGAAGACGAAGCAGACGAAAGCTGATACCGACGCAAGTGGTACCGGTGGCGATCTATCAGCCGGAGCAGTGGCAGAAACCAAGGCGACATGACGAAAACTTCATTCAGCATCAACGGGACATACAGGCGTCACATCATCCACCTGAATCCCTCCCCTCTTCTTCTCATCGCTATCATGATACGCCAGTCGCCACCCTCCCTCGCTCTCAGGCGTGGCGAGCCACAACCTCATTAGATGCCTTCTCACCCTTGGCTTCCCCGTCACCTCATTCACTGATCCAGGCGGGTAATCTTTATACGCTGTCCGTGCGTGGAAAACGTGCGTGTTGGCCAGTAATTGGATATCACCCGGATCGAGAATCATATGCAACGCCAGTCTCGAGCACGTCTCCTCAAAGACCTCCAGAGCGTACTGCTGGGCGTGGGACAGAGGAGGAATCCGCGCGTCGGTCCCGGAGTTGAAGCGCGTAAGGGATGTGATGTTGTTAGGATCCAGTCGCGACCAAACTCGTGACACGCCGCCATTAGGAGCGTGTTCGAGGAACAAGATTGCGGAGCGGTACCACGGGTCCTGGCCTACGCTTACTTCGCCTTTGCGGTCGAAGTACCAGTTTGGCGTTGCGAGCGTTTCGGCGACTTCCGGGTGGGACTGCTGGAGAGTGTTGAAGACGTGATGGGTGGAGACGATGTCTGACTCGCCGCCTTCAAGGGCTTTGGCGATGCAGAGGAGGGCTACGAGGTCGGTGCCGTCCGTGTGGAAGTATTGTCTGTGGTGTGTCAGTCGAGCTGCATTGACACTCGTACTGCGGCCGTACGCCGATGATACTATAACAGATCACCGGGACGACCATATACGACTTACTTAGCATTCGTCCGGTAGATCCGCACCCGATCCTTCTTCGTCGGGTCCTCGCCTAGATCCTTGACATGGCCTAATACATGTCCCTTGCCATTCTGGCTTGTGAAGTACCCGAACCACGAGCCAAACCCCAAGTACGCCGCCGCCGACTTCTCCAATCCCCACTCCTCCACCGGCACGCCTTTGAACAAGATGAATCCTTTGTCATCGTCAGCTGCAGTCCCGACTGCGATCTGCCCGGAATTTCTTCGCGCCGCCTCTCGCGCTCACCTTTCCCGTTCAATACTTCATTGCGCACAGTACTGAAGAAAGCCCCAAGCTTCGGGAGTGGAAACAGAGCTCTCGTAATACCCGTCAACGGTACTCCGGAAGCAAGGAAATTGTCTGCTGCTCCGCTCAGCTCCGTAATCTCCTCATCGGAGAAGACGTGGGTCCATCGTTCCGGATGATCGCGATAGTCTTCGGCTCGCCAGACCGTCGGTCCTGTGATCTGCTTGGGGAAGTCGGCGTAGGGTCGCAATCGTGCGTACACTGGAGGATGTTGACCGGAAGTTTTGAGGCCATCCGGGAAGGCGGATTTGTTGGTGCTGGACACCATGTGTGGTGGCTCAAGAGCTGGTTCGGTGAGTGAGGGAGCCATTGGGTGCAATGTGGATAAGAGAGATGAGTGGAAGAGAGAGTGACAGGGAAGCGGGCGTCGTTACCATTGTATACGGTCGAGCTGCGCGATGGCGTGCTCGTGTGCCCCAAAGCGCGAGCGAGCTCTCATGTGCTTGCCCGAAGGATCGGCTATCCCTCGGCTTTTGCTGGCCGCTGGCGTGCCGAAGAACCTCACGTTCAGATCAGTACAAGTGTGCTCATATAAGTTGTGTATATCGAAGAGGTCGTCCATTATGCCGTACGCACTGCGTCGTATTATCCCACGATACATTCGTAATCAGGGCTGCGATTTACCCCCCCCCAATTATCCAAGCCTCTCACTTCCACACCTTCCACACCCCCTTCTTCTTCCCCGTCCCATCTTCGTCCTCAAACCCCTCTCCCTCCGCATCCCGCACCTTGCCCGCCCTAGGCCCACCATTCCCACCCCAAGACCCGCCCTCATCCCCGATCCCAAAAAACCTCTCCGCCTTACTCGGCCTCCTGGCCTGCATGCTCGGCCTCCGCCTCGCCTCCTCCTGACTCGCATCCACATACTCTTCCGAATCCGTCAAGCTGCCCTGGCTCATCTGCTTGTCATACCGCCAGGGCTCGTTAGCGAGTGGTTCGTGCCGCCCCGGCTGTTGCATCTGCAGAGGCATGATATTCTGCACCGGAGCGCTGGAATGCCGGGTCCCGGATTGCGGGTACGGGTTGTTACCGCCTGCCATGCCGGGACCAGGGAGTGCGGTAGGTAGCGGCGCGGAGCCGATGGGTGGAGATGCCAGGTTGAAGCCCTTGTTGCGCGGCGCCTGGTTGGGCGGTATGTACTGCATATCACTCGCTATCCTCCTGCCCGCCTGAGTCTGCGGCTGCTGGTACGAAGCGCGCTGGTCGCCGCCCACCATCGCGGCGTCAGCGGGATCGCGGATATGCTGCGGGAGACGCTGTGGCTCTCGGCTTGCCGGTGGTGGGCTGGGCGTCGGGCTCCTGCTATACCCATCCTCGCCAACTCCTCGCTTGCTTCGACCCCTTAGGCGGTCCATGAGACTCGGGCGTCGGGCTTTGAGGGGAGGACGATCGCCATCGGTCACGCGATCGTCTTGGTACGGGTAAGGCCCCCGCTGCGCTCCAGCCATTGCTGCCGGCTCGGCACCACGCATGCGTTCGGGCTGACCTCTAGTAGGTGGTGGACTTAGCGAGCCACTTCGGCTGCTGAAGTCGTCTTCGTCGTCCTGGTTTCGCTTGCCCCGACCTCTCAGACGGTCCATGAAGCTTGGCCGGCGGGTACGGAAGGCTTCCTGGCCTGGCGCGACTTCATTGCCAGCCACTCGGCGATCACCACCAGCTCCTTCCGCGCCATATTGAACAGGTGCCGTATCCGCCCCGGGCCCTCGCATCTGCTGTTGCCCACGACTCGGCGGTGGACTGGGTGATCCACTCCTGCTGCTGTAATCATCCGCATCCACGTCCCGCTTCCCACGACCGCGGAGACGGTCCATGAAGCTGGGTCGACGAGCCTTGAATGCTTCTTGGCCAGGCCTACCCTCGATATGAGCGCCATCAGTGCCACGCTGATCGCCATACGATCCAGCAGCACCGCCAGGCTCGCGGTCATCATAGGCGCCATCGCGGCCATGTCCCTGATGACCCGATACACCGGCAACCGCCGCCATCGCCGCCGCTGGCATCATGCCATTTGAAATTGGAGCCCGCTGTTCTTCTCGGCCGGTGGCCGGAGGGCTTACCATGTCGCTCTCATCATAGTCCTCCGCCCCATCATGCCCATATCGCTGGCCCCTCAGTCTTCCCATGAGCCCACCACCCCTCCCCTTCAACACAAGAGTATTGGGATCCCCCTGTCCCTCATACCACAGCGCAGGAACCAACAAGCGATAACCCACAGTCGCACCCCCGGGATCCCGCTGATCAACCTCCATGTTCAGACTGATGTCCAATCCGCCCCTTAAATCAATCTGTCCCGCCTCCCTAGGCTCGACCGCCCCGTCCTCGTCCGCCTCCGGGCCACCCTTGGCAGCTGCCTTCCTCGCCTCCTTGACGGATAGACTGGTAGGTCGGCGATGAAACTGATTCGTAGGTCTCTGTGGTGGTCCTGGTGCCGTTGCTCCTGCACCGTCAGGGAAGTACGAGCCCGCGCCGCCGCCGCCGCCGAGACTGTTAGCTCGCTGCATGCTCGGGGCCTCACTTGCAGACGAATTCTTATTTCGTCCGCCAGAAGACAACCTCCGCACGAGGCTCACTGGACCCCGCGTAAGCGACATGGTCCTCTTCATCGATCCAGGTGGGAACCTCTTCTCCCCAGTTCCAACGTTCCCGAATACTCCCTGCCCCTCCCTTGGACTCCCCGGCGGCGTCCCGCCCGGCGCAAACTCACGGATAGTACAATAATTCCGCCTCGGCAGCAAGCACTTATTATTCCTCTTTCCCCCATCAACATCACTCTCAAACATCGGGATCATCCCCTCGTCGGTCTCCCCATCCAAATGATGCACCTTGTTCCTCCGGTTCAACACATCCGCCATCATAACCGGCGGCGGCGTGTTCACAATCGCCGAGCTGATCACGTTGGGCATATACCGATGATCGCGATCCTTCCCTCCTCCCAACAGCTTCCGCGGCGTGTAGAACTGGCCCACAGCACCCAAATGCACGTCCCCGCCCAGAATCGTGACCCGCACGCTCTTCTCCGCCGCCAGCGCCTGCAGTTCCTGCACGAACCAGTTCCGCTCCGCTTTGTGGTGTTTCGCCGTCCAGTGGTCATCGAGATCATCCAGGATCTCGACCCCGCCATCGAATTTATTCACGAACCCGCCCAGCAGACCCATCCGGCCGACCGCTTTGATGGGGTCCATGACGCGGGACGTCAGGATGTTCTCCAGGAAATTGAGTCGCGGGTACGCAATCGGCACGCCCAGCAGCACAATCAGGTGCTTCGTCTGCCCCCTCACGATCTCCGCCCGGCAACGATCGAAAACGATGTCGTACGTCTCTTGGCTGAGAATTTCATCCCGCATCCTTTCCATCCTGCAATCCAGACCCAAGAAAGCGACATTGGACCCCAGAAACATGAACACGCTGCGGCTCAGCTCAGCGATATACGGCCCGGGGCTGGCGCCCATCACCCAACTCTGCTCCTCCCGTGTCGTCTCCGCAGGCACCGTCTGATGCTGAAACAGCATATAATATTTATACGCCACAGCGCCCAAGCCAGCGAAAACGGGGGACCTCATGAAATGATGCGGATAGCTCCCAAACCCATCAATGATATCGTGGTCATCCCACACATTCACCATGGGGATCTGGCTATTCGCCATCCCAAACAACCCCTGCGAGAACCACATCGCGTACCTATCCAGGAAGAAAGTCTCGAGCTCCTCCTGCATTTCCAAAGTGAAGGGCGCGCCGTGCTTGGCCTCCGGGTTCTTGATCCGCAGCCAGTCCGCAAAGAGCGTGGTATCCCTCATCGCGGCATCGTTGTAGATCTGATCGCCTCCACCCAACATGACATGAAACGGGCGCGCTTGGTGGCGGTTCAGAACGTCGCGCCACAGCGGGTCCGGGCCGGAGAAGAGATGCGGGTCCACGGCGAGCGAAAAGCCGTTGCAGGAGTGGAACATGATGTTCATCGTCTCCCCTCGCGCGGGGACCCAGAACCCAATCGCGGGACCCCGGTTTATGCGGTACGCGACGCGGTGTTCGCGCGCGCCGAGCTCGATGGCGAGGTTGAAGCGCCAGAACGTGAAACCGCGCTCGGTGTGGAGGCGCGCGGCGGGGACTTCGCGGTAGCGGCCTGCCTTTTCTGTGGTGTTGCGTTTGACGCGGGATTTGTCCTGGAAGGTGATGTGTTGGCTTTGGCGGCCGTCGGGGCCACTGACGCTTTGGGGGCCGAGCATGGGGGTGCGGGTCGCGGCGAAGAGGCCTTGGGGGTTTTCTTCGCGGCTGAGGTCTACTTCGCCGTCGATTTCGTGGACGTGGCGGACGTAGAGTGGTCGGCCGGTGCGGGAGAGCTTCACTTGGCCGGCGACGGGGTCTTCGTCTTCTGGGGGCAGCTCTTGTCCGCTCTCGAGTAGGTGTTTGGGAGGCGGCGTGTGCAGATCCATTGGCTGGCCGAATATTCGCAGCGTTGGGACGGAAGTGTAATCCGATTGCCGGTCATCTGTGACGACCATGATGCTTCCGTACCAGATCTCCCTCTCCCCACCAGCGGTGCGTGTGTTGCGGGACGGTGCCGACGGAGCTTCCTTTCGAATCCCAGTGAAGCGCAGCAGAGGCCCGCACTTCAGGTACAGCGGCGGTCGGAAATGCTTCGCTTCCTCCTCATACGGACCGTCATATTGCGGCGCAGCCTGCCTTGACCCGCCCGAACTGGTCCGCCGACCATTCTTCTCCCACCACGCTGGATCCCTCTCAGCACTTGCAGATCCGTCGGCAGTAACAGACTCCCCGCTTTCGAGATCTTCGACTGCCAGTCTAGCAGTCCCAGCATTCCGCCACTCGTCCAGCATCTTCCCTTCAGGCTGATACGAGCGAGTCTCTTCTCCATGCCGATGGAAGGCGCCGCCAAACTTGTGGTGCTTTTCGCGCAACTGCGAGTGCACGGGATTTGTCTCAGCTCCGAAACCGACCTGTTCGCGGGCATCTACACCAGCAGCCGTCTGCGGTGGGATTCTGTAGTTGAGTGGATCCTGCGGTGGTAGAGCGACTTGCTCTTTGGGTAAGCAATCTTCCTCCTGCAGCGCGACGGCGGCCTGGACATTTTTCTTACCGCCGCCGCCCATGCGATCGGATTGGAGTGCTTGTTTCGTTGCCTGCGCTGGCTTGGCGGGCTCTCGGTCACGTGACGGGTTTCCACCTCGGTATGCTTCCTCGTCTACGCTTTCTCGCTGCGGCGGTGCACCGGATCGCTTCTGCAACTTCTTGCTGTTACTCCTGCCCATATTACCGTTATAGTTCGTAGACGGGCTGGTCGGACTATCTTGAGGCGATTGCTGAAGCTGGCTTTTGCGCCGCTCGTGAGCAGCTCTCCCTCGGTCAGCAGCGGACAATTCTGGTGTCATACCATCGGCCATCAGCGCAGCAGCACCCACGAAACCCGCGTCCCTAGCGCGGCGTCTGTATTTGCTGTTCGATCGTGCGGGCATGTCTCCGGCGCCCTCCATGGTTTCGGACTGCTCTTGGCTTGGAGCAACGTCGCGTCGTATCGCCGACTGCTCTTGCATAGGCGCATTATATATTCGTATCGCCGATTGCTCTTGGCTTGGAGCAACATCCCGTCGTATCGCCGAGTGCCCATGGAGCGCGGTACTATCCGTAGGACCTGGTTGCTGCTGACGCATATCACCATTGCGTCGAGATGCCGCAGAGCCGTCCATCGAAGCTGACAGCTGCTGACGCGCATCACCATCGCGTCTCGGAGTCGCAGACACATTTTGCATCTTCGACTGCGCCCCCACCGGGTCCACCCGCCTACCCCCGTTGCCAAACTCATCTCTCACCGGCGGCGTCAACTCCTGCCTCAACGCCTCCGTCGCCCTTCGAAATTTACTCCCGCCACTCTCCTCCGCCCCAAGCACAGCCGGCATCTCCTCCGTAACACGCCGTGCTTTCTGTTCCCTCCCCATCCCTTCATCAGCCCTCCGATGACTCCCCTCGCTGACCACCCTCCCCTGCTCCCTCCGTACCGTCCCATGCCTCAACATCTCCCCCTCACCCCTCACCCCTCTGCCCGACGACCCACCATTATACTGCTGTTGCGACGACGAAGACCTCGCCTTCCGTTCCGCCTCCTCCATCCTTGCTCGTTTCTCCCCCTTACTCTTCCCTCCCAACTCCACCTCCAGCTTCTGCAACGGCGAGCGGTCGGGCACCGAGCCCCGGCGAATCAGCTGAGCGGCATCGGTACTTGCGCCAACGCCAGCTTGTCTCTGCTTGTTCGACTGCGAAGTCGGCGACATCAGTTCAGGCGACCAAGGCTTACTGCGGAGATTCTCCGGCGCGGCATCGGGATCGATGCGCAGGGCGTTCTGGGCGGGCGCCATGCGCGTGCCATTGTTGGCGGTGGGATATTGTGCCTGCGAGAGATCCGGCTGGTCTTGTTGGTGATGCAGCTTCCGTGTTGCACCCTCGGCAAGATCCCGTATCTTGCGCGACTCTGATCGTTGGACGCCGCTGCCGCCGTTCTGCGTTGGACGGTAGGTCGCTGGCTGATCACCACCGGCGCGGTCGGCGAACGACCTCCCCTTATCTCCTGATGTGCGCGCGGGTGGTTCGTAGTACTGATAGGGTGGCATTTGGTTTGGTGGAGGCTTTTGTTCGTAGAAGCCCGTCTCGGCGCTCTGAGCCCAGAGGCCGGATTGCCGTCGATTCTCCATTCGATCTACCTCTTGTCCTAAGGTCAGCAGCTACGTATGGTATGCCAGGGGCGACCACGACTCCGGCGTGTGGGTTGGTGCCGCTTTCGGCTCGCTATGGCATTGAGTAGTCGCACTGCCAGCTACTTTCGACTACCCGGTTGGTGATGGATTTCGGGATGCTGGTACGAGTCCGCGATTGCGATACATGTACGTATATGCTCGATCGCTCCAACGCAGCAGAAGAGTAACGGGAGGGTTTGTATACGGGTAGAACAATGTCATGTACGGCGGCGTAGGAGGGGGATGGGATGGACCACTACTACGATGAGGAGGCTGGGTCAATCCTGGTACATGACCAGTATAACCTGCTTTGCCGACAGTGTAGACAGACCAACACCTCCATATCGTATATGAGTTCTGCAGACAGCCGCGCCGCATACGAACACTGAGCTTGAACACGTCTCTCGCTTTGGCGGACTATTTGAGACTGCACATGCATTCGCTGATGAGACGCTGCTGCTGCTCATCGTTCCCGTCATCTACATCGGGCCTCGCCGCCGAAAGTAAGACGAGTCGCGGAGATCGGATCGGGCATCGAGCGGGCAGGGCCGAGCCGTTTCCGACGGCTCGGAGCGCACCTTGTTTCTAATTGAGGACTCGACACGACGTTGTACAAAGAAGTTGACACGACCTCCTCCGCGACCGTCTACTCGGAGCACTCATCGACCACGGACGAAGCAATATGGCTATTGTGAGTGTCCTACCATGACTCGCTTACACACAACATACATCACTCGTCACGATTCCTTGGTAGCGCGTTGGAGTCGGAATAGGAGACGATGAGGGTGTCAAGATGGCTTCCAACAGCTGTCCTGGTATACATATATGCTCTGCCGGCGACATGGGCGCGAGATTACAGCACCCACGACTACTACGCCGTCCAGATCTCGCCCAGCGCGAGTCCGAAACAGCTCGCTGATCACCTCGACTTACACTACGAAGGCCCACTCGGCCAGCTCGACGACCACTACCTCCTGCGCGCCGACCTCGCTGAGGATGATCACATCCAAACCGCCATAGAAGACCTGCGCCGGCGGAGACGAAAGCGTGAAGCCGGCGCCGAACTCCCACATCTACTCGACCATGTCCTCCTCTCCCAGAAGCAAGACTTGCGAAAGCGATTCCCTTTACACAAGCGTGGGGTCGTACCACCTCGCCAAGACCTTCCCGTTAATTCCATGGTCCAGAAGGGCAAAGAGATCGCGGCAAGCCTCGGCATCAACGACCCCATCTTCCAGGATCAGTGGCATTTGTACAATCACGTTCAACCAGGCCACGATATCAACGTGACGGGTGTCTGGGCGCAAGGGATCACGGGAAAGAACAGTACGGTGTGTATTGTAGACGACGGATTGGATATGGACAGCGATGATTTGCGGGAGAATTACTTCGCAGCAGGGAGCTACGACTTCAATGATCACGTGGCCGATCCTAAGCCAAGATTGAGCGATGATCATCACGGCACGAGGTGCGCAGGTGAGATCGCGGCGGCGCGGAATAATGTGTGCGGCGTGGGCGTGGCCTACGATGGCAAAGTCTCCGGGGCTCGGATCCTCTCTGGCGCCATCAGCGATGTCGACGAAGCGATAGCCATGAACTACGCTTTCCAAGAGAACTTGATCTACTCTTGCTCTTGGGGCCCGCCGGATGACGGCCAGAGCATGGAGGAACCCGGTATCCTCATCCGCCGAGCCATGGTGACCGGAATTCAACAAGGTCGCGGCGGCCTGGGCTCCGTCTACGTCTTCGCCATCGGCAACGGCGCCGCCAACGACGACAACTGCAATTTCGACGGCTACACCAACAGCATCTACTCCGTCAGCGTGGGCGGGATCGACCGCAAAGGCCTCCACCCCTACTACAGCGAGAAATGCTCTGCGCAACTCGTCGTGACCTATTCGTCCGGTTCCGGCGACGCCATCCACACCACCGACGTCGGCAGGGACAAGTGCTACACCAACCACGGGGGCACCTCAGCCGCCGGCCCCCTTGTCGCCGGCATTTACGCCCTCGCCATGGAAGTCAACCCCCACCTCACCTGGCGCGACATCCAATACCTCACCGTCCTCACCGCTGTCAAAATCGACCAACCCAGCGACTGGGCGATGAACAAAGCCCTCGGCCGCGAGTTCTCCCACCAATATGGCTACGGCAAAGCCGACGCCTATGCCCTCGTGGAGCTAGCCAAGAACTGGACAAACGTCAAACCCCAAGCCTGGTTCTACAGCCCCTGGCTGCACGTCAAACATCCCATTCCACAAGGCGACCAAGGCTTAGCCAGCACCTTCGACGTCACCGCCGACATGTTGCGGAAAGCCAACTTGGAGAGCCTCGAGCACGTGACCGTCACGATGAACGTCCAGCACACCCGCCGCGGGGACCTGAGCGTGGAGCTCCGGAGTCCGAGCGGGATGGTATCGCATATCGCGACGCACCGTCGCAACGACGCTGCGAGCGCCGGGTACGTGGATTGGACGTTCATGTCTGTGGCGCATTGGGGGGAGTCTGGGGTGGGGAGCTGGACGGTGGTGGTCAAGGATACGAATGTGAATGAGCATAACGGGACGTTTACGGATTGGAAGCTTAAGCTGTGGGGTGAGAGTATTGATGCGGCGAGTCAGGGGTTGTTACCTATGCCTACCGAGCACGACGACGACGATCACGATGATATGCACATCCCCACTGTTGGCACTACCAGTGTGGCTGTGCCGACGGAGACGGGGATGCCGGAGGGAAATCCGGACGATCATCAGCACAGGCCCGTGAACAGCAAACTGCCAGTCGTCTCCGCGACTGCGACCCCAACCGCGACGGCCACGCCACCGCCCTCCACCGGCAACGAAGACAACAAAGTCGACGAAAAGCCCGATACCCCGACCACCAGCGCCACGCCTACACCTACTTCGTCATCTTCAGCCTCCGACCACCTCCTCCCTCACATCTTCCCCACCTTCGGCGTAACCAAAAAAACCCAGCTTTGGATCTACGGCTCCGCCACTTTAATCCTCATCTTCCTCTGCGCGCTCGGAGGCTACTTCCTGCACATCCGTCGGAAGCGGAGACGGTGGATGACGGCCGGGAGAGCGGATGATTACGGGTTCGAGATGGTGGGCGGTGAGGAGGATGATGATCATGATGGTGGCGGTGGGGCGGCTGTGAAGGGAAACGGGAGGGCGAAGAAGGCGACGGCGGGGAGGCTGTATGATGCTTTTGCGCCGGCGGGGGCGGAGGATAGTGATAGGGAGGAGGAGGACGCTTTTGGGCTTGGGAGTGAGGAGGAGGATGAGGGGGAGGAGGGAGAAGGTGCGGATGGGAGGGGAAGAGGAGGGGTGGGTGGGGATCGGTATCGGGATGCATAGTTGGGTCTTCCGTGCGTGGGAGGGCTGATGGCGAGTAAGATTACGGCGGTCGGACTTGAGTTGACATGCATGGTCAAGGCGTTCGCTTGTGAGAAGACGGGAAGCTGGGTCGGGGACTGTACATTATCGAGCGAAAAGGGACTGCGTCTGAGTAGGCGCATGTCTATCTTCCTATCTGTCCGTCATAATCTTTCCGCGTTTGGTATCTCGAGTGGCAAGCTGTCTGCAACACCGCTCCAGTGCTCATCAGAGTCCGCCACGCCCGATCGTTGAGCTCTACCGCATCCGGCTCCGTACGCCTAGGCCCCCTCTCACGTCCTCCTTCGACTGTGCCAGTGTAGTGGGCCCGAGGGAGGAAGTCACTTGTGTTCACAGCTTGCGGTTGCGATCCGGCATATCGGACTTGGCTTCATGCAGTAGCCGCAAAGAGCTGGCTTGCCTCAAAATAATTCCCTGCGGCGCCTGCCTAGCACATGAGAGCACTTTGAAAGGGCTCCCACCTGCGCGTCTCGGCATCGCTCTTAGCCTTCCGAGCATGGCATTCCACCAGTACCCGAAAGATCTTCCTCTCCTCCCTTTCACGCAGCCCCACCTTCAAGCACGCCCGTCCCCTTCAAACTCCGCACAACCTCCGGCTCCAAAAACCTGCCCACCCCCAACACCCCACCCAACCCCTTCCTCTTCCTCGTCTTGATCACAAAATCCCTCGCGGTAGCCTGCGCACTAGCAGGCTCCAGCGGCCGCAAAACCACACTCTCATCCATCGGATCCCCCGGCACCACACTCCACCGCTCAAAAACCAAACTCACCGTCGCCTGTCCCTGCGTATGGATCCGCAAATCCGTCTCGAAACCAAAAGAGTCAATCACAGGAATCAGCCCCTTGACCGAATACAGCGGTGTCCCCGGGATCGGCGAATCGCTCAGGACGTGCCCCCGTCGCCGCGCAAGGACGGTGTATAAAGCCGAGACCGCGTTCGCGGGCCCGAGCATCGTGCACCCGTACACGGGCTCCATGAGCCGCGGACCCGCCATCAGGAACGCACTATAGCACGCCCGTCGCGCGGTGGGGATGATCTGTCCGCCTCCACGCAGAATGGCTTCGGAAGCGAGCTCCACATCGGTGATCTTGAACTTGACATTCCGGATCGGTTCCTCGCAGAGCGGTCCCTCGCGCGCTGCCCAGGAGAACCCCTGTTTAATGGAGTCACGCACCGTTCGCAAGAGTTTGGGATCGACGTCCGAGGGTAGCGTGTCGTTCTGCAAGATATTAGGCCCCATATCGTCCGGGCCGAAAGCCCACAGGTTGCGGCTGGCGAGGAGGTCGTAGCCGTAGTTGTCGGCGAAGAAGGCACCGACTTTGCGGACAGGGTCGCGGATGCGGACGGCGCCGCTTTCGATATCCGCGGCGATGCCGTCGTCGAGGGGCTCGGCGACGAGGGTGAGTTTGTTTTTCTTGTTGGGCGTGATGGCGAAGCATTTGATGGCGCTTTGGTCCACGATGGTCTCGCAGAAGCGGGTGACGGGGTCCGAGACTTTGATCTCCATTTGGGCGTACAGCCTGCGGAGGTCGTGGAGGACGCAGTCCATGTATAATTCTCCCGTGCCTAGGACCACGTGCTCGCCCGATTCCTCGACTTTGGTCGTGATGAGGGGGTAGCTTTTGTTGATCTTTCGGAGACCATCCAACATCTTTGGCAATTCGGAAGGGTTGATCGGCTCCACGGCCACCTTGAAGACACTCTCGAAGAAGTGCTTTACCGGCTGGAAGATGTAGGCATCCTCCTCATCCCCATCGGGCCCAGTCAGTTTCTCTGCCACGATAGTAGCACTCTTCACGATGCTGTTATCCACCCCACCCAACAACACCATATTACCAGCCGGGACACCACTCACGGGCACGTTATACCTCGACTCCGCAATCCAGACATCAGAAAGAGTAGCCCGCACCATATCCTCTTCGTCATCCAAGCTATAGTTCTCGCCTAACACCCTGACCTTCTCGCCCGGTCTCGCAGTCCCGCTCATCACGCGACCGAAAGAGTGGAAGCCCTGCGCATCGGCTGTATTGAAGAGTTTAGTGATGTGCACGACTAGCGGACCATCGGGATCACACTCCAGCATTCCCTGCACCGTCTTTGAATTCATCGGTCCAGTATAGAAGTTCTCCAGCATACGTTTGGATCCTTGTCGAGGGGAGGGGATATGCTGTGTAACCATATCCACCAAGCCCGTCGCGGGACCGAAGAATTGGCCACAGACGAGTGTCAGCAGATCCTTCGCGTTCGAGCGGAGTTGTGAGGGTTTGAGCATGATCCCTAAACTCGCGAGCGTCTTCTTCAGCTCGTCGGGTGACTCGGACATGGTGTGCGAGTACAGCTTGTAGATAGGCTCCAGAACGAAGTGCACGAAACTCCGTCTTGCTCGGTCCTCAACGGCCTTTCGTGTGAACTTGCGGGAAACAGGATTGTAGAAGATGTCGTCCCACAACCTTCTGCTGAACTCGACGGGATCGAAGTCTGCTTTCGGTGCACGCGGCAGGTCCTGCTCGCTCTCATGTCGGGCCCGAGCTTGCGTCTTTCCTGTACCACCACATGTCTCGGCGTACATCTTGGCGAAGGACGGTAGAGTAAAGCTCCAACCCATATTACTGCATGCGAACGCCACATTTCCCTTCTCTGGACTAACCCGGAAAGCTTCGCCGCGACCGGGGACCGTGGTCTCGATGAACGTGTTGACCTCTTCCACCACGTGCTTAAGCTTGAAGTAGGCATCCGCGGGTGGCAATTTCAGCTCCAGGATTAGACGGTCCATCTTATTGATCAGCAGCACCATGGGGAGGTCGCTGAGCACAGCGTGTTTGATAGCGAGTTCTGTTTGCGTCTGTACTCCCTCGACGACGTCGACGACCAATACCACGCCGTCGACCAACCGCATAGAGGCCGCAACTTCGTCCGCGAAGTTGACGTGGCCCGGTGTGTCGAGAAAATTGAGGAGTTGGGACTTCCCACTTGTGCCTTGTAGAACCAAACTCATTGGCGAAGCTTTGACGCTGAGCCCACGTTCCCGCTCCAAGATGTGCGTGTCCGTGTATTTCAGCTGCGCGTCCCGGCCCATCCCCACCGTCTTCTTCGAGCTGTCCATACTCGATAGATCGTGTGTCTGTGCGACCAGCATATCCATCACACTCGTCTTCCCGTGATGCAAGTGTCCCACTAACGCAATGTTCCGTACTTGCTCAGGGAACTGCATCAGATCACTCATAAATCCCCGATCGAACCATACTTTCGGCAGGCCTTCCTCCTCGACACTGAACTTCTTGTGCTCCACAGGCGCTACGATAGGTTGCTGCAGGGTCTGCGTATCTTCCTCCTGTACCAGTGTCTCCACGTCCGGACCATAGAGCTGGGCGGCTGTAGCATAGTATTGTTTGTCTTCGTGGAGGACGACGGCGTTAGATGGGCCGGTGTCGTCAACTTGCATGAGTTCGTCGTCTGCGGGTGGTGGGCCGCCGTCGACGGAGGGTGCGTCATTGTCGAGGTATTGGGCGTAGGTGGAGGCTGGCTGTTGCTGGTCATCATCCTCTGCTTCGGAAGGGTCTTCGCCGATCCAATTCCCGTATTCCTAAGGTGCAAGGGTCACTGTATTAGCGGATGTCTCAAACGACTCATAGTAACACTCACGTCATAGAGCTCGTCCATCGTAGAGTCGTTAGGATCGGCGATCTTTCTTGGGCGAGAGTGGAATGGGCATGCGACAAACTTCGCAAAGTCGACTTCAGGGGGCGAGTCAAGATATGCCAAGATATCCGGTACGCTAATGCAGGTACGAATGCTGATCACGCTTATGTAAGTGAAGCTTGGCGGGGAAGCCCATATTGTTTCGTTTCCTTTCGATGTGGACTGAAGGCGGATCTTTTCAATCCACATCACATCTCTCCAGAAAGTAGACGATCAGCAACCATGCCTCCGCCCGAACCCGTATACATCCTCTCCGCCGCCCGCACACCAGTAGGCTCGTTCCTCGGCTCCTTGTCCAGCGTCACCGCTGTCCAACTCGGTGCGCACGCGATCCGCGCCGCCGTCTCCCGCTCAGGCGTTGCCCCAGACCAAGTTGAAGAGGTGTATTTCGGCAACGTCCTACAAGCCAACAATGGCCAGAACCCGGCAAGGCAATGTACCATTCACGCTGGACTCCCAGAATCGACGGTAGCGACGACGGTGAACAAAGTCTGCGCGAGTTCGATCAAGGCTATGAGTCTGGGTGCTCAGACCATCCTATGTGGGACTGCAGAGGTGGTTGTGGTTGGCGGAACGGAGAGCATGAGCAATTGCCCTCACTATCTACCCAACATGCGCAATGGCGCGAAGTTCGGGAACCAGACGCTCGTGGACGGCGTGCTGCGGGATGGGTTGACTGACGTCTATAAAGACGAGCATATGGGCCTCCAAGGCGAAGAATGCGCCGAGGACCACGGGTTTGGAAGAGAAGAGAGCGACGCCTACATGACCCGCTCCTACCGCAAAGCCCAGGCGGCGCAAGAGCAGGGCAACTTCAAGGATGAGATCGCGCCCGTCACAATTCCTGGCGCGAGAGGCAAACCCGACACTACCATCTCCCTCGACGACGAGCCCAAGAACTTTAACGAGGCCAAAGCGAAAACGCTGAAGCCAAGCTTCAAAAGTGGTGGCACTGTCACCGCGGCCAACGCTTCTCCACTCTCTGACGGCGCCGCCGCTTTCGTCCTCGCTTCCGCCGCTTACGTCAAGAAACACAACCTCCACCCGCTGGCCAAGATTTTAGGCTGGGCAGACGCAGCTCAGAATCCTTCGAAATTCACCACTTCGCCTGCCCTCGCGATTCCGAAAGCTCTGAAGTACGCCGGGATCCAGCAGGAAAATGTCGACGCCTTCGAGATCAACGAGGCTTTCTCCGTCGTCGCTCTCGCCAACATGAAACTCCTCAACCTCAGCGAAGACAAGGTCAACTTGCACGGCGGGGCTGTGGCGCTAGGGCACCCGCTCGGTGGGTCCGGAGCGAGGATCGTAACGACGTTGCTAGGGGTGCTGAAGGCGAAGGGAACGAAAATTGGTTGTGCGGGGATCTGCAATGGAGGGGGTGGAGCCAGTGCGATTGTGATTGAGCGAATTGAAGAGACGACGAACGGGAACTCATCACGTAGTGAAGAGGAGGCCTGAGTGTAATCGCAGGTGAGATGTACGCATCTGGTGGAATGGGAGGTGAAGAGTCGAGAAAATTTTGGCTTTTGTAGCGTCATTAGCGGTGGAGTGTCGGCGAAGACGACCCTGTCGCCCGAAGCAGCAAGCAGGGAGCACTTCTTTCCAGTGGAGGAAGAAGAAGCCCGCTCCTGCAATACTACTTGAGCAACGTGAGCGTTGACACGCCTACATGTTGACGGTATAGCCGGTGTGGTACTCACGTGACATGGTTTTGCGGCGCCAAAGCCCCATCCTCGAATTCACGCTGTCGTCAACATCCCACCTTCAGCATGCTGCATCACCTCGCGGGCCGTGCTTGCTCCTCACCGGCATCAATAATGTCACCCCGACTGGCATCTGAGGCACCAAGATGTCGCCGGACGATGGATGTCGTAACACCTCTCGTAGCGTTTCACCGGCCGGTATCAAGATGCGCTCGAGAGCTCGCTATATGTATCCTTTGGAGCAAGGTGGGTAAGGCATTGCGTCTGGGAGATACTGGGCCTGAACATGTACCTGCCGACTGTTCGCGATGAATTTCTACACCTCGATCGCTCTTTCCTCATTCGTCTGCTGTGGCGGATTGGGCGAAAGGGCGCAGCCGCCCAGCCTGCACCCTTCACAACCTAATAAGCGAACCTCAGCTTCGTACCAACTGGTCGCTAAACACTTGTCGCACTTTCGCTACAGTTGACCAATGACAGGCACAAATCTCTCGCTACTCGACCACACCACTCGACACTGCTTTCTCACATGTTGCGCTGCACGTCAAACTTGACAGCTGCATGTCGAAAAAACAAGCTTTTGTCACCAAACGCCTTAATTTCCATTGTTAGGCTCCGGTCCGGATACTGTACTCTCCCACCTCACACCAGGTAACGCATCACAACACACTCGTGGCAAAGATATACCATGGACAGCCGCAACGACTCCATCACCGACACATACCCACTCGAGCTCCACAACATCAAGGCTTTGTTCTTGCAGAAGCGATATAGACAGGTCATTCAAGCATGCCGAGACGTGCTCAAGACCGCGGGCGATGGCATGCGAGATTACCCACTGCAGCAGACGTTCATCAGCTTCTACATTGGCCTCTCGCACGATGAACTCGGGAGGTTGATGCATGATTACTCACAAGCCAAGATCCCGGCTTTTCGGCAGGCTGAGCAGTGCTATAAAGAGGCTGTCGACTCACTGCCAACGCCAGGGTACAAAGTGAATACCGAGAAGCAATCGGCGTCGCCACTGCAGAACGACCCATTCACGGATTGCTCGCCCCCGGATCCCAACGCATACATCCCATCTTCGCCTGATGAGGATTACGACCCGTTCAATTACTCCTCGCCATCGCTTCCCAACTTGACTTCATCACCACCACCATCGCACTATGATACCGGCAATCTTCCGACACGATCAACGCCGACCAGCTCCCGCGAGATGAGCAGCTCGGATCTGGAGAGCCACTCGAGCTTCGACCAGATCATGACGCCACATAAGTTCCTGGAGCGCGATATTTCACGCGTGTCGCTCCTGGACGACGCGCATAGATCAGCAAGCCAGCATGCTTCATTGAAGGGTCTGGAGCGTGACGTCTCTCGCATGTCATTGCTCGACACTACGCGCAGACCAAATGCCAAGCCAGCTTTCCCGAGGAGTACCTCTCAGGGGTTGCTGAAACCAATTAGACTCGGCTCTCCGCCTCAAGCCTTCCATGTACCGCCCCGGTTGCCATACAGTGGAAGTGCCATGAGTATGTCCAGACTCCCGAGGATCAATACACGGAGCGGCTGGGACTCTCCATCGAGACACTTGCCGAGCTCGATCAGCGAGGAGTGGTCGTCCTCGCCACCTTCTCCCGTGTCACCCCTGGGCATCAGTGACACTGTCTCGGATGCTTCGAGGGTCTCGCCGATCTCCCCAGAGACACCAGTGCGTGTCACTGTACCCGAAGTCAGCCACCATACCCCCGAAGCACCGGACCGCGGCAACGAGGACGAAAATGACCACCATTCTCACGACATTCACGTACAAGCCATGCGCACACGACTCGCAACGCACCTCCGCCTCCTCGCGCAAGAAACTCAGCGCACACTCACAGCCCAGAGCAAACGAGCCACAGAGCGCGCTTCCACCGCGCCGACAACGGGAACACCCCTCGCGCCCGTCCGCGGCAGTCTCGACGGTGCCGGAGCCGGGATTAGTAGACCTAGTAGCTCGGGGAGTAAGCAGGATAGCGTGTTGGGCGAGAGCAAGCGGTTATCGGCTTCGCGGAGTTATTGGTCGTTTACGCCGGTGGATGTCAAGGCTGAGGGGATGAGGAAGCGGGTTAAGGAGGGCAGGGAGAGGGGGTGGGCGAGGGAGAGGTTTGAGAGGGAGAGGTATGTGGGTTTGGCTGAGAGGGCGCTGGTGGAGTTGTGAGGGACTGATGGGGCGTATTCTCGGGCTTACTCGGTGGATGGCCGACGGACCTCGCCTCATCGCATGGCATTCGGGCTATTAAGGAGACGGGAGTTTGATGTCATATGATACCCCTTTTGCGCCTCGGCCTATGTTGCCTGGCTTAGTCGAAGAGATAGCTACCGATGCCGAGTGCTCAAGACCCCAGGCATATGCGCGCCCCTTCCTCTTGTTCAAGTCGATGCCGACGTATCATTGATGCCAGTAGTAGCGAGCGTCCCCAGAACGCCACCAGTCTGCTTTGGGCAGGACCACCCCACGTTCGTGGGGAAAGCTCCACTCCGAGCTCGTGGCAGTCCCGAGTCCCAAGTTGCCTCTCCAGCTCATCACCTCGACATTGCACACCACCGCCACCGCAACGATGGGCGGCGAGAACAACCGCAACCTGACCTCCACGTCGTCGGCCAAGTACCCCCAACTCGCCACACGGCCCAAAGGCAAGCACATCCACCACATCTACCGCGACCGCCTGGGCCAATTCACCAACAACGGGCAGTACAAGCACCAGTCGCTCCTCGCCAAGCTCTACGACGGCCGCCTCTCCGGCGCGCCGCACGTGAAGCTCGAAGTATGGCACGCCCCGGACCTCACCCGTCCGACGTTCAAGGAAGCCACGAGCGAGGACAACGAGTACGTCGAGGCCAAGAAGGGGGACGAGTTCGGGCCGAGCTGGAGCACGCATTGGTTCCGGGTGCGGTTCACGCTGCCGTATGACTGGACGTATAAGGCGCGGGTGGAGCTGCATTGGGATGCGAATAATGAGGGCATGGTGTGGACGGAGGATGGCGAGGCGCTGCAGGGCTTGACTGGAGGCGGGGAGCGGGTGGAGTGGGTTATTCCGCAGAGGTTCCGCGATTATGATAAGGAGCATACGGTCTATATCGAGATGGCGTGTAATGGGATGTTTGGCAATCCGCAGGGCGGAGATACTATTCAACCACCGGACCCGGACCGGCACTTTAAGCTTGAGGAAGCCGATCTTGTCAGTGTAAATCTCGACGCTCGAGCGCTGTTTTACGACTTCTGGATTATTGGCGATGCTGCCCGTGAGTTTCCCGAAGATAGCTGGCAAGAACATCAGGCCCTGCAGGTCTGCAATGAGATTATGGATTGCTTTATCGCTGGTGAGGGCTCGAGATCATGCATCCAAGACTGCCGGGAGATCGCAAAGAAGTACCTCGGTAACGACGTCGACTCGGAGAAAGTGTACGCGAAGGAACCCGAGCACGCCATCGTCAACGCGGTAGGTAACTGCCACATCGACACCTGCTGGCTCTGGCCCTGGGCCGAGACCAAACGCAAGGTCGCGCGCTCCTGGGCCAACCAATGCGACCTCCTGGATCGCTACCCGGAGCACCGCTTCGTGGCGTCGCAAGCACAACAGTACAAATGGCTGGAACAGCTCTACCCATCCGTCTGGGACCGCGTCAAGTCGCACATCAAAAAGGGCAACTTCCAAACCATCGGCGGCAGCTGGGTCGAACACGACACCAACATGCCCTCCGGTGAGTCCCTCGTCCGCCAATTCCTCTACGGCCAACGCTTCTTCGAAAGCCGCTTCGGCGAGCGCTGCAAGACCTTCTGGCTCCCCGACACCTTCGGCTACTCCACTCAGCTCCCCCAGCTCTGCCGTCTGGCAGGCATGAAACGCTTCTTCACGCAGAAGCTCAGCTGGAACAACATCAACACCTTCCCGCACACGACGTTCAACTGGGTCGCCCTCGACGGCAGCCAAGTCATCTGCCACATGGCCCCCTGCGAAACCTACACCGCGGAAGCGCATTTCGGCGACGTGAGCCGCAGCGTCAGCCAGCATAAGAGTATGGACCAGGACGCCACGTCCCTCTTGCCCTTCGGCAAGGGAGACGGAGGCGGGGGGCCGACGTTCGGGATGCTGGAGAAGCTGCGGCGGTGCCGGGGCGTGAGCAATACCGTCGGTTTGCTGCCGAAAGTGCGGATCGCGGAGAGCGTGGAGGAGTTCTTCGATGGGCTGGAGACGAAGTGCGCGGAGGGGGATGTGGAGTTGGTGACGTGGTATGGGGAGTTGTATTTTGAGCTGCATCGCGGGACTTACACGACGCAGGCGAATAATAAGAAGAATAATCGGCGGGCGGAGATTATGTTGCATGAGATTGAGTATTTGGCTACGTTGGCTACGGTGCAGGAGGGTGCTAGTAAGAAGGGGGGTGGGAAGTTGAAGGGGTACAAGTATCCGAAGAAGGATATTGATACCATGTGGGAGGGCGTACTGCTGTGTCAGTTTCATGACTGTTTGCCGGGAAGTGCGATTGAGATGTGTTATCGGGACTCGGATGAGCTGTATGCTAAGATCTTCAAGACGGGGGAGAAAGTTATGGAGGACGTGCTGAGTGCTTTGGGTTTCGAGGATGAGACTCCGGAGGGTGGAAAGGGTGGCGAAGAGGTGATGCTGCAGACGCTAGGCTGGGAGCGTGAAGTCCCGGCGACGGGCATCGCGATCGCGCAGCACGACCGCGCGAGAGTAACGCAGACGGAAGACAACGTCTTTGTCCTCTCAAACGGGCAGCTGCACGTCGAGGTCACCGACGGCGCCATCACTTCGCTCTACGACAAAACCGCAAAACGCGAAATCGTGCCCAAAGGCCAGAAGGCGAACCAGCTCGTCATCTTCGACGACAAACCCCTCTACTGGCAAGCCTGGGACGTCGAAGTCTTCCACCTCCAATCCCGCAAAGAACTCCCCGCCACCCCTCACAGCACCAAAATCACCACCAACACCCCCGAACTCGTCTCCCTCGAAACCACCACCAAGATCTCAGAGAAATCCTGGATCAAAACCACCCTCTCCCTCTCCGCCTCCTCCGCCTCCTCCACCTCCACCTCCAACCCCTCTTACCTCGAATGCTCCGCTGAAATCGAGTGGCGCGAGACAATGAAATTCCTCAAAGTCGAATTCCCCACCACCCTCTCCTCCCCCGCCCTCGCGAGCTACGAAACCCAATTCGGGATTATCCGGCGTCCCACGCACTACAACACGTCCTGGGAAATGGCGCAGTTTGAAGTCTGCTGCCATAAATGGGCTGACCTGTCCGAACACAATTACGGGGTTAGTATTCTGAACGATGGGAAGTACGGCTTTGCTACCGCTGGGGGGGTTATGAGGTTGAGTCTGCTCCGGGCCCCGAAAGCGCCGGATGCGCATGCGGATATGGGCCGCCACCATGTGAAGTGGGCTATCTTGCCGCATCGGGGGGGACTGGACGAGAGGGTTGTGAGAGCGGGGATGGAGTTCAATGTCCCCGTGAGGACGAGGAGGCATGGGGATGCGGAGGGGGTGAGGGGGTTGATGGGGGCGTTTAAGATGAATGAGTGGAGCGATGGGGGATTGGTGGTGGATACTGTTAAGAGAGCGGAGGACGACGGGGATGCGGGGAATGGGGAGTTGGCTGTGAGGAAGGGGAGGCATGTGGTGGTTCGGGTTTATGATTGTTTGGGTGGAGTGGGGAGGGGAAGGGTGGTGTTTGGGCCGGTGGAGGTGGTGAAGGCGTGGAAGTGTAATTTGCTTGAGGATGAGCTTGAGGAGGTCGAGGTGGAGGATGGGGGGATGGAGATTGAGTTGAGGGCTTTTGAGGTGGCGAGTTATAAGTTGTTGCTCGCTTGATCGCTTGAGCGCTCACTGATGGTCTAAGATCGCACATGCATGGATGGACGACGGCGAGCTGATCAATACTATGTAGAGTGCGTCGTACTTGGGATATCTGATACATATCATAGAGCTGGCAATGTACACGTATTCGGTTGCTGAGCCACATCCAATCAGTGTATCGCAATGGGTTCAAGTCCAGCTTACCGAAGGTATTGCGATGCAAGCTCAGGCCGGTTTGGCCCGAGTACATGTACACACGACCCGACCGGTGGCTGTCACATCTACTTTGGTGTAGTATACACTACGTCTCCGGCTTTCCCTGTATCGGCAGCTCCGCGAGTTCAGCGTTCCCATCCCGCACTCCTCCCCAGAACTCATCGCCGTCCGGGTCCTCCGTGGTGTACGGTGGTAGACCGACATGCTTGTTGATCCAGTTGAGCACGACCTTATGCCACACCAAGCTATTCTCGGGCTTTAGTACGAAATGATCTATCGGCAGATAGTCAGCACAATCCTTAGCCTGGTGATACGAGTGTACTTACTCTCGTCCGGAAACGTCAAGAACTCGCTCTCAATCCCCCTCGCC
Source organism: Friedmanniomyces endolithicus (assembly GCA_030411845.1). NCBI lineage: Eukaryota > Fungi > Ascomycota > Dothideomycetes > Mycosphaerellales > Teratosphaeriaceae > Friedmanniomyces > Friedmanniomyces endolithicus. Next base: position 128,189 of record JASUXV010000034.1, read on the forward strand.
TGCAACACATTAAACGGCGCCAACCCCTCAGAGATCGGCAGCCTATAATCCTTCTCGTTGTGAATCACCAACTGCGGCGTCGCCCACTTATCAAGATGCTCGCTGGGATCCCAGCGCTTCCAATCCGACAGCGTTGAAGCCCCGAAATTCCCCTTCGCCTCCTTGCCCGCCGCGTTGAAACCGGGATCATACCACGGCGTCCCGCCCAGGTCGTGGAAGGGGAAATACAGCTCTTCGGTGGCTAGCATGGCGCCGGCGAAGGTAAGGATGCCGTCGTGGCAGACGAGGGCTTTGAACTTGCGGCCGAGGTCGTGGCCTTGGATCCAATTCATCTGGTACTGTTAGCGCGCTCGTGTAGTCTGCAGGGAGCTGTGTGGCGTACCATGTACCCGCCATAACTCGCTCCCAATGCGACAGCTCGCGAGTTGTCCGCTTCGGGCATGTTCTCGCCGACCCAGTCGAAGCAGTGCACGATGTCGTGGTATGGGTCGCCACCCCAGTTGTTGCGGATTGCGTCGGTGAATTTCTGGCCGTACCCTGTGCTGCCTGTTGGGTTTGGTGCAACGACGATGTAGCCTTGCTCGGCGAATACTGCCAGATTCCAGCGGGTGGACCAGCTTTCCGCCCAGCTGCCTTGAGGTCCGCCGTGGATGAGGTAAGCCACGGGATACTTCTTCGCTTTGTCGAAGTTGCTTGGTCGAACGACAATCGAATGGATGTCCTTGGTGATCTTCGGGTTGCTTGCTGGTGTCCAGATACTAGAGACTTGCTTGGAGTTCAGGCCGAACTTGGCGCCGGAGGAGGTGTTCGAGTGCGTCCAGGACGGGCTGTGGGCTTTGGGGCTGGGCCAGTGGCTCAAGATCGCATACGAAGAGTTGTCGACGAGCGAACTTCCAGTCATGAATACTCGGGCGTCGCTCAGAGCTCTTACATCGCTCACGTACCCTTCGGAAGCCAGAGTCAAGGCCGGGTATCCGATTTGGTGTTTGTCAGACCTGAGTATGACCTGATACAGTTTCGAGGCACCTCGGTCTTCAGCCACGGCCAGTAGCGAATTGCCATCAGCCGAGAAGCAAATCGATTGCGCGCTTCGGCTCCAGAAGTCTCCCTCTTCTTCACTCGCATCTTGCGCGATACAAGTGAATTGAGGCGTCGACTCTGTAGCCCGACTATCCACGTCGAACATGAGAAAGAGGACATTGGCGTCCGCTTCATAACCATTAGCTCTCATCTGGAGGAAAGCAGCTTGTTTGCCCTTTGCATCGAAGACCGGAGATGTCGCTGCTCCTTCGTAACCGCCGATCGGAAGCGGCTCAATCGTGCTCTTTGCATTCCCTGTCCACGAGCCCAGAGACAACAAATACACGTTGCACTTGGTGTTCAAGGCAGGATTCAACTCAGGGTCCTTGGCTACGAAGATGAGACCCTCCCGTCTGATGTCGAAGTGATCAGTCCCACCGAAGGGGGCAATAGGGCACTCGAGGCCGCTGCCTTTCAGGACATTGGTGAGCTCACCCAGCTTGTACTCGCCGTTGGACCCGCGGGACAGCTGACCGCACCAGAGTGCATTCTTGGCCTTGCTCTCGTACTGATCCCAGTGTCGGACATACAATTTCGAGTACAATCGTCCCGTCGACTGAGTCTTCTTATTGGCTTCCGCGGAAGACAGGAGACTGCCGTCGGGTGTAGCTTGGGCGCTCACCACAATAGCCACTTCCTTTGCCTCCCCATCCAGTCTGCATATTTTGAGGTTGCTGGCGCTCGCAGCGATCTTTCCAGCCAGGTAGTGGGAGGCCGCGGCGTCGGGCACTTTGCTCACATCGAACGCTCGCAGACTGGTCGTTTCGTCTTTCTCAGCCTGTAGGCACACAAAGTGCGCATCATCGAGCCAGTTGAAATCCGAAACATCTTCATCCTCAGCCAGCAAATGCGATCCGTTGGTCTCCACGTCTAGTAAGCGGAGCTCGACTGTCTTCTTGTGTGTGTCAAAGTCGTAGGCCGACGAAGAGTACAAAACCCGGGTACCGGATGGGTTTGGGACGCCTGGCGAGCGACGAGGAGCTGACAGGAGCACCTCTGGCGTGAACTTCTGTGAATACCATCAGTACATCTTCCAGAATAATGCGGAGTCTACAAGTACCATCGCTCGATGGACCATTGAGGAGAGATGGTTGGCGGCAGCAAGACGATGCTGCTCAGTCGAAGATGGCGATGTTGTCCAGATTTTGGCGGTACGTGCCAAATAATGTCATTCCTTTGTTAGTCCGTCATGCCAGTGCCCAATAAGGCAGGTGGCAGATGTGGGGCTTGCCAGGGTTGTGAGCTAATGCAGGAACGGGGTTCGTGAGTGCCGTGCATGTTTGAGGGTACTGTAAGGTACTCTTGGAAAATCATTCCTTGGTACTATTCTTGACAGGTACCCGGAGAATTAGAGTCGCAACAGGCATCGTAGTGTACATGACGGCCAAGAAGCTAAAGAACAGAAGTCACGACACTTGGACGGAGTTCCTTGAACTGGATATCACGGCGTACGTCTTGCAGTGGACGCAATTGACGTGTCCATGTGAATATCGTTGGTAGCGTGACTAGGAGGCGACGAGCAGACGGCCAGCCTGCAACTTTCGAGATCTCCTCATCCCAAGAGCAATCACCGTTGTACATCAGAGCTTCGGTACCTAGCTGAAATGATCAATCAATCATTCGCTCCGGCGATCATTGGAGTGCTCAATAATACCGTATCTGGCTGTGAATGTTGTAATCCATAGGGAGCAAGGATGCGTAGTCCAAGAGGATGTACAGGTCGTCGTTGTTGTCCGATTCTTGGGCTGGTCGCGACACAGGCAATGGGCACCATTGGCGTTGAGAAGGTCTATGGAAGCCCCGACACCGAAATTGCTTGAGTAGGGTCGTACCTGATCGTCTCGATGGTAAGCTGGCTGGTTCGACCATACGCCGCGGGTCATGTATTTCTACAGAACACACTGGCCGTGCATGCTAGGCAGGTTCGACGAAGGCTGCAATAGCTGGATACACGTCCTTGCAGGCTAATGAGATGAAGGCTCGTCCAGGCGCGAGAACAACATAACTCGCTCGCCATGCCCTGAGAGTGCTACTGCAACCCATTAAGCTTCCATAGATTTGATGAAGTAAGGTAGGGCAGAGGTTGATTGTTGCCAGACGGAGTTGACGAACGTGGAGTCGTGCCATGTGGTCCGTGCGCATTGAACGTCAAGCTGTCTTCAACTTTCGACACCCGCGATCTCCAGCACCAAACCATCGCAACCACCACACCTCCACCCCCCCAACACAACCATGCCGCCCAAAAAACCCACCCCCTCCCCCGCCGCCGCACCCCCCTCAGCAAACCGCTCCCAACACCCCTCCGCCTCCACCACCCCCTCCAAACCCACTACCAACCCCTCGACCTCGACCTCCACGACCGCGCCCAAACTCGCCCAGCAGATAAACGCCCTCACCAACACCAAAACCGCCACCACCCTCTCCAAATCCGCCCCGCGTAGTGTGCAAGAGGCCCAGCAGATTCTGGCGGAGATGTGGAATTCGTACGTCGACAAAACGGCGCAGAGGGTGAAGTTGCTGGATACATTTATGGGATTTTTGGTGCTGGTGGGCGTGTTGCAGTTTGTGTATTGCGTTATTGTGGGGAATTATGTACGTCCTCTTACCACCTCCACCTGCCTGAAGGAAGAGAGGAGGAGGGAGAGGAAGGGAGAGGGTGGGAGGTTGTGTGGACATGTGCTGACACTGTTGGTGGGACCGTAGCCTTTCAACGCCTTCCTTGCTGGGTTCTCGGCGACGGTCGGGCAGTTTGTGCTCACGGCTAGTCTGCGGATGCACACGAACCCGGAGAATGAGAAGGAGTTTCGGGGGACTTCGGATGAGAGGTAAGACCTACCGTTAGAACGCACATGCGTCGGCTCCCGAGTGTAGGAGACGGTACGTTGAGCATTGGCTGACTGATGGCTTTTGTCAATAGGGCATTTGCGGACTTTGTGTTCGGGAGCATGATACTGCATTTCTTCTGCGTCAACTTCATCAACTAGCGGCTCACCAATTGGCAGGGCAGGGGGAGCATGATAGATCTTGTAGCGATAACGTATTGTGGACAACAAGATACATCTCAATACTGTTCATGACACAGATCAATCGAAGGCGCCGAACGCATTTTGGAATGATGTTCCCGACAGATTGCATTTTCCTTCGTACATGGGGAGTCGTCCCGTGGATGCGCCTGTCAGATCTATGTTTTGCTTTTCGCGTGCTCACCATAGGGGCCGCAGATGGGTCAACGCCGCACGCAAATGCGCATTTACTCGTCGCGCCCACCGGTCGGGAACCATCTCCTCTAAGCGGAGGCGCCAGAAATGTAGAACCACTTGTCAATGCTCGGGTCGATGGGCGCGGGCGCCTTCTCCTCGTGCTTGGGAAGGTTGAGCTTGCTCGAGTCGGTGCGGTCATTGCTGTGCGGCACGGTGGTGTTGGTGCTGTAAATCACTTTTCAGCATACCGCCCATCACGGTCAAGAGAAGTAGTCGCCACTTACAGGCTGATCTCGCCCTTCGCCGTCTTACCCGTCATCATCCTCTCCCACGCCTCGGCACACTCGCGAATGACATCCATGGCGTACTTCCTGTTCTTGCACTCGCCAGAGAAGGCGAACTGGTTCTCCGGCTTGCCGTCGGGAATCTTGTAGATGCGGAACCATTCATTCGTCGCCCTCAGCAAGCCGGGCAAATGCCTCTCTACATCCTCGATATCGTTCAATCGCGGCGCGAGCGGGTCGTTGACGTCGATGGCGATGATCTTCCAGTCCGTCTCGCCCTCATCCAGCAGCGCCATCACGCCCAGGACTTTGACTTGCTTGACTTCTCCCACTTTGCCGACCGCTTCGCCGATCTCGCAGACGTCGAGCGGGTCGTTGTCGCCCTTGGCTTTGGTCTCCGGGTGCGTGGCGGAGGGATCCTCCCACGTCTGGCTGAAGGCACCGTAGTTGAAGATGTAGCCTTTGTGCGGGAAGCAGTTGCGGACGAAGCGCAGCTTGCCTTTCTTCGTGTCTTGCTTGATGGGGTTGAGCACTTCATCTTTGGAGATCTGAGAGTACCGCGAGTCAGCTGGTGCGCTTGAATGAACCCAATGGCAGCAGGTCGAAGGCGTTGGAGTCGTGGATACCTCCTGCTTGGCATTTGACCACCGCGGAATCTCGACGATCATGTTCAGCACCGTCTGCTGCTCGTTGGCGTACAGGGGTACATCGTGGAAGGCCGAGACGGGGACGCCATCCTTCTCAATGTAGACGCGGTGCTCGAGCGTGTTGGGCGCTCCGATCTTGCGGACACTGAAGACGGAGGGCGCCTTGCTTTCGTAGCCGCCGCGGGTGGGCAGGGTGGAGGTGGCCATGTTGGTGTGTGTAAAGTGTATGGGGTGGACGGGAGTGGTGCTGAAGTGGTCGGCGAGTTGTTTGCTTCGGTCGTGAGCTCCCATGCGAAAATTGTGTTTGTTGACGTGCTTGGTGGGGCCAGGGTCCGCGGCTGCCGTGACCGGAGAGGCAAGCGGCGGGCGTGGGCGTGTTGAGGCGTGGAAGGCGCGAGTGGCAGCAGGGAAGGCGGTGGCTTGGCGAGACAGTGTGCTCAACGGAGTGGGAGCGGTGTGCAGGCGCAGGCGTAAGGGCAACATGCAGATGGAGGTGCGAGTCGTCTGGTCGTGGCGCCGACGTCACTTCTGAGAGGTGGACGGACGGAGGTGCTGCGGTGCGGGCGACATCGGCTTCCGTCCCACCTCATGATGCTCTGCCGAACATCTCAACACCTGAGCAATAACATCACAACTCCCACCCTCACGAACTGCGTGATAGAGACCATTGACAACGCGAAGGTATGCTACAGTTGGCGACAATACTGTGAGGTGGGCACGTCGAGCCCAGCACCGAGACTCAATGGCATCAGCGCCCGAAGCATCCCATTTCGATCCTTCTCCTTCAGCAGTCGCTACACAATGGACTTCAGCGCAGCCTGCCGGATCATGACGCTATGGTCAACACCTTCCAGCTCGCGGGAGCCCCCGTGATGGCGACGCAAACAGCAGCCGATTGTTGCGCACGGTAACATCCAACGGCGGCCCATTACGCTTCGTGGCAGACCACTCGTCGAAAGGAGCTGCGCTTTCGCAATGGTTGTCCTGGTTCCAAGATCAGTCTGGCCTTCACCGTCTGCGGGCGCGCTCCAGTCGAAATGGCATGTTGACTCCGCTCCCCACTGGTATGCCAATTCAATCTCGCTCTCCCAGCTGCTCCGTTCAGGCTCTCCCATGCTTCGTCGTCGAACCTGTCCGGGATGCGACACTCCAAGGTTGTGTGGAGAGCTCAGTGAAGAAAGCCGGGTGGACCACGGCCAAGTCGTACGATTCTGCTGCAAGGCCTGTCTTGTGCGCTCCCGCACCTCCTGATGCAGTGTTGTTCGTTCCAAGATCTTCGGTGTCGAAAGCAGCTCGCCGCTTGACAATGAATCCTCAGAGGCTGTGCAGATCTGATGTTCGTTGCCTGGTTCCGCGTCCAATGGTTCCGAGTCGTCATCCGCATCCTCACTCATATCTAGCCAAGACCCGTAGCATCTGCAATACTCGCAAATGATGTGCGGACAGTGCTCGCACCTGCGACTGAAGGTGACATTGCTCGTGCGGCAGACACAGCAGATGTACATACTTTGACTAGCGATCTTCTCGCGAACGAGGAGCGGATAACAATTCTGTGCTGACAGGTGGCCAAACAACAACGAAGAGCTCTGCCATGCAGAACAGTACTATTTTGACGGCGGTATAGGTACGTTTGTCTTGCCTGTCTGCAAGTTCTGTACTCACGTGAACATCCGTACTGTTTGCCAGCAAAACAAGCATTTCTGCAGGTCTCACCTCCGGACTCTCGACCATCATCGAATTGCTCGTACACAACGGGTACTACCTTAGTCGAATAGCTCTGTCTAAAAGAGGGCGATAACACCCCAGGTTTACGCTTAATTCCAGCCTGGCCATCAAAGATGGCTGATCGGCTTCCACGAGGCGGAGACTTCGCCACTTGACCATACTTGGGACGATGGTAATGGACGAACACCGCGTGACACGGTATTGTTATTGCAGAAGTCTTCCGTACAGTCTCGACGCCGAGAATGGCAATGGCGAGAATTGGCCCAGCGGTGATGAGATAACATGTTGTCGAAGTACAGGCTGCGATCACGTCAATGACTACCCACTGCACTCTGTCAACGACCACCGAACACGTTCTCAAGCGCTTCCGCTCGCCTTTGCATTGTGTCACGCTTCGATCGTCGCGCCTTTCCGATATTCTATATAATAGTTATTAGTGCTGCCCGACTGTCAAACGAAGGCCCGCTGATGATTCCGGAGCGACAGATCGACCAATGAACAGGTGTTGTGCTTGAGGATGCGATTATTGTGGAATTCAGCAGAGCAGAACACGGATATGTACATCCGGTATCGTACAGATGAATACACAATGCTTCACGGATCCAGCCTTCGTTTGTCAGCAGGCTTGGCGTTTTCCGGAGTTATTAGACACAGGTTGGAAACAACCAAAGACTGTAACAAAGGACCGCAATCCGTGATCTAGGTGCTCGAGACTGTCACTGGCGAGAGCGGCAATTAACCCTGAGCACTTCCACTCCGCACTGAGATGGCGGGCACCGAGACCCACCGCTTCAAGCAATGGCAGCTTTCCACGACCCTCGGTATTGACGGCCTAAACCTCGTTAAAGATGCTTCAATCACCCAGATTGGAGACGAGGAGGTGTTGGTTGAGATGCATGCTGCCTCGTTGAACTTCCTGGATCTTTTCGTGGCCAGGGTCAGTAAGCCTATGTCATGTTCCCAACCGGAAACGATGGGAAGTACTGAGTCTTCGCAGGGTGGGCAACCGGGCACGCTCAAACAAATGCCCAATCCCGGTCTCGTGCCCGGATGCGACGGCTGCGGAATCATCAAAGCAGTGGGCGCCGCTGTCAAGAAATTCGCGACGGGAGACAGGGTCGTCACGCACCTCATCGGCCGCATCCCAGATGACGCGAAGGATGATTTCACCTCGCTCCGGTCCTCCTTGGGCATAGGCACCAACGGCACGCTTACGCAGTACGGCATCTTCCATGAGAGCAACATTGTGCATGCGCCGCGGAGCCTGAGTTTCGACCAAGCGGCGACCCTGCCGTGTAGCGGGCTGACGGCGTATAACGCCTTGTTCGGTCTCGGCGGACGGCAGATACAGGAAAACCAGTGGGTGCTTGTGCAAGGCACGGGAGGCGTCAGCGTCGCTGCTCTGCAGATAGCGGTCGCGGTGGGTGCGCATGTGGTCGCCACCACGTCGAGCGCGGAGAAAGCGGTCAAGCTTGAGGGGTTGGGGGCCAAGCACGTCCTCAATTATCGCGATACGCCCGAGTGGGGTCTTCCTGCCCGAGCCCTGACGCCTGGTCAAGCCGGGTTTGACCATGTTGTCGATATCGGAGGCGAGGCCACGCTAGGTGAGAGCGTGAAAGCAGTTAAGACGGATGGCGTGGTTTCGACGATCGGGTTGCTTGGCGGACCTACGGATCGGCAGGTTCCGATGATGGCGGTGTTGCATAATGCCTGCACTGTGAGGGGGCTTGTGGCTGGGACAAGACAGCAAATGAGGGACTTCGTCGCGTTTGTGGATGAGAAAGGCATGAAGCCTACCCTGGATGATATGGTTTTTGGGATCGAGGATGCGAGGAAGGCGTATTGGCGGCAGGGGAGACAGCAGCACTTTTCCAAGGTGGTCATTAAGCTGCACGATTGAAGCGCTTCTGGTCTAGTCGATACTTACGAGATCCAATGTGACTCGCAAGCAGAATTTCCGCATTCCGTGTGTTATGTTCACTTGCCTGAGCGTCCACGCTTGAGACCGCGCTCGTTCGCGGCCAGCTCAGGCACGATCGAGGTCCCGTCCACTTCGGACACTGGTAGCAGCGCCGCTCGTTGGGTGTCATAAGCAGACTGAACATCCTTCGTGTCATACGCCGACTGAGCTTGATATTGTCTGTCTTTCTGGTCCATCTGCTGTATCAGCCTCTTGTTGCGTCGCCACAACAGCACGGCTATGGCCGACACTGCGATCAAAAGTATCCCCAAAGGAACTGCAACACCAGCACCGACAGCGACGACGGAAGTCGAGCCGCCACTGCCGGTCGCTCCCAACGAGGCTGCGTTCGCAGTCACCACGACGGTCGACGTCACAGTGGAAGCCGTACCACCCGTCACCGCTGTTGCGCCGGCAGCGGTGCTGAGCGTGGTAGCACCGTTGCTGCGATCCAGGATCGCAAGCTCCGGATGCAAGTTGAAAGGCGCATTGCTACCTCTCGTCGCTGTAGTGCAATTCGAGCCGTTGAAGAAAAGTGTGCCAAACCCGCAGCAAAACCAACCGTTCGCTTCATCTTGCACAAGAGCGATCGTTTGCTCACCACCGGCGCTCACTAGGACCATTGTCAGTCGCGCGTCCAAGATTATGCAGTCGTGTGGCACCCACCGTCTGCGCAATACTGCGGGCAACTGCTACTCTGCCACGATCGGTCCGTACAAGCACCCCGTACAAGCCGATTGGGAAATCCATTTCCACTGCCTGCTTGCGCAAAGCAATAGCCGTTGTTCAAGCAGAGATCCTCGGCGTGGCAGCAGTGCGAGACGTTTTGCGAGGCGTCGCAAGGTGTCCAGTTGGAGTCTGCCTGTGTTTCGGCGGGCCAGTAGCAGCTTTGGGCGTAGGCGAGCGACACGAAGCCGTAGAGCAGCAGTCTTGCCATCGAGGTGTATTTGGTGTGAGTGTTGGCGAGGGTGTTGCTGTGATGATGCGGAGGTTAATGTAGTGTCGTACGAGTGACGCGACGTTCCTCGCATACGGCCCAGGCTCTCATGATATTGGTACACTCACAAGGCTGTGATCTGGATTGGTCTCACGGAGTGATAAGCAAGTGGGAGCTTCGAAGCGCGCAATTTTACGCGTGTCGTTTTGGCCCCAAGCACATGCATTGGGGCAGCCTCTGAACGGCAGCCTCCAATAGACCTCCAATGAAACACCGGCAATGCGCTGGAGCTTCCGCCACCTTGGAAGTACTCCTCGTCTATTTGGTAGGAGAAGACTAACCGTCAAGGCGGAGCGCATGCTGTCAGACCAGTGATGAAGTCGATAGGATGACGTATCAACGAGCACCTCGCGTCTTCAACGACTCCGGCGTATCCACCATACTCATTGGCCACAGGGCCGTTCGTCAGAGTCGTGCAGGAAGGAAGACCACCCGACGATAAGCTCGGCTGGAATCGCGGGCAACAGCTGAAGTGAAAGTAGCAGCTACATGTATACTCGTGTCTTTCCTGGCGAAGATGTCGACAAGTATAAGGGTGGCGGTCGCCGGCCAATTTGCAATCCTGTAAAGAGCGAGACCGACTCCGTGGCTGTCTATACGATACACCAGGACTGTTGCACGGTCTGAAGCTCAAGCTGCGGCTCCTGGGGCGTTGATAAGCTCATAAGGCCTTGGTGCATAGGCGGATGACCAGACGTCTGCTTGAAGCATCTTACGAGCAGAGACCGAGAAGAAGCGGAGCGCTCAGGTCGACGTAGGACAGTGTATTTTGCGCGAGCGTTCGATTTACGTTGGCTTTTGAATGTTCCCGCTGCATTGGCGGCAAATCGCGGACGAAGTCTTTGGTCACTTCATATTCAGTCATCAGTACCATCGACGTGATGTGCGTGGAGGAGCGGGGGAGGCGTTCAAAGAAAGGCCGAGCAGTCTCGCGGTAGCTACAGCGTTGCTGCAGTCGGCGGCAATATGAAGCCATCGATGTTCGTAAGAAGATGGGTGCTAAAGTGTACCTTCTGTGTTATCTCAGCTTGGAGCTCATCCGCTAACTTCGATAGGGATTTAAGGTTTTCCCGCTAACTCCTTGCAACTCCTTCTAACTTCTAATATCTCCTTAGCTAATTATACCCTACTTACCTAATCCCGCATCTCTGCAGCGTCTAAGTCCGTTCTAGGCTAAGTTTAGTATATGCGGCTTTTAAACTAGCTACTATACTAAGGCTACGACGCGATATCGCTAGTATCGGACGCGATACTATCGTCTGCACTAACTTAGATTATAGATATTATTAAGGTTAGTATAGTTACGTAGT
>JASUXV010000035.1:0-138928 GCA_030411845.1 Friedmanniomyces endolithicus
TATACACACATCACATCACATCACCACACAACCACCGAATTTCTCCCCCGTAACCCTCATCCGCCGTAACCCACCCCACAAGCCAACAGCCCCCCCCACCCCAAAAACAACCCCAGCGCCCCCCCCCCCCACCCCCCAACCCCCCCCCGCCGCCCCCCCCCCCCCCCCCCCGATTGTGCAGAAATCCGGAGAGCGCCACGCCCGCCAAGACAGTCACAGGAACTACAAGTAGACAGGCAGCAAACAGCGGACGGGCAAGAGAAACTGGCGCTCAGCTCATCGGCCATAGCGGGACGAAGCTGTATGTGCTGGCAGCATTACGTCGCTCAAGCAGTGACCCGCAGGTCACGACAGAAGGCCTCATTGTACGACTCTCCGTGGTAATTGGGACGGAGACAAAGCAAAAGAGAGCGGTAAGCGTTGAAGGCGAAGCCTGGCGTAAGAGGGCGAGATGTCGGCCGGCTTGCCTGGTTGGTGCAAAGGATCGTCTCGATGGGAAGTATAGATCGCTATTGCTTGTAATAATTTGACAGAGTACTTGGCTAGCGGGTAGCATCGTAGGATACACTGTATTGAATTCGACACCTGCTAGAGGGGGTGGGCATAAGTACGGCTCATCTCTTCATCAACCACTCGAGTGACTGTACCTGTTATGATTACAAACCCAAAAGCATAGCCATGGCCTCACCCGCTCGTTCTGAATCTCCAATCGGGTCAGGGGCGCCTCCAACACTCTGTCCACCCTTGGCCGCCGGGCTCTGATGAGCAAAGAAGAGGATCTTGATCGCGATGGCCAGGCCGGCGTGTAGAGCAATGACCACCACCAGGAGGATGCGTGAGGTTTTGACGTCAGTTGCGGAGACGACGGGATAGCTGTTCGTGCATCAGCGTTGTGACAGAGCAAGAGGCAGCGAGGAGTAGACCGACAGATTCCGGAAAAGAAAGACCGCGCTCAACGCGAAACCCACAGCCACGAAAGCGTAGTTCAGCACTGCACAAGATGGATTAGCAACCGTCTCCACGCATATGTAATGATACGGCACTCACGATTCAACTGGCTCCAACTAGCCAACGCCACGGGTATCCATATCAAATTCCCATATCCATACAATGCCCAACACTCCATCAAGTTCACGCTCTCGCTCCCAAACCACCTCAGCACCGCCCACAACCCCAGCGGAATAACAAGCGTATACCCATACACCAGCCCTGCCGCCCCGCCCAGCAACTCAAAATCATACGCGAAATGTCCCTTCCCCTGCTGAGCCAAATACGCCGAGATCGTCCCCGTCATGAACAGTATAAACACCACCGTAGTAGCGATCCAGAACGGACCATAGAGGTCCGGGTTCCCGTCCAGCACATCGAGGAAATTCTGTCGGGGGAAGAGGGCCGCGCGGCAGCGGAGCAGGATAGCCGAGGTGTCGACGTCGAAGAATTGTTGGTAGAAGGCTAGGGACCAAAGGTAGCGTCTGCTGGAGGACTGGGGGCCGCCGCCGCCACGGGAGGAGGGGGGTGGGTTGAGGAAGGGGGATTGTTGGTTTGGGGGGAGGGGCTTGTTGCGGTTGTTGATGGAGGTGGGTTGGTCGAAGGCTGGGAGATGAGGTGTTAGTGGAGGCGTAGATGTATAGGGTGGTAGTGGTGTGCTATGGCGTACTGGAGTCGTGGAACTCGAGGTCGTCGTTGAGGTCTGTGTGGCCTAGGTCGCCCTGTCCATTGTGCTTCAGTAATGCGCCGGGACAGTTCCTGACGGGATGTGGTGTTTTACCTCGGCGTCGACGTCGACGACGACATCGTAACCTTGCCTGCCTGCCATATCTGGACTTGGTGATCAGCTTTGCTGGTGTCGTACGCGCCTTCACGTCGCCAATAACTCACAAGTGCAACGCGAGGCCAGGCCAAGCCACGTGACAGGGTGTCAAAAGTCTTGGCATAACGGACGATTTAATTGACAAAACGTGAAGTATTGGTCTGTAGGTCTACAGGAGCGCTTGGTACATTTTACAGGCACGGCCTACCAGCTGCGGAACAGGTAAAGAGTATACGCAAGAATCCTGAATGCATGGTATCTACAATTGGCTCGTTCCCACCTCTTCGTACTCTGTTCCTCACTCACAGATTCTTAATGACCTGTTTCAACACGTTAGCAGTCCCCTCTTGTCAATCTACGGGTAAGCAGATCAAGACTCACCGCCGCAGCGTACTCGGCCGTCTTAGCCTTCCCTCCCAGATCTCCCGTGATAGTCTTGCCTTCCGCCAACGTCTTGAAAATCGCTGCTTGGATCTGATCTGCGTGCTGCGTAAGGCCCATGTGCTGCAACATCATGATGCTGCTCAACAACAACGCTGTCGGATTTGCCAAACCCTTGCCTGCAATATCGGGCGCAGAGCCATGCACGGCTTCGAAGATCGAGCATTCATCCCCGATGTTGCCCGAGGGGGTGAGGCCGAGGCCGCCGATCAGGCCGGCACACATGTCGGAGAGAATGTCGCCGTAAAGGTTGGGCATCACGAGGACGACGTCATTGTAAGGCGTGGGATCGGAGACAATTTTGAGGCAGGCGTTGTCCAGTAGTTCGGCGTCGAACGAGATGTTTGGGAAGTCCTTGCTGACTTCCCGTGCGATCGACAAAAACAGCCCGTCGCTCATCTTCATGATCGTCGCCTTATGCACGGCTCGTACCTTGGGTCTCCCCACATCCTGCGCGTACTGGAAGGCGAATCTTAGTACCCTCTCGCTCGCAGCACGCGTGATGAGTTTGATGCTCTGAACGACGCCATCGACGACGACGTGTTCGATCCCGGAGTACTCGCCCTCGGTATTCTCGCGAATGAGGGAGAGATCAACGTTGTCGTACGGGGTCTTGTAGCCGGCGATGGATTTGCAGGGACGCACGTTGGCGAAGAGATTGAAGGTACGACGGAGGGTCAGGTTAAGGGAGACGTGGCCTTTGCCGATTGGAGTAGCGAGCGGGCCTTTGAGCGCGACGTAGTTGCGAGTGACGCCTGGTGGTGGTGGGGTGAGACAGGGTGTAGGACATAGGTGGGGTAGATGGGATACTGACTGTCAATGGCTTCTTGCGGGATGGAGGTCTTGCCGTCGATGAGGCGAGGAGTGACGTCGACTGATTCCCACTTGATGGGGACGTTGGCGGCGGAGAAGATGTCCTTGACGGTTTGGGAGATCTTTATCGCGGGCCCGTTAGCTTTCGCCGCTTGGTGTGCCGAGATGCGGCGAGTATGCTTGCCTCAGGCCCGATCCCGTCTCCTTCTATCATGGTGACCATGTATTTGCCCTATACGCATCAGCGATGGCCCACCTCCCTTTACGTTTCTCTCGCGCCTCCTTACATCGCTGCCCTTTTGACCCTTGAACTTGGCGACCTTCTCGGCTTCGGGCGTGGTCGCATAGCCTTTCCATTGTGCCTTCTTCGTGTCAGCCATATGTCCACCCACGTCCTCTCCCTTCCTCCACATCATTCGTACTTGTATCGGCGCGAATGCGGGTCTGTATAGCTGTCGGGGAGCTTGTCGCGTAACTTGTTGCCGGGCCGTGGCCGCTACGCAACGCCCGACAAGCATTTTGGACGAGGTGACGCAGGGAGGTTGGGGGTGGTGGTGGTGGTGGTGGTGGTGGTGTGTATGCTGGGGCCTATCGTCGGTGAAGGGCTGCGCGGAGGACGGATAGGTAGCGGGGGGGTCGATGCTGTTGTTGGTGAATGAGTTGGAAAAGCAAAGCTCCAACTTGGGGACGAGCTTCGACCGGCGATTACTCGGCGATGTGCTGCGACGGGACGGGAGGGAACGGCGGCAGGGTCCCGAATTGGGTTACTCTAGGTTGTCGCGTGGGGAGAGCTTGAAGCTGGCACGTGACCTTGAAACGAACCGACCTCACTCCCTTTCTCCAATCGTGAGGGAATCGATCAAACATCTCTATCCGGAAGGCACGATATTTCGGACCCACGATGCCCATCTCCGCCGACCAAGAGCGTCGTTTGCTGAACCACTACCACCTCACCTCCCTCGACCCTGTCACCTGGCCCCACCGCCATGATGAGGACGACGACGACGACGACTCGGCAGACGATGGGGAGAACCCCCCCGCACTACCATTCCGCGCTCTCCCCGGCGGTCGTGTACGCGGCGAACCCGGGAGGCAGGACCCTTCCTCACGCTTCCGCAATATGGACCGACATGCCTCCGTCCGCTCCGCCGGCAGCGTCATCGGCTCCGAGAGCGTCGTCCAGAACGACGAGCCCGATCCCCTCGGGATGACCCCAAGCGTCGTCGCCGAGCTGCGCAAGCGGCAACTCCCCGTGGAAGAAGATCTCGCGCTCCGCAACCGCTTCATGCTCACCTCTACCTCGTTCTCACCCGCTCTCTTCCTCTCCCAAGTGCATCGGGATGCTTCCACCGATGATCTACTGCGGGGGCTGGACTTCCTGAGCCGCAGTATCGAGCAGAAATCTGCAAGTCTGAAGGTCCTGGTCGAGAGCAATTTCGAGAAGTTCGTGAGGGCCAAGGCGACCATGGACAACGTCTATACGGAGATGCGAACGAGAGGCGTAGGCGAAAGTGAAGTGGGCACGCCAGCTTCCCCCGGGCGCCGCCAGCCGCATTCGAGGCACACGAGTCGCGGTCAGAGCGGTTCCCATTTCCGTAACACGATTGGCGCTCCTTTCTCTCCGACCCTCAGCGCCTCCACCGCCAGAGCTACGACGGCACGCAAGAACGCCTTGACCCGCGAGTCGGAATACGGCGTTTTAGGCATCAAGGCTCCGCTGCAAGATGTAGCCATCAAGGCGGAAGAATTGTGGGGTCCGGCTCTCGGGGGCAGAGATCAAGAGAACAGCTTCAAGCAAGTCATTGGCGCTCTGGACCAATACAAGGAGGTGTTCGGTATAGGCACCGTGGTATCGGAAGCGATCAAGAAGAACGATTACGACACTATCATCGAGAGCTGGAAGAAAGCGAACAAGTTCTCCGACCAGGCCAGGCAGATCGTAGAAGAATCATACCGCTCCAACGCCCCAATAACCGACAAATCGGCTCAAATCATACTACTGACCGTTCATGCCCACCACTCGATCTCCACACAACTGGAGACTTTCAAACGCATCCTCTGGCGCCGCCTCAAGACATCTCGCAGCCATGGCCGGCCCGACTCCCACGCCGCCAGCGTCACAGACGAAGCCGAGGAAGAGGATGAGCACATGAGACTCATAGCCGTCTTACTTCAATTGGGCGTCGACGAGAATCCGATCTGGGAATGGCTCAACAGTCGTTGCTTGTACCTCAAAGACAGAATCGCCCGGGGATTCGAGCGCGCGAGGATCGAGATTGAGATTCTGAGACGTCGGCTCGCATCTTCTCACCATAACTTTGATACCAACGTCAATCGCTTACAGGACACGAAGGCTATATCCAGGTATCTGCGGTCTGCTGCTGGACGCGGAGCGGGCTCGCTGGGCAAAGACGCTAGCGGGAAGGAGATGGACTCTCCCAATGTCGTGGCTTTCTGGGAGAAAGTGCTGGGCTCGATGAGGTATCTGCTTGGTAGTAGTGGAGTAGGCGGCGGTTCAGGCGGTATCGTGAGGGAGGTTGTGGAGTTTTGGGAAGTGACACAGAGCTTCATTGACGGGAGAGGGCAGAGAGCATTTTCGGCCGGTACGTTACCAATTTCACCACTCGCCACTCTCGGCCGTGCACGTCTATGTGTCGAGCGGTCTGGTCCGAGCTAAACTTCATGAGCGACTTTGAATATGCTGACACACCGTGCTTCCATAGCCGTCTTTGCCACCGGTAATCCCGAGCACCTCGAGCTTGAACCCGATGACGTTGCTAATCTCCGCTCTGGCGCCGTGGATCTCATCACGCAACTCCGTTCCTCCCTCCTCTCCTTCTTCGCCGACGCCCCCGTCGATGACCTCAGCGATCTCTACAGCCCCATCCCACCGACACCGATCACACCGGACTCCGCCGCACCTAACAGCGCCGGCGCCAAAACCCCTAGTGGAGGAATCAATCCCTTGCGGCGTGCCTTCACATTTGGCTCCTCCCAAAACGGTGGCGACGGCCCGTCATCTCCGCCGGCTAATGTGAAAACAGGCGAATGGTGGGATACCTTCGCTTTCTGGCCTCCGCGGTCCAATTCTCTTTCTGCGGCGCACTACCTCGGTCTCCTACTTTCACTCGTTGGGTCCGCGGCGACGTCGCTCGCAGGACTCTCGGTCACGAAACAGCAAACGCGAGGTGGTAGTGCTGGGGTAGAGGGCTGGAGGATCTTGGTAGGTGTCGTTCGCGAACGGTGTGTGCACGCTCTGTGTGCGGCATGGGCTGCAGATGCGGATCGCTTGAGAGGTTTGGAGACATGGGTGAGGTCTGAGGTGGGTGAGAGGAGAGATCTGACGACAATGCCGGGGCTGTTCATGGCTTACGAAGAGAGGGTGTTGGCTGGGTTTCAGAGGGTCGCTTATGTGGGCGACGGTGGAGGAAGTGGGAATGGTGGCGGATTCGGTGAAGTGATCATACCGCCGCCGGCGAAGTTGCTGCAGGCGGTGAGGGGGAGCTTCGTGACGAGTTTGTACAAGGCGTTGTCTGGGATGGTGGAGAACGCGGAGAAAGGCAGGCTTGCTGGAGAAGGAGGAGGGGTCGAGGGGACAGACCCGGACGGTGTGACGGTCGCGGTGATGAATGGTGGCGATGGTGAGGAGGTCGGAGCCGGCAGGGTGGATGCTGGGAACAGGGTGAGTGTCGCCAAGCCAATGCCTTACGCCTATTGAGAACATACGCTAATCGTCACTTGACAGAACGTCCGCATCCTGATGACCCTTTCGAACCTCTCGCACTTGCGAGCGGAGATTATTCCGCATCTGATGTCGTCTTTCGAGTCGTCATTCTCCGTCAAGTTGACGGAGGAGACGAAGACGGTCCGGGATGTGCTTGGGCAGATTGACGCGAGACTGTTCCAGGGGTATGTCAAGGTAAGATCATCTCACCCTCCCGGATTCTTTCGCATGCGATCACAGACTGACCACCACCTCTTCCAGCCCACCGTCGACCGCCTCAGCATCCTCATTCACGACGGCATCCACTCTCCTTCCTGGCCCCCTTCCCCATCCGCTCCCTCCACCCGCCCCACAAACGCCAAACCTTACATCTACGCCGTCCTCCTCCAGCTCGTCCTCACCCACGCCGAAATCACGACCACAACCTCCACCTCCCCCTCCACCCCCTCCACCCTCACCAATCAAATCCTCTCCCACCTCCTCGAACAAAGTAGCGCCCACCTCCTCACCGCCTTCCAATCCCCCGCGCACCCCCACTACACCCTCACAGCCCTCATGCAAGCCACCCTCGACGTTGAGTTCCTCGCGCAAACCCTCAGCCAATACACCACCGAGCGCGCGGGCGAGATCCAGAGTCAGATCTACCTGGCGCTGGACGAGCGGACGGACGACGAGGCGCGGAAGCGGTTGCAGGGGGAGCTGCCGGGGATGAGGGGGGTGTTGAAGCGATTGCGGGAGGGGACTAGGGGAGAGTTTGGGTGTTTTAAGCGGGAGAGGAGGGGACGGGGGACGGAGGGGAGGAAGGCTAGTGGGAGTTTGGGGGATGGGAGTGTGAATGGTGGGGGGAGTGGGCGTGGGACGGGCTAGTGTTGGGGAGGGTGGAGTAGGTTGTGGGATGCAGCGGTGATTCGTGTGGCTGGGGTTTGAAGTCTGGCGTGAGACCCCCCCGCTTCGTTTGAGGTATACATTCGTCACCAACCGAGAGAGGAAGACACATGAGCGGCAGCTGTCGGTACAATACAGATTTCTAGAGCGTCGGAGAGAAAAGAGAGCGCGTCCATCACAAAGCGTAGACTTTCATGTACATCATAAATGACCACTCGCCCGATCCCGGACCCTACAATGACACTACGGGTATAATCCCGTTCGATCCCGACAGATGTGCCCTGTCCGCTCCGCCCCTGCAAATGCGCCCTTCTCGTCTTGTCCTCTTTCATCTCCGCCCAGAAGGGTGAAAAAACAGCCTGCAGAACGCTCAACGCTAAAACCCAAACAAAACCCAACCACAAGCACTCGAACAACCACCCGTCCCCCACCTCACGGCCCCTGCGCCTGATCGTCTCTCCCCCTCGTTGCGCTCCTCCCCCTCCCAGCCTCAACATCACTCACAGCCGCCTCGTAAGTCGGAATCGGCGGACTGTCTCTCGCCCGCATGAGCAAAGGCCTCTCATCTTCCCGCTCGGAAGCGCGAGGAGTGGTGTCCGAGTCGTCGCCTGCGCCATCTGCTCCGTGCTCCCCGTCGTCATCATCATCGTCGTACAACTCGTCCGGGCTCTCGTAGTCCGGTGGTGGGTGGTCCGCGGACTCGAACGGGAGGCCAGGGTCATGGTGCTGTTCTTCCTCGCCATAGCCGTCCCTACTCACGCCTTCGCCTCCATCGTCATGACTTTCTCCTTCCTCCGGGTGCGAGTCCATGAGGTTCAGCTGCGCAAGCGAGATATCTGTAGGCGAGCGCTCTGGCCCGGGACTCCGAGTAGGCCGGCCCTGGAGTCGGACTTGCGCGCTATTCGTTCTACCGTGGCCGCCGATATAGCCTTGTCCTTCTCGCACGCCTTCACGGCCACCTTCGAGCAATATACTCCCGGCTTCGCTGCCGTATGGTGGTGGTGGCGCGAGGCTGCCGGTCTGGGGTGCTAGGCCCCACTTCTTCACGTTCGCTTCGATGAACAGAAAGCCTGATTGACCAAAATTGACGTGGACGTTGCATGGTCCGTTGGCGCCGACTGTGGGGAAGAAGTTCTGCGATTTGAGACCATGCGCTACATCGTCCAGTTTCTTGCCGTTGCGTGTGAAGAAGACGGTGCCCGTTCGTGGCCGATAGCCGACACCGACCACGTCACCTTGGACGAAGGACGGGCCGTAGTTTGAGGGAGTAAAAGGTTGGTTGAATCTGCGGTGGCCGGTGGATGTGTATGCGATGGAGGTTCGGTGCAGGCCTGGTAGTCGGAAGAGCGGGTATGGTTTGGTGGTGACGCCCACGTTGACGAGGGTTGTGTCCGGCTTGTCGTACATCTTCGCTTCCCAATAGTATGTTTCGTTTTGTTTCGGGATGGGCAGGTTGCTTTGTACGCTGCACTCGGAGTCGAAGAACTCGATCTCTGTCCTGCCTTCCACGAAACAATTTGCGATCTCCAGCTCGGGCTCAAACTCCCATGCTGACACGCCCTTCTCTTGTATCGCCAAAAATTGAGACAAGGAGATGTCGGTCTGCGCGGACTCTGGTAGGTTGACTTGGGTGAAGACTAGAGCTTGTATCAGCTAGACTGTCGCCACCGTGTGATTGATCTACCACACTCACGCTTCGCTCTGAAGTACTCTGCTCGGTGTAACTCATCCATCTCCGCCAGCGCCTCCTCTTCCTCTCGCAAGAACTGCTGCTCATCATCGAACTCGCCGGGGCGACTGATCCGGTCCAACAATATGCGCCCACGATTCGTATACCGGAAGAAGTAGACCATGGCGACGAGGCATGCGGCCAGAGCAGCAGAGGCAAAAGCGGAAAGCATGCCTATCAGTATGCCTTTACCCGTCGAGCCCAGCTCATATCTTCGGTATTCGGCTGACCCGCGCCATCTCGCCTCATCGTCTGTGTATCGCCATCGCTCGTCGACCGGCTCCCAGTCGGGCGTATCGCCGGTAGGCCATGACGCCGCTACGGTGGAGCTGGATTGTGCCGCCACGTACGACGTCGCCAGAGTGGGTATGCCAAAGCCATCTTCAAGCCTGATTTGCGCCATCGGCGCCTCACGTGGCGGCGCTGTGGATGTTGTGTCGCCGTCGATGTACACGGATGGGGTCGACTCTCGCAGGCGGCCAAACAACGACGGTGGCCTTGTTTCGTGGCGGAGTCGTCTCCCTGCCGGAGTCTTCCGGAATAAGCCGGGTTGGAGGTTTGAACCAACGTCGACCGGGTACCCGTCGGCAGTAGTGTCGCGTACCAGTGTGGTGGCGGAAGACCGAGGGGGTATACAGGTGAGGGCGGAGAAGTTGGGACGGTGGATGGATGGACTGGGACGGTGGACGATGATGGCGTCGGGCGGACGGTCCCGGTCGGAAGCAGCGATCGAATGCGGAGAAGCGGGCGGCGGTGATGGCGCATGGCATGTGAGTGAGTCAGCACTTCACAAAAGTTGACTTGGCACACGCGACAAACAACCCCCACCCCCACCCCCACCACCACCACCGCCACCACCACTGCCCTTTCCTCACCTGCCTCGAATTGACACCACCCCACCGCCCATCCCCACCCGCCTCACTGTCGCCCACCATGTCCCTCACCAACTGCCGCTTCTACGAGGAGAAATATCCCGAAATCGACTCCTTCGTCATGGTTAACGTCAAGCAAATCGCCGAAATGGGCGCCTACGTCAAACTGCTCGAATACGACAACATCGACGGCATGATCCTACTCTCCGAGCTCTCCCGCCGCCGCATCCGCTCCATCCAGAAACTCATCCGGGTCGGGCGGAACGAAGTAGTGGTCGTATTACGAGTGGACAAGGAAAAGGGCTACATAGACCTGTCCAAGCGGAGAGTCAGTCCCGAGGATATCGTCAAGTGCGAGGAGCGGTACAACAAGGGCAAGGTGGTACACAGTATCATGCGGCACGTAGCAGAGAAGACCGGGACGCCAATCGAGGATCTGTACCAGGATATTGGGTGGCCACTCAACAAGAAATACGGCCACGCCTCCGACGCTTTCAAACTCAGCATCACAAACCCGGACATCTGGAACGAAGTCACCTTCAAGAGCGACGTGATCAAAGACGAGCTGCAGAGCTACATCAGCAAACGCCTGACACCACAACCCACCAAGGTCCGCGCGGATGTGGAGGTGACGTGTTTCGGCTATGAGGGCATCGACGCCGTCAAGACCGCGCTCCGCACCGCCGAGGCGAAAAGCACTGGCGAGACACAGGTGAAAGTCAAACTCGTGTCGCCGCCGCTCTACGTCCTCACGTGCCAGACGCTGGACAAGGCGATAGGGATCGAAGTGCTGGAGGCGGCGATCAAGGAGATCAAGGCGAATATCGATGGAGCGGGTGGCAGCTGTGTGGTGAAGATGGAGCCCAAGGCTGTGACGGAGAATGACGACGCGGAGTTGCAGAAGCTCATGGATCAGCGGGAGAGGGAGAACCAGGAGATCAGTGGGGATGAGGATGATAGTGAGAGTGATGAGGGGGTGGTAGCGGCGGCGGAGTAGAAGGTGCAGATTTGGTAGGGGTGCATATGGCAAGAGCCGAAATGGCGTCCCTTGAAGTGATGTGTGAGTGAGAGTGCGCTCCATGCTCATACAGTCCGTACGCTATTTTCTGCCCTCACCAACTTTAAGCAATCCCATACCCGCAAAATCAATCATATGCCACCGTAAGCCATCCTCTGCTCTGCGCCATCCAGTACCCAGCGGCGAGAGCTGACCCACCCGCCGAACGCCAACGCCACCGCAAACAATCTCCCCGTCCCACAAGTACCCACCCCCCACGTCTCTCCCACTCACCGCTGTAGCTCTACGCTACTGATATTCCGGCGAGTAGCTCGGTCCAGGCTCGATGGGCAGGAGATCTACTCCGACTCCCACCCGTCGCCCTTCGCGGCACTCTGCCCAACATCACCCCCCGCAGTCCCCACCCCCTCCCCAGCCAGCAGCGGCACCTCCCGCGCCACGCCTCCGCTCGCCCGCTCCCGCAGACGCGCAGCGAAGAGAGCCCGCTCCGCAACGGTCTCCGCGTTCCACGCAGCGATCCGGGCGACCTGCGCCGCCGACTGCACGCGCTCGGCGCTCTGCCGGAACGCGGCGACGTCGGCGGCTTCGGCGGCTTCTCGCTCGCGCCGCTCTTCGCACGCGAGCTTGAAGTGCGGTACACGCGCTCGGGGAGGGTGGGGGGTAGCGGGGATGATTGCAGGAGGGGCGGCTGCTGGTGCGGTGATCTCCGCGCCGTGGTGTACGCGGACGAGCTGGCGGGGCGGTGGGGGGTGCTGCGCTGTTGCGTTCGATGCCGAGGAGATCGGCGCAGCGCCTGCCAGCGCCCGCGCTATGGTGGTTTCGGAGGGGAAGTATGGGTTCTCCACGAGAGGATAGCCGTTCTCGTCGAATCCCGTGACGATCCCGGCGTCGAATCCCAAGTGAGCTCTCTCCCCGATCGCAGGCCCTCCTCTGGAGATCTCGTACGTCCAGGTCTGACGCTCATTGCCACCGCTGGCCGCTTCGCCCCCGACCTTCGACTCGGTGACTTTTGACAACGCGTGCGGCTTGCTGATTTCCTCGTCTTGCAGCTGCTGCGCGAGTGCTTCGTCAAGCTGGACGTGAGACCCATCCGTCAAGGCGAGTTGCATCTGCAGAAAGCCCGCATCGAGACACTCCGAAGGCACGCCGCCGCCCATCTTCGATTTCGTGGGGAATATCTCAAGCAACTCGTCGGCTCCGATTTGGCTGTTCTCGAGGCGGTCGTACATCCAAGTATTGCCGATGAAGTCGTACCTGGTGAAGTGAACATCATTTAGGTAAACATTGGCGAATAGAGTCTTCTTGAAGTTGCACTTGTCGAAGGTCACATTGACGAAGGTGCAGTATTGAAACTTCGCGTCGTCAAGCACGCACTCATTGAACTTGACATTCGTGTAGAAGCCGACCGTGTTCTTCTCGTCGAACCCGGAGGTGAGGTTGAAAGTGATGTCGTAGTATTCGATGGCAGACCCAATACTAATATATTCAGCAGAGGAACCGTATGCAAGAGGTGACGGGCAAGTACTCACGCTCTGGCCTTTCCCTTCCCCTTCCTCTTCACGCCGACATTGCCGTCGTTGTCGACAGCGCGCTTCTCGAGACCGCCATCCACCGAACTGCCCGCCGCCTGACCGCTCTCCACGAGACCATCATTCCTCTCCGCGTCCATGCTTACCGTCGGTCCAAGAAAGCAACGCTGTGGTTTTGGGATTGGGGTGCAGGGGATTGGATTACCTTATCTTAGTAACCGCGGCTCTCTGACAAACAAAGCGATGCTGATGTCGGTGTTGATGTGAATGCTGAATGTCGATGTTGGTAATGTGGATGCTGGTAGTAGGTGCCGTCTTTGTTGATGTTGATGTTGATGTTGATGTTAATGTTGAATGAAAAAGTGAAGCGAGTGAAAGAGACGCGACACCGGGCACAACAACCCGCCCAAGGCAAGAGCGACCAGCCACCACCTGCTTCCAGAATTGGAAGGCGCGGGTTAGCAAGACAGAACGAACAAGACAGTCTATACATACGCTTTATTCATCACTCGCAAGAAGACCGCGTCTAAGCTTTACCAGCCTTAATCTCCTTCTCCAAATCTACCCTCGCCTGCTCCTCCTCCTCGCGAATCCGCTGCCGCTCCAACTGATCTGGCCTTCTCTCCGCGATATCCTTTGGCCTGTAATCGCTAAACAGCGTCTTAAGCACCTTCTCCACCGCCCAGCACCCGACGTAATCCAACACCATCACGCTCGTCAGCGTGATCTTGAACTCGGTAGTAAACGGCACGAGCTTGAGCTTCTCGTTGACCTCCGGCACGAATTCCGTCGCGCAGCTGAACGCCACGGCCGTCACGAGGATGATGCCCCAGTACATGCCGCGGTTCTCCTTGATGCTCTCGCGGAAGGGGCGGCCCTGGTAGTTGATGGCGAAGGTGGAGATTTGCTGGATGAGCTGGAGGAGGTAGATGGCGCTGTTGAGGAGGGAGGGCTCGAATTTGCCTTCGAGGTCGATCTGGCTGCGGTCCGTCGGCGTTTCGAAGCGGTGGACCACTTGGGTGATGTAGATGAGGGTAATGATGTGGATAGCGAATTGGCCGAGGACGGAGGGGATGATGTACCAGTTCCAGATGTTGTTTTGTGGTCGCTCTTTGGAGAGTGCTTCGACGGGCTGGAAACATAAGTCAGCAGTGTTCACGATGGATGGGTGATGGATGTGCTATGGTTTACCTTCGCTCGGGAGATACTCAAGAAGCAAACACTCATGAGCATACCGCTGATCGTCACCTGGCCGTCGCCAAACTTGATACCATCAAGATACAACACGCTCAAACTGTAAGCGCTGATCAGACAATTGAGTGCCAGGATCTTGTACATCTGAATGGTAGCCACGAGCGTACAGCGACCCTGTCGGATGATATTTGGAATAGCCACGACGTTGGAGAGTTTGCTCGTGAAGGGTGCAGCGACCGAAGCATCGCCGAGCTTGATAGTGGGCGGCTCGTCATCATTCAGCGAATCCTCCATCATGGACATGGAGAACTTCTCAGCCATGAGGCTGGCCGCGTTTTGAGCTCTCTCCTTGCGCTGGTCCAGCGGCGTTTTGGGAGCCCCGTTGCTCTGCGCCACCGGCTGCGGAGGCGGGGTGTACGTAGCAACAGTCCCATTGTCCTTGCTAGGCGGCTCCTCGCCCTTGGCTGCGGCGATCTGAGCCTTGGCTAGGTTCTCGCGCTCCATAGCCTTCTCATAGTGCGGGTTCCGCGGTCCAGGCGGGTACAGATGAGCGATGTGCACCGGCACAGGCGGAGGCGGCTGGTTGAAGCGAGCCATCATGCTCACCTGCTTCTCGTACAGCTCCTTCATCTTGGTTTCGCGGAAGTTCTTCGCGATCTTGTTCATGTCGTCCGCCGTGCCATTGAGCAGCGCGACACCCACGTGAGCTTGCTTCAGCGCCCCAACATCGTTCGTGCCATCGCCGGCCATGAGCGTGGCGTAGCCCTGCTCTTTCAGTCCGATCAAGATCTCTTCCTTCTGCTTCGGCGACACACGCGCATATACCCAAGCGTGCCGGAGTAGGCTCGGAAGAGCCTTCTTACCCTTGAACTTGGCCAGGCCATACCCAGTAACGCACAGATCTTTCGTCTTGAGGATCTCGGCGTCAAGGTCTGCCTCCGGGTCGACGGGAATGTTCGTCTTGTCGTCGACGCTGCGCCATAACAGCTTCTCGCCGCTGTCATCGTTCTCGGGTGCATCCAGTATAAGCACTTCCCGGTCAACGATCTCAACCTGCCGCGCGACGTAGATAGCAGTAAGTGCATTGTCACCGGTGATCATGACCACACGGTGACTGCTGTCGTTCAGCATACGGACAGCCTTGATAGCGTCGTCTTTCAGCGGAGTCCGGAGCACCAAGAAACCCGCAAAGTGCAGGTCGCACTCAACGTCTTCACGCGTCAGGTCGTTGATCCGACTTTGCTTGAGCTCTTCGCCCGTCTTAAGGTACTTGTAGCCCAAAGCAAGCACTCGTGCACCATTCCTGCTGAAATACTTGAAGGTCTCCTCGTACTTCGGAGGCACATCGACCAGCATCCTGCGAATCGTCTCGGGCGCGCCTTTTGCACCGACGAACGTGCTGCTTACCTTCTTGCCTGATGATCGATCGGTGGTGATCGCCGTGGCAACTGAGCTTTGTCGCTTCAGAGCAGACGAGAACTGGAAGCGGCGCTTAATCTGGACAATATCGGATGGCTGGGTCTTCTCGGACTTGGGCTTCGCAGACAGAGTGTCGTTCTTCCCGACTGCCCAGCCGAGCGACTCGATCGTGGCCTTCTCCATCGGCTCGCCAACCAAATCGCCTTCCTCAAGCCTGACAAGGGCGTGTGCGGTAGCGAGCGTCAAAGCGGTCTCCAGCCCAGTCTCGGAGACTTTGGTAAGCTCACTCTGGGCACCGTCGGACTCAGCAGACACGTCCTGCTTCCACAGATGCAGACCAGCAATGCCCTCGACGACCAAGTCCTCGCCAGTCAAAGTACCAGTCTTGTCAAAGCAGGCGACGTCGACGCGACCAGCGTACGGTATCCGGAAGGGTTCGGTGCAGAAGATAGCGTACTTGCTCAATGCCGCCAAGCTAGTGTTGACCGCGAGACTGAGCTCCATTGGCAGTTCAGGTGGCACCACTGAAGTGACGATGAGGACACAGTCCAGCAGCAACTTTGATCGTTTGCGATCCTGCTTCACGCCTTCCACCCACACATACCAGGATGCAGCGATGGCGAAGACGCAGAGGAAGAGAATGAAGAGTAGTGCCTCCACGTTGTTGGCGCTCACCCGCTCGGTGGAGTAGATCATCGTGCGCACGAGCGCGCCCTGATTCGTCTCGAAGCCGGTCTTGATCACCACGGCCAAAGCTCCACTGTCAGGCGGAGGTGGGACACCAGAAGCCAGCTGCGGCACAGTGTCCTGCGCGTCGGCGGAAGCGGTACCGTGTTGTACTTGCAGCACTTTCGTGCCACCCCACAGGAAAGCGTTCTTGTCGAGTCCTTCAGGTTCAATGCGCGCATCAGCTGGTCGAAGCTGAACCGAGTCCTTGAGTACCGGCGTGCTCTCTCCTGACAACATGGCTTCGTTGACGATGGCGCTCCCCTCGACAAGCAGCATGTCGCATGCGACACCACTGTCCTCTTTCGTCCGGCCGACCGAGACAAGGTCGCCGGGCAGTAGCGCGTCGCTCATGACCTCCGTCCAGCTGTTCTCACGGTATACGTAGACCTCGTGCGGCTTGATAGTCATACCGCGAAACTCCTTCAGCGTCCGTTGCCTCTGCCAGACCACCGTCGACTCAAAGACCACCAGCATGAACAGAGTAAAGAGCGAGTAGTACCAGTACTCGTCCAGCATCCACAAGCCAACACAGAACACCTGAAAGACGAAGAAAGGCGCCACAGCATGCTCCTTGAACAGCTCCGAGAAGCTCGGCACCGGGATATCGAAGGTATTGGGTCCATAATGCTGCTGTATCCGCTCAACCTCCGACTTCTTCTGCAAGCCGTTCGATCGCTGATACATCCCCACCTCGGGCTTCGGCTCCTCGTCCATCTTGAACTCCAGAGGCGCAAAGACGCCCTTCTCCCTGTCCAGCAAGAACCGCCGCTTCTGAAACAGGAAACTGGTATTCTCCCTTCCTCCCACCTGGTCCCTCTTGATCTCGCAGATCTCCGGCATACCCGCATTCGCCCCCGGGATCAGCTTGATGAGCCCGGCATCGTGTATGCTCTTCGCGGTCGTGGCCGTGAACAGAGCTCGGATATTGACGTTCCAGAAGGTCATGAGCCACAGCAGACTCTGGAAAGTGACGATGGTGCCGGCGAAGACGAAGGTCCATTCTTGCCCATTAATGTACTGGTTGTAGCGCTCCTCGGACAGGTAGACGCTGAAGAAGATGGGCCACAGGATGTAGTACGGCAGCATGTAGGCGTGGAGATATGTCGGGAGAGGTTGGTGGAGGGTGGCGCTGGTGATGGACGAGCCACTGACCAGTGGCACCTGCGACGACATCTTGTTGCGCCGTGGGGACTGCAGTGTGGCGTGTGTTGACGAGAAGAGAGGCGACCTGGAACGATAAAGGCGAAGTGTTCACATGAAAGTCGTGCTCTCCGGCCCGGCTCTACCTCACGCCGATGCCGATCGATATCACGTGACAAGAAGTCCACAGGTGCAAGTGGCAAAGGACATGGAAGGGAACCTTCTTCCAATGATGTAGTAGGCAATGGCAGTAACGGGTCTCACCAATTAATTTACGCAACATCTATCTACATCGGAGCCCGTCATTCCCCATCCCTCCCTCCCGGCTCTGAGCCTCAGAAAGCGCTTCGACATCAGCTCGTTTCTTCGAACGCCCATGTCCAATCCGATCCCACTTATCAAGGCGTAGTCATGAGTCCTTCCCTTCCCGGCCTTTCCCCTTACTCGTCGGATATCACCTCAAATTAGCCCTCTATATACTCGGTCGATCAGTGCTGCCGCCTATTGCGCGCAGATGCTACGCTAGTTCAACGCTGGGACGATCTATCTAGGTATCATGGTAAGCAGAACGCCCGAAAACAGTTTTGGCAGAGCAACGCTGCTGTATAAGCCCGACCAGGTATCGCGCACCGCACAACCATTCAAAAGTCATGCGTCGTCCACTAGAAGGTGTAGAGTTGCCGTAACGACTGCTCCTGCAGTGGCGCCAGATTATGCAGGTAAGTATCCCAGCCGTCGCCGATGAGCGCCTTGTACTGCGCCAGCACGCGTTCGAAACTCTGGAGCGGTCCATCGTCCTGCATGCCCGTAAGAAAGACGCCCGGGGCGTTGGCCATTTCTGCGAAGAAGTCGAGAAGACACTGCTCCATCGCCTGCGGGTTGTCGAGCACAACGCTGGCAAAGCCCTTGTACGCGTGGCCCTTCTCGTCCGTCCAGCTGACCTTCTGCATGGCGCGCAGAAACGGCACGGCGAAATTGGCGAGGTGCGGCGCGAGCTGCTGGTGGCAGCCGATACCCAGGCGTCCGAGAGCGATAGCAGCATTTTCGTTGATCGACTCCGGAACGTTTTCCGCGAACATGATGAGGGCAAGCTTGGATAGTAGCCGATCCACGTACGGCGCCATGCCGGCTTTGTGTCGCATCGCCATCTCACCGCACGACCAGCAAGCGTTGTTAAGCACTCGGCAGGCTGTGTCTGGGTCTGCAGCTACGTGAGACAGGTCGAGCTGATGCAGCAGGATTTCGAGTAAAGTTGGAAGGTATGGCTGTAGCTGTGGAAAAATGTAGATCGAGCAGTCGCCCAACAAGGCGTACGCAGATTGCTTTACGTCGTTGTTGCCGTCCTTCATGCAGTACGCGAGCATCTCGAACAAGTTTGGCTGCGCTGACTTGGCAAGCTCCGAGCTGTAGGGCTCCTCAAGCGCTTGGATGATGCTGCTGAGGAGATCGAGACTCGTCACCAGGAAGTCCTTGTCCGGCACATCAAGGTAGGGCTGGCTCACGGCTCCAGCGCCCGCTTCGAGGTTGTTCTGGATGATCCGAATGCAACGCATGAAGAACGGTGCCGCAAAGGGTGTGAAGCGATTGCCGAGCGCCGTTGCCACGAAGGCCAAACACTCGAGTAGGGGGAACATCTCTCTCGACTGGTCCTGGACCTTCTCCCACCGCGCAATAAGAGCCGGCATGAGCGAGTCGACCAGCTCCGGCTTTGCAAGCTCTGGTCCAGCGTACTCGGCTAGTGTCTGCACGCAGTCGTATAGAATGTACATGTTCCGATCCTTGTATCGCCCGAAGCAGCGCACGAACTGTTGCACGATGACCGCAGAGTAAGGCATCAGCTCGGTATTCGCTTGCTCCTCCAGCGTCGCGAACGCCGAAGCCGCAGACTCCTGCACCTTCTTGTTGTTGTCCAGCATACACCGCAGAATGCCCTCCATCATCGGCTCGAAGTACTGCTGCTTGCCCGCGGGATCTAGATGCGATGCCCAGCCTGCGAACCTGCTGAGCGCCCAGCTGGAGATTTGTCTCACCACAGGTTGCTGGTCGCTCAAGAGTGAAAGCATATACGGCACCAGATTTGGCAGGTGAGGTTCAATGTCCTGCATACAGCCTGGACCGATTGCGCCGAGGGCGAGGACAGCCGCTTCTCGGTTTTGCCAGTCTTTATGCGCGAGGTTCTCCATGAGCCAAGGTAGCGTGACGTTGAACACTGGTCCGCCGAAATGCGATGCTATGCTGTCCAGAGCGGCAGCTGAGCACTTGCGGAGATTCCATTCCTCCTCGGGATCCATGTCACCATCGTCGTATTCATCGATTTCGCCTTCGCTGAGCTCGTCATCTTCTTCGAATGCAAACCCATTCGCGGCGGGAGTCGATTGGCCATTCGTCGTTTGTGGATTCGCTGTCAGCGCGCCGCCTGCGTTGGATCTTGAGGTCTTGGAGGTGGCGAATTGCGGCTTGATATCTTTCTCCTCGTCCTCCAGGTCTGCGTCCTCCGCCTCGCCCTCTAACCGAAGTTGATCGTCTTCGCTGTAGATCATGCTGTCCAGCAGTACTGGTACGACTCGGTTCAGATACGGCCCAAACGCATCCCGAAGTGCCGGCGCACTGCTAGCCTCGAAGAAGAACTCAGCTGCATCCAGAGCCAGTTCCTCGTTCTGGATGTCTTTTTGCTGTGAAATGGTGTAGTCGACGATGCCCTCTATATGCGGCAGCAGTACCGTTGGCATCCCATCAGCGAGTAGGGAAAAAGTTCGACATACGAATCGCCGTACATCCTCGTTCTCATCTGTCGTCAGTCGCACAACTCTCGGCAGAATGTTGTTCACGTTTTCGCGTGCCGTAAGTGCGATAGGCTCATTGAAGAAGACATTGATTGCGGATAGCGCTCTAGATCGGAGTTTTGGGTTCGGGCTGGCAGTAAGATCGAGGAATTTCGGAAGCAAGTATGCGAGCGGCCGTCCCTGGTTTGGGTAGTCCTGGTCTAGTAACCGCTTGTTGTCTTCGCAAATCTTGAACAACGCACCCATGGCACCATCTTGAGCCTCGGCAGAAGATTGACCATTCTCCTTCGCTACCATGGACAGCAGCTGTGGCAAGACCTGCGGCCATCCCAGTACTCCGCCCTGTCGTACTACCTCCGTGACCACGTTGCCGATGAAGTTCCGGATCTGTGCATTGCCGTCCTGCAAGCCTAAAAGAATCGTTGACTTCACATATGCTTTGCTCGATTCCGGTATTGATCGATACGAGGATTTGACGTTGTTCTTCAACATGATTGCAGCTGCACTCCGCGCCGAATGGTATGTGGTCGTGTCGAAGCCTTCCGGTGGATGAGGCGTCGCGCTGATGTATGTGAGATAGTTGTTGATATCCGGAGATGTCTTGGCTTGCCGTAGCATCTGACGTTTGTGAGTTAGGAAGCAAAGATGGATATCCAAGCGTCGCCTACCTGCTCCGCACTTTTCTGCGCTGCAATGTCATGACCGCTCAGCGAACCTCGAAGGCATTGTGAAAGCTGGACCAGAGGTCCAGGTTGGGGCTGCCACGCCATCTCCTCGGCGATGTAGCGTGGGAGTGGCGTGCGCGGTACCGATGGATGTGATTCCCCCGCGAGCTGACAGGAGACGGAAGGTATGCACGGTGACTGCTACAAGGCTTATGTATGAGATATGTCTACAGGATGGTCAGCTTGTTCGGTGACCTTCTTCTGGCTGTCTGATCTCTGCACGGAACAACCACTGACCGCAGTCTCTTCCGGCCCTGACAGCCTTTATCTCCCGCCTACAGCTCTTGCGCCAATGCTAGCACACCATGTTCCGTGATGAAAGCCTCTGTCTCCAGTCTTCTACACACAGTCGCGACGTTCTCGGGGTTTGCAGGTGATCCGGGCAAGTCCTGTATTCGGGGCGCTGCGCGATGGTTCGTGTCGGTCGGGAAACTTCGTAGCGCTACTGGACAATCACTGGTCCTTGGAGGAGTGGTTGATGGAGGGGGAAGTTGGGTGCATCCATTGGTCTTATGTGGCGGTGCGTGCGACGGGGAAATATTTCACGACGTCGGGGTCCGATCTCCGCCGCGATTCCCCCGGCACGACTTCACATCACTTCACCTCCTGAAGTCCTGGAATCACTCAACTCACGGCGCATATCTGACACATGCTTGCATCTCCTATTTTAATAACACAACCTTCTGTCCTGGTCTGAACATGGTCAAGAACGTCCTTCTCTGGGCCGGAAGTCCGTGGAACGAGGCAATCTTGAGCTGTGTCGCCCGTGCACAGAGATGGATGTGTACGGTATCGTGCGCTATCGCCACCAATACAGATCGCAAAGAACGCAAGCATCGCAAGTCAAGGAGTGGCTGGTAATGGTTTCGTGTCACAAACTACGGGCGACATCGCCAGCGTCTTGGAAAATCTTCGCGCTCTCGACCGATGGCCTGAAGCCTCCGCAGTCCGCACTGATGCTCTCGCATTGATTTGATCCAGCTGCGTCCTGCAATACCGCTAGCTACTGATGCGCAAGCCTGACGGCTGTCTACCTCAGCGACGCACGAGACGCGCGTGGACCATGCGGGTCATACTGACGGTCGTGCCACAGCCTGCAGGAACCCACGGCCCCGGCTGGTCGCACGCCTTCGCATACTCTCCCTTCCAGCCTGTCACGGCATGTACCAGCTAGTGGTCGTACTGGCACGCAGACCAAGGCCGAGTCTCGTCAAGTCGTGGATTGCGCAGTCGAAAGACTTCCCAGCCTTCAGGTTGCTGCGTGAAACATCGCTCATGTGACGTTGCGTGCTATGCGTGTAACGTACCACTGGTCGCGAGGAGTCCAACCCATGGGAACTGTGGTCGCCTTGTGTTCGCAAGCAGCCTGACTCAGAGAGTGTGGCCAATCTGACGTGGACGAAAATCGCATCTGCCGGAGTCTGCCGTAGTAACGCGGTCTCTTTCGGAGCCCAACTCAGCTCCTGGCATGTCAAGAGCGGACAAGGTCAAGGGGGCTCTACATGACCGGATAAACAGACTGCAACTCACCGGTCCCGTACATCGGCCGAGGCACCCGCCTATTCCAAGCAGGACACTATCTCTCATCCCTCATCTGCTCGCGCTCGTTCCACAGTGAACAACACTTCCTTATCCGTAGTGACTGTGATCCTCTCCGCAACAATATGATTACTAGTGCTGACCTGCCCTCCCATCTCGGACTCCCAATCCTCCACATCCCACTCGAGACCCTTCGTGCTCAGCATCGCCGGCCCATAGAGCGGCAAGATCCCAATATTACGTGTGATCAAGCCACTCTCGAGCGGCGTAGAAATGGTAGTCGTCCCACACCCTAAGACCGTACTCACGCTAGCCTCCGAAAACAGCCAAAAGCGGACGTCAGGATGTCGGTGCACTTGCTCCCGGTACAGCTCGTGCAGTAGACCAATACCCTGATCGACCCGGCCGCCGATACTTCCCAGTACGAGGATATCTCGCACGTCGGGCAAGCGCTCGATGACTTTCTTGATACACTTCCCGAAGTCCGTGCTGTACTGATCCCCGTCTTGGGACACCTCGACGCCTATCTGCTCATAGCGTTGCCGGACGGTATCGTGCAGCGAGTCGAGATCTCCGTGGATGAGATCCGGGGGCAGGCTTCGCAGGGCTTTCATCCAATCGGAGGGTTCATATTGGTTGGACAGGAGATCGTGAAGCCGGTTGGCTCCGCCATCGGCGCAGATGCAGAAGGATGCGTGGGCGTAGAGTTGCTCGAGGTACAACTTTTCATTTATCGGGGAATTCAATATGATCAGTGCGGCCTTCCTTTCAGCATCGCAGTTCCGAGGCGCGTTGCGCTCCAGATACTTTGTCGGCCTCAGCTCGAGGCTGCCCCCGTTCGTGGTAAGATGATGGTCCATTGCAAATCGTGATGAGGTCGGGTGAGGATGGAGATCGGGCAGGGGCCAGAACGCCTCCCGACGGGATTTGTGCAACACGGCCCGCATGTGCATAAAGTACATTTGTAAACCTCCATGTCTTTGCCCGTGCATCACCATCCATCGCGCATCTTCTACCGACCAACACAATGTACAGACACCCTCTACGGATCGCCAGCTCGTCGCTGGCGAGATCGGCCTGCAAACAACCCACGCCACGACGCTTCCCCACCACAGCACCTCCACACCGAACATCACGGAGTTGGAAGAACTCTGCCATCCGATGGGGCCTTGCGGGCAGTCTGCTGTATTACTACAACACATCCAACGCGTTCGCAGAGGAGCCAGCATGTACGCGCGTCTAATTCGGTGTTTTTCGCTCTGCCATCGCTAACGTCTCGTTCAGACTCTGTCCACTCGCCACCTGAGACTTCACGGGAAACCGAGAGCTACCCTTCCATCGACTCGATCGCCGAACAACGAAAAGCGCAAGCACGAGACCGACCTTCCTCATCGCCAATCCAGAGCGCCTCCGTGGCTGCACCAGATGCCGCAGGCGCAATACCAGGCTCGCCTGAGGACTTGGAGCAGGAGGCAGGGGAGCAGGGCGCGTTCAACGAAGAGACGGGCGAGATCAACTGGGAATGTCCTTGCTTAGGCGGCATGGCACACGGGCCCTGTGGCGACCAGTTCCGGGCGGCGTTCAGTTGTTTCGTGTACTCGAAAGATGAGCCGAAGGGCGTGGATTGTATAGAGCACTTCAAGACGATGCAGAATTGCTTCAGGGATCACCCGGACGTGTACGGTGCGGAACTGGAGGATGAGGACGCAGCGCAGCATGAGGGAGCGGAAGGTGAACTCGACCCGACTACACCCCATCCGGCACCCATGGAACCACAACCTATCCCTATACCAACGCTGGATGACTCCAAGGCGCCGACCTTGGCAAACGTCAGCCGACCTGGAGGTGCCGAGAAGGTCGCCGTTCACCGCATCGGGCAGCCAGATACGGATGAGGCTGTTGCTGGGAAGAGAGAGCGAGCGGAAGCGGCGACGAAGCAGGTGCAGCAAGATCACGGTCCTGTGTCGGAGAGTCCAGCGGTTGTACCCAGGGCTGCACATGATGCGCGGTGAGAGTGTTGAGTAGTGGTGTAAAGTTAAGAGTCCGACTCGTGTATAAAATATATCGAATGTACAAATAGCATTCAACTCCATGAGGCAACTTGGACGACAGAGCAGCTTTGACTTCGCTCGGCTGAACGTCTCTACCCGTCACTCAGAGTAGGTCTTGGTGAGCCGTCATAGTGAAGCATGCCTGATGTGAAGGCTCTGCCTTCTTGTCTCTCGATTGAGCGCGCTCTGCGGCCTCCATATCACGTGCGCTGATTACCTAAAATGTCACATGCACTCGACACCTCAGTCCTCCAGGCTCCATCTCGGGCTGTGAGTCGCTTTCGTGAATGTCAAGTAGGCCAAGTAGCGCACCCATCACCTGCGTCCTCAAGTACTGTCCTCATTTGAATCTCCTTTCTTCCACACTCCCCATCCCTTGATCTCCTTTCATGCTCCTGCGCTGCTAAAACCACCCGCACTGAGTACTTGCGAGTTGGCACGGATTACCTTACTCGACGCCACCAGCACCAGTCATACAACAGCGAGCCTACAGTGACCGGATACGGCCTCACATCACCAGTGCCGACCTTGCAGGCGGAAGCACTTCACGTACCGCCGCAGTACATATCCGCGTGAACGCGCGCGCACCATCACCTATCCCATCGCCTGGCCCCACCATGGCCCCTCCTCAACCCCGTCCCGACATCGTCACCAACGCCTTAGCCACGATGCAGAAGGCCGCAGCAGTACCACCGCCGCCCATGCCCACTTCCAAGGACGACATCAACGGTACATGGCGCTTCCTCGAGTGGGGCGTAGACAGGATCATGTTCAGCCTGAAAGAGGGTGTCGACCTCAGAACCTACATGAGCCTGTACACATCCATCCACAATTTCTGCACGGCGCAAAAGGCAGCGGGCCCGACGACCAACACCCTTCACTCCACCCACCGCGGCGCGCACCTGCTGGGCGAGGAGCTGTACCACCGGCTGAACACCTACCTGAAACAGCACTTGGCGGGCGTGCATGCGGAGATGGTCAAGCACTCGGACGAGGCGCTGCTCACATACTACATCGAGCAATGGAATCGGTACACAACGGCAGGCACGTATAACCATCACCTGTTCC
The DNA here is from genome assembly GCA_030411845.1 of Friedmanniomyces endolithicus. Taxonomy (NCBI): domain Eukaryota; kingdom Fungi; phylum Ascomycota; class Dothideomycetes; order Mycosphaerellales; family Teratosphaeriaceae; genus Friedmanniomyces; species Friedmanniomyces endolithicus. Next base: position 25,470 of record JASUXV010000035.1, read on the forward strand.
GCTACCTGAACCGCCACTGGGTGAAGCGCGAGATGGACGAGGGCAAGAAGGACATCTTCGACATCTACACCTTGCATCTGGTGCGGTGGAAAGAGGACATGTTTGGTAGCACCCAGAATGCGGTCATGGACGCCGTACTTCGGTTGGTGGAAAAGCAGAGGAACGGCGAGACGATTGAGCAGTCGAAGGTTAAGCAGGTGGTGGACTCCTTTGTAGCGCTGGGTATCGATGAGTCGGACAGCACGAAGACGAATCTCGACGTCTACCGCCAATACTTCGAGAGACCCTTCATCACTGCTACCGGCAAGTATTATGAGGCCGAATCCAAGGCCTTCCTCGGTGAGAACTCGGTGGTGGACTACATGAAGAAGGCGGAGCGGAGGCTGGACGAGGAGAAGGAACGTGTGCCGCTCTACTTGCTCGCAGAGATCATGCAGCCGCTGATGAAGTGCTGCGAAAGCGCGCTGATCGCGGCCCATTGTCAGCTCATGCGCGATGAGTTCCAGATCCTGCTCGACAATGACCGCGAAGAGGACATGGCTCGCATGTACAAATTGCTATCACGCATCGCCGAGGGCCTCGACCCGCTCCGTACCCGCTTCGAGGCTCATGTCAGGCGCGCAGGCCACCTTACGGTGGAGAAGGTGGCGGAGGCGGGCGATAATCTCGACCCGAAAGCGTACGTTGATGCTCTGTTGGAGGTACACACCCAGTATAGTGGCCTGGTGCAGACTGCGTTCACTGGCGAGTCCGAGTTCGTCCGCTCACTCGACAACGCATGCCGGGAATACGTCAACCGCAACAAAGTCTGTCAAAAGAACTCCGCCCGGTCACCTGAGCTACTGGCGAAACATGCCGATAATGTGCTCAAACGCTCGACCAAGGCGACCGAAGAGGACGACATGGAGAAGATGCTGAACCAGGTCATGACCGTGTTCAAGTACATCGAAGATAAGGATGTGTTCCAGAAATTCTACTCGCGCACTTTGGCGAAGCGTCTCGTCAACGGCACGTCTGCTTCCGGAGACGCCGAGACGTCCATGATCTCCAAGCTCAAGGACGCCTCTGGTTTCGAATACACCAACAAACTGCAACGGATGTTTCAAGATATGCAAACCTCCAAAGACCTCAACAGCTCATACGACGAATGGTGCAAAGACACGTTCGATGCTGATGATCGCAAAGAGGGTGTCGACGCCTACTACCAGATCCTCGGGACTGGCTTCTGGCCGCTACAGCCCGCGAACACGCCGTTCGTGGCACCAGCCACCATCGTGAAGACGTATGAGCGCTTCCAGAATTTCTACAACAGCAAGCACGGCGGCCGAAAACTCACGTGGCTGTGGCATCTGTGCAAGGGCGAGATCCGGGCGAACTACGCCAAGATGAACAAAGTGCCATACACCTTCCAAGTCTCGACCTACCAGATGGCCATCCTCCTTCTCTTCAACGACTCGGACACCGTAACCTACGACGACATCGCCAGCTCGACCATGCTCGCGAAGGAGACGCTCGACCCCTCGCTGGGCATCATGCTCAAGGCCAAAGTCATCATCGCCAGCCCGGAAGGTGCGGCGTCGCAGAGCGGCACAACGTACAGTCTCAACTACGGCTTCAAGAACAAGAAGTTGAAGGTCAACCTGAATGTGGCGATAAAAGCGGAGCAGAAACAGGAGGCGGAGGATACGCACAAGACGATTGAGGAGGACCGGAAGATGCTTATGCAGGTATGTCGTCTCCCCTTGCCCATCACCCCCACCGCGTGCACCTGTACTGTACTGATGTTTGTTGTTGCACTTAGTCCGCCATCGTCCGCATCATGAAGTCGCGCAAGACGATGAAGCACGCCGTGCTGGTCGGCGAGACGATCCAGCAGATCAAGAACCGCTTCTCGCCCAAGGTCGCCGATATCAAAAAGTGCATTGACATCCTGATCGAGAAGGAGTATCTCGAGCGGTTGGAGGGCGATGATCTGGGCTACCTGGCCTAATCGAAACGACGCTGATCCGCAGATTGCACGGCGGTGGCGACGACATGTTGCCCTTGACGATGGGAGAGTCGCTCGTCTGCTTGCGATGTGCATAGTGGCGTATGAGATGACGCACGATGGGATGAGGCTGCTCGCTTCGGGGTGGGTATAATGGGGTGGGCATGATGGGGTGGGCATGACGGGGTGGGCACGAGGTGGTTATCGTTAGCATGGCGTGGGCGTTCTTGCGCGGCGGACTGAATTGTCAATCCGCCGCCTGCTTTGCTAGATTGCATTGGGAAGAGCAGCAAGTCTACATATGCTGCCGGTGGTGGAGTAGCGGTAGATGGCGAAGAGACAGACTCTGCAAAGTGCGAAAACGGCGGATCCTACAAGGTGTGAGTCTTTTCACGAGTTTGTCTTCACCGTAGCGACTACTTGTGTTCCGTGGCGACTTGCATGATACGACCATCGCTGAGTTCCCGAACGCCAACCCTGTGATACGCCTGGCATCGGTCGAATAATATTGATTTCATGTCAGACTACCCAACTTCTCCGTCAACTCCGGCACCGTCTCGAACAAATCGCCCACGAGCCCCACATCCGCCACCTGGAAAATCGGCGCATCCGCATCTTTATTGATACACGCAATCACCTTACTATCCTTCATGCCCGCCAGATGCTGAATCGCCCCGCTAATTCCCGCACACAAGTACAACTGCGGCGCGACATTCTTCCCCGTCTGCCCAACCTGCAGCGAATTGTCCGCGAACCCGGAGTCCACCGCCGCGCGCGACGCACCCACCGCGGCACCGAGTGCGTCGGCCAGAGCCGGGATCAGCCGGTCGAACTCCTCCTTGGACTTCAGCCCTCGGCCACCGGACACGACTCGTGCAGCGGTGCCTAATTCCGGCCTATCGCTCTTCGCCAGGTTCTCGGACACCCACTCCGTCGGACAGGGAGCCTTGGGATCCACGCCCGCCTCTACACTCGCCGAACCGCCCTCCGCCGCCCCGGAGGGAAAAGCCGTCCCCCGCACCGTGACGATTTTCGGCGAGTCCGAGGACTGCACGGTCAACACCGCGTTCCCGGCGTATATCGGTCGAATAAAAGTGTCCTCGGAGTCTATATGCGTGATATCGCTGATTTGCTGTACATCCATCAACGCCGCGACACGGGGGAGGAGGTTCTTCCCGAAAGCGCTGTGGCCGGCGAAAACGTGCGTGTACCCGCCCTTCTTCACGTTCTCAACCAGCATGGGGGCCCAGTTCTCGGGGAGTCCTTTATCGTAGTCGCTGTTGTCAATGTAGAGGATTTTCTCCAGGCCGTCGACTTTGGCCGCTTCGTCCGCGACGGGTTTGACGTTGCTGCCGGCTAGGAGGCCGTGGATGGTGCCGCCCATGCGTTGGGCGGCGGTTACGGCGGCGAGGGAGGAGTGGTTGAGTTTGCCTTCACGTTGCTCGAGGACTGCGAGGGTGGAGAGGAGGCGTTGGAGGGTGGCTTTGCGGGAGAGGTGGGGGAGGGGTGTTGGTTGGGTTTGGCGCAGACATGTCGTCGCTTGCCGGAGTAGGGCATTTCGTATGGGCGGCACCATCTTCCGCTTTCCGCCGTCTATGTCAGTCGATGGAGTGTGGGAGTATGAGGATCATGGGCGATGGGTGTTTGGCCATTCACATCACTGTTCACATGCAAGCCGAGGTAACGAATAGAACCACATTCACACGTGATATCCACGTGATCATTCCGCAACTTCAGCTGTCGGGTCCTTACTTTCCCATCTCATACATGCAGTACATGTAAAGGAGCAGTCACACATCGGACAGCGTATGCAATGATAATACATGTATGTCCTCCTCTTGCAAGCCTCTGCTGATCTGGATGCTGGCCTCCCTACCATATGTAGGGCGACTTCAACTTCTTGAGCATCAACTTATCGAGCATGAAGGGCTGCAGTCCAGAGCTTGGTGGCGGATGGCCTGATCTATCTCATTCGTTACACTACAGGTAGTAGTGGCGTGATGTTTGGGTTGCTTGTATATCTCCCAGCTACCCGGGTCACAATCATCCTCCATACACCTTCGTCATCCGGAACGAGAGACAGTCGTGATCCGGAACAACGAGCCCTGGTAGACTACTGCTAACGGCCTCCACGACGGTCTGACTCGCACCTCTTGATCATGCCCTCGGGTGCTTTTGCTCTCAGCAACCTCGCAGCTGCATCCAGGACGCCTCCCTTGACGGCGGTGGACGAGCCTGAAGAGCACGACGAGACTGGTGCTCCTGATCATGGGGAGCATCATGATCGCGCAACGCTTCTGGGTGCAAAGGCCCATTTATCTTCTCGGGAGAAGCATGCGAGGTTCCGATTGAAAGCAACCCGATCGAGGTGAGCTACGGGTCCAGGCTATGAGAACTTGGATGCTGATGTGTGAGCCAGGATCTTCGGAGCACTGACTCTGCTGAGCGCTGTCATGCTCACTATCAATATTGTACAGATCGTATTGCTTGAGAAGATTGTGAATAGCGTGTTCTTGCTCGTTGGCGTTCCGGCGATTGTCTTCGGTCTAATGATATTGGTATTGCTACTGTGGGTGCTGCCGTATCGTACCACCCTATTGGAAACCTGGCAAGATGCGAGCAGTAAGCACATCGCGCTCACAATCGAATCGAGTATCTTGGCTCACACAATCATAGAGTCCACGCGCAGTGCATGGATTGGGAACTGCCTCTCGATCTTGCTGCCCATCATCCTCTGCGAGTTTGTGTACATGAGTTCAGTGGCGGTCCCGGCTTTTAAGACCAAGGTGTGGAGCACAAGTTTGCAAGCGAACGACAACCTCACGGCACCCTCGTTCGCGATCCATCAGCAGGACCCGTCCGTCCAAGTCACTTTCGGGGACTGTGTGGCTTACGGTCCTCCTCCCGTCAACTGCTCGGAGTACATCTACACAGACGCGAGCATCGGGCTTGTCTTGAGTTTCAACGCATCGGCGTCTGCGGTGGTCTTGTCGCAGGCTCGCGGACTCGCAATTCCCTACAACGTCAGCTGTAAGTTGTTAGATACAGGCCGGCCATATCGGTGCTCACGATCGATCAGACAATAGCTCCCAAGGAGGCTACCAAGGCGCCACGTGGGAGTTCATCGTCTACGATTCCCACCAAGACACTAATCTGATCCAGCAGTGCGATCCAATCGTACCACTATGGCTATCAGCAGCGGTGAGCCAGCATGACATCTATCTGCGACAGACGACGATCGCCGATGACGTTCGAGCGATTGTACAAACAAACGGGAATTGTTCCGCCGACATCTACACCCATTACAACCAGTACGACGTCTCGGTGGAGACCCTACCAATGGTGACCGGAGGCGGTCCTCAATGCGACTTGGGTCTGCCGGGTTATACGGGTCCGTGCCCGGCTAGTTTGATGGTGAGTTACTCCTCGCTTCTGGTCACCACCTTGAGGAGCAATCATGGCACCGATTGGCTGAAGATGCTGTTGGAAGAGGGCAGTATTGTGGGCGGGATTATGTTTGTCACTTGGTTCTTCAACATCTTTGTCACTTGATAGCTTCTCATACAATGGAACATAGCAGTAGGGACTACATGTGCACTCTGTCATCGGTGGGCGGGCTTGGCGGTTGGACTCGCTCCCTCCTTCTACTTCCGGAGGTCTATAATGATGTTCAATGACAAACCGATGTTCATTACCAACCATGCCTGAGGTTTCATTTACGTACAGACACTGAATCGCTGTATATAAGGCACTCGCAGTGTATTCCCTCCATGACTTCAACTCCGTAGCGAAATCAACACCAGACAGAAGCCAACACCAGACAGAAGCAATCGACCATGACGCTCCCATCGACCATGAAAGCCATCATCATCAACGGCAACAAAGCCAAAGTCGCCGAGGTATCAATCCCCAAACTCCGCCCGACCTACCTCCTCGCGAAGGTCGAAGCAATCGCCCTCAACCCCACGGACTGGAAGCACATCTCCGGGAAACGAGCAGGCGAGAACTGCATCTCTGGCTGCGACTTCGCCGGGACCGTCGTCGAAGTCGGCTCGGACGTCAGCAAGACCCTCAAACCCGGCGACAGGATCGCCGCCACGACCCATGGAGCCAACTTCAGCCAGCCGGAGGACGGTTGTTTCGCGGAGTATGCCCTCGCCAAAGCGGACCTCGTGGTCAAGATCCCGGACAGCCTCTCCTTCGAAGCAGCGGCTACCTTCCCCCTAGGCGTGTCAACCGTCGGTCAGGGCCTCTTCCAGCAAGCCCTGAAGCTGAACCTCCCCACAGACCCTTCGAAGAGTGGCGAGTCCGTCCTAATCTACGGCGGCTCCTCCGCCACCGGCTCCCTTGGAATCCAATACGCCAAGCTCGCCGGCTACAAAGTCCTAACGACCTGCAGCCCGCACAACAACGACTTCGTCAAATCCCTCGGCGCGGACTCCGCGTACGACTACAAGGACCCGGAGTGCGGCAAGAAAATCAACGGCGACACCAAGGACTCGCTGAAGCTGGTCTGGGACACCATCTCCCTCGAGTCCTCGGCGAAGATCTGCGCCGAGGCCATGAGTTCGGATCCGAAGGGAGCGAAGTACGGGTCCATTCTGGGCGTCAAGTTCCCGAGGGAAGGGGTGGAGACCAAGGGGACGTTCATGTACACGATTTTCAACGAGAAGTTCGAGAAGGGCGGGAAGGAATTCCCTGCTAACCGTGAGGATTTCGAGTTTGCGGAGAAGTTCTTTGGGATCACGGAGGAGTTGCTGAGGGAGGGGAAGTTGAAGACGCATCCGGAGCTGGTGGGTTCTGAGGGGTTGGCAGGGGCGTTGAAGGGGATGGAGGATATGAAGGATGAGAAGGTTAGTGCGAAGAAGCTTGTTTATCGCGTGAAGGATACTCCGAAGGAGACGAAGGCGGAGGTCGAGTTGTAGATCCGTCATGGTTTGGATATGCCAGTCACGTTTGAGGCTTGTGGTATCGCGGGAGGGGACGGTCTTGTATGTCACAGCAATTGCACTTTCAACATAGTGCAGACATAATATTGGCCCCGAAATTCTCGATGCACGCACTGCCATTTGCGGTTTGATTTGATTTCACATTCAAATGCAAGCAAAAGCTGCCATCAAAGAGCTACAAGAAGCTTCGTCCAAGTGCGACAAGATTCACTTACAGTACTCATTCCCGGACCACATTCATAGTCGGCCGCATCCCACAACAGCGGGTCGTGGGTTCCATACACATCCCTCCAATCATCCCACCTCCAAAACCCCCCACTCATATCACAATCCTCTCGAACGCCTCCTTCAGCACCTCCTTCCGCGTCCGATGCATCTCCAAACTCCCCCCATACCGGAAATTCCGATCCATAATCTCCAGCATCCGCGCCACATCTTCCTTGGCCTGCACATACACCGCATCGAACCCGACTCCCACCCACACCCTGCGACATCGGCAGCGGCGGCACAGCAACCAGATGCGCGATGAGCAGTGCTTCCTCGAACGCGCGATGCTGGAACACCCACCACACGCCTGCCTCGCTCTCATACAGAGCCCAGAGTTTGAAGAAAGCCCAGATCGCTTCGTGCGCCGCTTCGAGCGCGGACTTGATATTCGCCTCCACGCCCGCGGGCTCGTTCTCGGCCGCGTGGAGGAGCATAAGGCAGTGGTAGTAATTCGACGTCAGAAACAGGTTCTGGCGGGTCGCGCGCGGGTGCTGCGCGGCTTGCTGTTGGAGGATAGCGTGGTCTAGCGTCGTGAGGTGGGCAGGGAAAGATTTGTAGAGGCGTTTGAAAGCCAAGACGAGCGAGTCTTTGTGGCGGGGGCTGTTGGCTAGAGGCAGCGAGAGCGAGGAGGGGGAGGAGAAGTTCTCTTGGACCAGGTTGCCCAGGTGCCACATGCTGCGCATGAAGGCCACGTCGCTTTTCATCGTCGCGGGGTCCACGATGTGGTGTGGGAGGGCTGGGCGGAGGGGCTCGCAGGCTTGGGGTGCGATGACGTTGATGCTCATGAGGTTCTCGACGCGGGAGTGCGTGTCGAGGCAGGTGTCGAGTCCGTCTAGGCTGAGCTCGTGCTCGTCTGCTAGTGATTCCACAGGCACATCGCTGTGCGTTGCTGTGGGAGGGAGCTTGAGGAGTACGGTTAGGAAGGTATCGTGGTGAAATACGGCTTGCCATAGCTTGCGCCGTTGCTGCTTTTCCAGTACTGACGCATCCGGCGTGACAATATCCGGATCTCGATGTAATCGCATGGCGTAAGCTTGCCGGAGATGGATGCCCGCCCAAGCGTAAGCATCAGAGGCGTGGTTGTCATTCATCAAGAAGTACGCCATCAGCAGCATAGCTTGAATTGCACGCATTGATGTCCGGTTGAGGTAAGAGTATACTCTTAGCGCCTGATTGGCTGCTGAGCAATAGAACTCTGCCGTTTGTGATCGTTCTTCATAAGAGGGGAAAGGCATGAACTGAGTGCCCAGGGCGTACATTGCGTAGTGTAGAGCAACGAAAGATGCGTCAGTATTGCCTCGTTCCTCCAGCGAGACAGACCAGAAGCGTTCGTAATCGGCATAGAAGCTCCGCCGGTGTATGAAAGGATACACTGGGTCCACGGCTTCAAAGTACCTCGCGATGAGAATGTCGGCCTGTTCCTTTGACGGCATGACGCTGATTACTTCGGGCAGCCCGCCCTGGCAAGTCCAGTAATTCGAGAAGGGGTGCTGTGATCCAATGCCGAAAACATTGGAAGGTGACGATTGGGAGTACGGCACATTCGATAGCAGATACGGCGAAGAGCCATTCGACGACGTCGACTTCCGATGCGCCCTATTCTCGATCGTCGTCCAGCCGTTATCGGTGACAGGCGAGGTGATGGTGGTGGTCGACGAAGCGGTGCTAGTCTTGCGGATCTTGCTCAGCGGCTTCGTGACGAACCTCGCCTGGCTGTCCCGGCCATTCTTATGGTCGGCAGAGGCGATCAGGTTTGCGACTGCCGTGTACTGGCAGCTCGACTGGCGCTTCACGCAAGCTATACATGGCCTCGCGCGGTCACACTTCGTCTTGCGTTCGACGCACTCCAGACAGGAAAGCGTGGGCTTGTTTCGCTTCTGCTTCGTTCGGAGGGATTTGGCATCGAGGGGACTGAGGCCAGGATGCTCCGCCGTGATGCCGCCGGGGTTAGCAGAGCTGTAAGGACCGCCGTTGTTGACAACCACGCGCAGTGGTCCAGGTGATATGGCGGCTCCATTCGCGATTGGCGCGGAGCCGGGAAAGGGATTGGTGGCCAGCTCCCGGGGCTCTTGTGCGACTTGCATCGTTCCTGATCGACTCGGAGGTCCGGTAGGTGGAGCAATACCGCCTGACGGGCCCCGGAAATGATGCGATGCAGTGTGGATTAAAGCCGGTCAGCCGTATGACGGGGTGCGACGCTTGTGCACGACGGCGGCGGACTTGGCATGCTTGGGGTCGCCGGAGACGAGTCTGACTTGCTGGTATGGCCGGGAATATGAGGGCTGACTACATGTAGTGCTCGAGGGATGGCACCCGGGGTTGATCAGCAGCGAGGTGATGTCGCTGGGCGGACAGCCACATGAATGATCGCCACCCCTCACCTTCCCCTCATCAGCCGCGGCCACCCGCAGCTTGCTACAATCGCAGGCCCCGTCACCACTGCCAACGCAATATGACCAACGACATAGCCATGGCGAGTCGAGCCAACTACTTGCCAATGCCATAGGCTGTGTTGAGACACGGACCTTGTATTCTACGAGTATATTCAACTACTTCTGCAAACTTTCCAACAACCCATCCCCCCCAGCCTTTGTTTCGACAGCCTTGAACACCCTCCCCACAGCATCCTCCCCCTTCTCCGCCCTCACAAAAGCCTCCGGACTTCTATCCGTCAAAATTTCCAAATCTCGATCACTCAACAACCCTTTCCCATCCGCCACATCAATCCTCTCCCCATCATCCCTCCCCAACAACCTCTGCAACTCCGAGAAATCCTCCCCTTCCCCACCGCCCTCCTGCCGAAACCTCCCCTTCTGAATGACAAGCTTCTCAAGCCTCCGCTTGCTATCCGCCTTCTCAAGCAACATCTGCTCCACCGTCCCCTTCGTAGCAAACCGATACACAATCACCGGCCGCGTCTGCCCGATCCGATGCGCACGATCCTGCGCCTGCAAGTCCTGCTGCGGATTCCAGTCGCTGTCGAACAGTAACACGGTATCCGCCGCCGCGAGATTGATGCCCTGTCCTCCCGCGCGAGTGGAGAGGAGGAAAACGTTGACTTCGCTTTCGGTGGAGTTGAAAGCCAGGATCTGCTCTTGGCGGTCGGATTGTGCGACCGAGCCGTCGATACGGCACACAGGCCAGCCACGGAGGTCTGTGCAGTAGGTTTCGAGGAGGTCGAGTTGGGTCTTGAATTGGGAGAAGATGAGGATTTTGTGGCCTTTACGGAGTAAGTCGGGTAGCAGACGGTCGAGAAGGAGCATTTTGCCGGATTCTGTGACGAGGGTTTCGTCTACGGGCGTGTGGTCGTCAAGATCGAAGGGGTAGTAGAAGTTGTGAGGCGAGTTGCAGCATTGCCGTAGTTGCATGATGGGATTCTGCAGCTTCTTTTGCGAGACTTCGCGTTTGGCGATCGCGAGGGTTTTTGAGCGCTCGGTCTCTTCCTCGTCTTCACCGTCTTTCTCCTCGCGTTTCGGTGACCGCTCTTCCAGCTGCTGAAAGTATTGAGTGTCGGATACCTCTTCATACGTCTGGCTCTTCTTCGCTTTCCGCGATCGAGCGCCAGTCCCGTTCATCGTCGCTGGTGTCGATGCCCGACTGGACTTGGCGCTCTTGTTCGGCGTCGAAGCACCATCCACAGCCTTCCGCTTCAGACTTCGACTCCTCACACTTGCCGGGGTATTCCTGCCGCTGATGCTCTCGACAAACTTGTCCTCCAGAAAGCTACGGCTGTTCCCTTCGAGGATGGCCTGGTACAGCTCTCTCTGAGTCTGCGTCAACGGAGCATAAAGCACGTACTCTCGCTTCTTCGGGAGTGAGGTCTCCACATCAGCTTTCACTCTGCGCAGGAGAAAAGGTTTGAGGATAGCGTGCAGACTGGCAACGAGGTTCTTCTTGCGGTCCTCGGACAGTATCTGCTCGTAGCCATTCTTCTCCTTCAGTGCGGAGAAGTCGAACCAGGACTCGAAAGACTCCAGCTTGTCAAAGATGTTGGGCATGAGGAAGTGCAGTAGCGACCACAACTCCGTCAGGTTGTTCTGCAACGGCGTGCCCGTGATGAGAAGACGGCTCGCGGACTGATATGACTGCAAATCTCGAATGAGCTTGCAATCGAGGTTCTTGATCCGGTGACCCTCGTCGATGATAATGAACTTCCAGCCGAAGTGCTGGAGGAATTTGCGATCATTCATGCAGATCTCGTAGCTTGTGCATATAATGGGAAAGTCGGTGTCGCCTGGATTACGCATCTGGGTGCGCCGGATCTCTTCGCGCTCTTGTTTGCTACCGTGGTACAGGACCACGGGAATATCGGGTGTCCACTTCTTGAACTCTGCGACCCAATTACTCGTCGTGCTGAGAGGGGCAGCTATCAGAAATGGCCCATTGATACCCTTCTCTCGCAAAAAGGCGATGAACGAGATAGTCTGAATGGTCTTGCCCAAACCCATCTCGTCTGCCAGGATGCCGTTGAGTCCATTCTCGTACAAAGACGTCAACCACTCTAGGCCTTCAAGCTGGTAAGAGCGCATGAGACCCCCAGAGACCAAGTCAGGCTGCTTCGCCGAACGTAGCTCCTGCATGCCGACATCGCCAGGTTTGACATCGGCGTCCTTCGTCTCTTCAGCCAACGCCTCGGAGATGGAAGTCTTCCCGGCTTTGACCTGAACATCCTCCTTCTTGACCCAATCAGAGATCTTACCGGTCTGGCCACCCTTCGACGCACGTCCTCTCGATGGCAACTTCTTCTCTGGCGACCGCTGTGTAGTCTCTTCTTCGACCACTCTCGAGCCTCTCGTCGCCCTCTTCTGGTGGACCTGGGCTGCCTCATCCGCTTTCGCAGCCCGCTTCTCCGCCCGCTTCCTACCCTTCTCATCTTTGGCAGTATCGTCCTCTTCTCGCTGTGTCATCTGCTGCAACATGATGGTCGAATACAGCTTGCTCTGGCTGAGCAGGTACTCCAATGCCTTGTATTTCGAGTCCACTGCTGCGGACCCGCCTTTTGCATCTTTCTCGCGTTCGGCTGCAAGCTTGCGCTGCCGCTTCTCTTCTTCTTTACGCCGCCCTGCTGCCATACGCGCTTCCTCCTTCTCCATAGCCTCGGTCGGGCCGCCATCGGGTGAGCTGGGTGACGAGGGAGGCGTGCTCGCAGCCTCCTGTTCCGCATCCGAGGACATGGCTGATGCAGAATGGCCAATATGCTGTCGAAAGAATCCCCAAAATTTGTTCTATGAGAGCGAACTTGCGTCTCGCGACCAATGTTCTGCTCTATGCGATGCGCGCAAAGGCCAAATCCCAATGCGGGTACATCGCCATCTATTGCGAGTCTTCGACGCGTTCAAGTCGCGATGCGCGGTGCTGGTGACGTCAACACGCGCTCTAGCGTCGATCCGCGTCGATCGATCAGATCCATCCGATCCATTTGCGTTCCTTCCGCCTTCGTCAGGACTGACCACATAAAGTACACACCAAAACGTTTTCGTGTGACTTCCACTCCCTTCTCATACCAGAGACCATGACAGCCCGACTTGACACCTCGTACAGATATACATCATCTTCTCAGACACTCATGAATCTCGAAAAGACGTCTAGAGCTCGGGTTTCTTCGATAGTGCTCCATATCTCGTCCACAAGGCTTCGCTCTCGGCACAATCCCATATGAAGCACAAAGACTCGTCACTTCGCCCCTCGAGCCCGTCTCTACCATACCAACGAGCTGAACGACGTCGGCACAGCGATGACAAATGGTAGCTTTCAGTTCACTGGTGAATCGCCGTGCATAAGCTAGATCTTCATTGACCCCTCCAGGATGTTTGTGCAGTGACCAGTCGAGGATGAGGCAAAGATGATATGCATCTGCGTCAGAGCCCGAGATCGCCACGCCTGTTCTACACGCATCTTTCCAATGCTGGCAGACCCCTGAAGACGGAAGGCCGTAGTCTACTAACATTGACGGGATGACTCCGAGCTCATACGAGCGCTACAATACAGGAGACGGTAAGATATTCCGAGCGAGCCGATGAAAGTGCCACAACTCTGACTTCAACCAGCATCACCCAGCATGAGCACCTGTTCGGAGATTCAAAAGTCTCGGTCGAAGTCCATGCCTAGGCTTGTTCACACATACCGAAGGTGCGAGGGCCAGGGCAGAATCCTGACCAGCTCGAAGCTAGAACAGAGCTCCTTGGATGTACCGATCCTGTGCGGTTGCAAACTGAGCGAGGCCGGCACCACCGGATCTGCTTTCGGCATGGGCGTCAAAACAGACACGTTTGCGGCAATGTTCGGTGCGGAACCATTGCCAGCGCCACGACCCATGAATAAAAGACACACCATGCACTCGCAGGCGTCAATGATAAGCGACTTTGAGTCAGTGACGGCGACGCGAAAGAATTCGAATTCACAGACCGCTCCTTCCCGATTCGGCGAGACTCCACTGACACTCGCCACCTGCTAAAACACCCGCGTGAGGTGACTGCCACTCTTTTCTTACCATCAGCATGCGACTACCAATTTCCGTTGAGGGTCATCCTACCTTCTTTTATTCGTGCGATGTTTCAACACCACCCCCAATACAGCTTGGTGTCCTCAGCGCAACATCATAATCACCTGAACGGGCGCATCTCCAGCAAACAGAGTTAAAGGGTATCCGCTGGCGTGATTACTATATTGCCAAGATGTCTCAACCGCACGAGTACTCCAGTTCGGGGAGACTGCGAAAGAAGACCGTATTCTTTGACGACCTTCAAGCCGAACATCAGCAGAAAGCGGTCGCCATCAAAGAAGAAAGACAAGTCTCAGGTCCAGGCAGCATGCAACACACGCGGGCAGATGACGACCTGGTGTCGCCGAATACACCAACACCTGCACCTCATATTTCGACTGCTTCACGGCACCTCCCGATCCCGGTAGCCCCGAACTCGGCACCTATTTCGCCAACGACTGTGCCTCCTGCCAAAGTCGCCAACAGAGATATCGCTGCAAGATCTGCTCGTGGCGTTGCGGAGACACCGGTCAGCGGTCCTTCATCGGGCAGCAAGGCCATGTCGAGCAAACCGCGAGTAAGAGCACCTGCGTCTAGCGGCCCGCAACTTTCGCGCGTAGAGAAGTCGAAGAAGAAACCGGCGGCGCCTATACCGCTACCGCATTCACCGTCAAGAATAGACACCAATGAAGCCCTCTTCCGCGCCGCTGCTCTAGCTCACCCCGACATCCAGCGACTACGGCAGGATCCCTTGCTCGTAGAAGATGAGCCGCCGCAGATTGTCTACGACAGGGGCCGCGAGGAGCCGACCGGCTACGGCGCTGACCGGTATGGCGTAGTGCAACCGCTGTACCGCGGCGAGACTCACCCACCAGATGGCGTGCAGAAACATATCTCCATGGAGGAAGGGCAGACCGGGTCCTGGGATATCGGCTCCGGGCCTGAGGAGGATGAGCTTTGGGCCAATCAGAGACATTTCGGGGAGTTTGTGCATGGCACGAGTGTTGATGATGGACATCGTTTGACGGCTTTGGAGCAGGCGGCGGGGCTGGGAGAGGATCCTATTGAGACTATGATGACTAGTGAAGAGGACGAGTAAACGGGCTTGTCTGCGATCACTGGGCTTCCAAAATTCGATGGTGACGCTCAAGGACCACGCCCGAGCCCGGTAAGTCCACAACACCTTTTTCAATGGAAGACGTCCTGCCCAGGCAATATCGCAGCTGTGAGGAGGGAGGAGGGAAGAATAAGGTGCGTTCAGGTCACGAGGAAGGATGTGACTAATCCCGGTCTCTCCACATCCGACATCCGAAAGCGGAAGCAGGACATCACTTGGTTCCTGACATGACAACATCGTACCTGAGCTCGCGCGTGACATTCAATGCACACGAATGACAACGATGGGCCAAAAGCAACACTAACACAGGGCGATGTTACCCCGCTGCGTACCAACGCTTGCTCTCATGTCGGACGGTGGGTACAGCACTATTGCAGCAAACCCCGCGCCACGCTCGATCATCCGGCTGTGTCGACGTCGATCTACACAGAACCTAGTGAGTATGAGCAAGTACAAGAGACGGCCTTGAGTCGTCGGGTTTGCTTTTATCATTGATCTCGCACCCTCACACTGTTTCAACAAAATGCGGTCCAACACCAGCATGAAGGCCACTGTTGCCATCCTCATCATCTCTCCTACTCTCGCCATGAATTGCAGCGACTACTATAACTACGCTCTCGAGCCCCATGGACCGTTCTCCGGAGGCGTCTACAACTTGTCGTATATGCGCCCTGATCCGATATGCCGGACGTTCAATTCCAGTATCGTGGAGTCCACCTTGACGACTGTGTCAAACAACATCAGCGACCCTGATCTGAAGCGTCTGTTCACGAATAGCTACCCGTCGACTGTAGATACGGCGATCAAGTGGAAGGGTTACGCCGCTGGGTCTGACGAGGAGTTGACGTTTGTCATTACCGGAGACGTACGTTCAGCATCTGCGGATGCGGTTGGGATGCTGTGTTGACCTCACTGCTCCAGATCAACGCTATGTGGCTACGAGACTCGGCGAACCAGATGCAGTCATACCTGCCGCTCTTGACAGCGGACAACTCTTCGAACTCTCTGGCGTCCCTCTACCGTGGCGTCATCAACCTCCAAGCGAGGTATATCATGTTAGATCCATACTGCAACTCATTCCAGCCACCCGTAGAGTCTGGTGTCAGCCCGTCTCCCAACCCAAGCGCAAGCGACGACACAGTGTTCCCGAACTACGTACGTCGATCGATCGTCGCCTTCTTGTGTAGCACAACGGCTGACATGATTTGGCCTAGACCAACACAAGCGTTTTCGAGTGCAAATACGAACTCGACTCGCTTGCTGCATTTCTCGAGGTCAGCACCAATTACTACAATGCTACCAATGATTTCACATTCTTCAAGAAGTACAGCTGGGTGCAAGCCGTCGAGACCGTGCTGGAAGTAGCCCAGAACATGACTGTACCGACTTACCAGGCGGATGGCAACGTCAGCGTATTGTCATACAGCTTCACCCGTCTCACAACGAGGTCTTCAGAGACCACGGAGAATGACGGCAAAGGCAACCCCTTCAACAACGGCACTGGCTTGATCCGCTCATTCTTCCGGCCCTCAGACGACAGCACGATCTTTCAAGGCTTCATCCCGGCCAACATGATGTTCAGCCGCTTCCTAGCCAGCTCGGCAGCGGTTGCGGAAGCTATAGGCGAGACAGACCTCTGCAGCAGGATGACGGCCATGGCCAGCGATCTCCGCACTGCCATCAACAACCACGGCATCGTAGAAACCGCGGCATACGGTCAGATCTACGCCTACGAGGTCGACGGCTACATGGGCCAGAACATCATGGACGACGCCAACATTCCCTCCCTACTTGCGGCGCCTTTCTTCGGCTACCTAGACGTCAACGATCCCGTCTACCAAAACACACGAAAGCTGCTGCTCAGCGCGAACAACCCTTACTTCATGCGCGGGCCCCGCATCAGCGCTATCGGAGGCGCACATGATGGTCCCGGGTTCGCGTGGCCCATGGCTTCGATTGTTCGGATTTTGACCAGCACCGATGATGCGGAGATTACGCAACAGTTGCAGGAGATTGTTAGTACGACGGATGGGCTTGGGTTGATACATGAGAGTATTAATACGTTCAATGTGAGTCTTGCTTCTACTGACAAGCACTCTTTATGCCGAGCTACAGCTGACACGAGTGCTTGAAGGTATCGGACTGGACTCGTCAATGGTTCTCGTGGGCCAACGGGTTGTTTGGGCAGATGATCCTGGATCTTGACGCCAGGAAGCCGTACCTTCTGCAGCAGAGCTTCCAGGGGAATGTGTCGGTCGGTTACGACGGTTGATGTAGCCGTAGACCAAGCAGCCTACAGTGTTCTCCTCGCTCTAGTCATATTCCCGAGATGCATTCGATTGATGTTGGCTCGCCTCCGCGGAGGTCAGTTACTTTGCAGCACTTGTGACGGATGCGAGTCAACGCATTAGAGATCGGGGACGATCCAGACCAGAGACTTGCCACTATCCCCAGCAGTATTGTAGTCTTTGACGAGGAGCTGTCGGACTTTACACGGACAGAGCGGACTTTGTCGAAGCATACTTCGCCATACGTCATGCTCCCATCCAACACATAAAGTAACGTCAACAGCCATTGAAGATCGTTCACCTCCAACGATCCTCTTCCAGCACCACTAACATCCTCGCCATGGCACCCCAAGTCTTCCTCATAACCGGCACCAGCACCGGCTTCGGCAACGAACTTGTCAAAAAGTGCCTCTCCGAAGGCGACAAAGTCGTCGCCACAGCCCGCAACGCATCCAAACTCAAGTTCGACAACACGACCAAAGACAATTTCCTCGCCCTCGACCTCGACGTGACGGAGCAGAAATCCATCGACAACGCTTTCGAGAAGGCGTTGTCCCAGTTCGGGCGCGTGGATGTCGTGGTGAATAATGCGGGTTATGGGCTTGCGGGCGAGTTTGAGAGTTTGAGTGAGAAGCAGATTCGAACGCAGATGGAGGTGATTTCCCCTTCTCTCCACTGATACCGTTGTAGGGAATTGGAGATCAAAAGGCTGACGGTGGGTTGGGTAGATCAACTTCTTCGGCCTTCTGGACGTGACCCGCAAAGCGCTGCAAGTCATGCGCGAGGTCAACAAACCTTCGGGCGGCAAGATCCAGCAGATTACTTCAATTGGAGGGCAGCGTGGTGTGCCGAACTTCTCGCTTTACTGTGCTAGCAAGTGGGCGGTGGGTTCTCGTCCGTACTCCTCTGGTGTGTATCAAAGCTGACGCTTTCATTGTTCCAGGTCGAGGGCTTCACCGAAGCTTTAAGCCACGAGCTGAAACCCGAGTGGAACATCAAGCTCACCTGTGTGGAGCCAGGAGGGTTCCGAACGGACTGGGCGGGGAGATCGATGGATTTCGGCGAGAGGCATCCGGTCAGTATCTTTGGAGGGAGACGAAGAGCAGGCGAGCCATTGCGGGACTTGCTAACAAATGTCAGGCCTACGACCACATGGACGCTAAGAAGACGATGGGTATACCGTCCCAATCCCCAGCTCCATACTGGACCCTGTTGCTAACAGGTAGACAGGCGAACGCCACGGCACCCAAGCCGGCGACCCAGTCAAAGGTGCCCGAGCAATGTGTACGTACTGCCGGAAACCTGTCCAGCCTACCCAGTCGAAACGCTGAAGTCCCATCTTCTTCCTCCCCCCCTGCCTCCCAACATAATTCAACATACTGACACAACGATGTGCTTGCAGGGGACATCGCCCAACTCCCCTCCCCGCCCCTGCGCACCGTAATCGGCTCGGACGCCTACAAAGCCATCATGGGGAAAATCAAGACGTACGGGGAGGAGTACCCCAAGTACCAGGAATTGGCCGAGAGTACGGATGTGGAGGGGTATCAGCGGCCGACGTGAGGCGTGCTACGCATATCTTCTAGGTTGAGTATTTGGTAGTACGTAGAAGCCAAATGCGTTCAATCGAGAATCTTCCTCGGTGCCTGATTTGTGAAGCCAGTCGTTAGAAGGGCTCAGGCGTCCTTACGATGATGGCCAGTAGCTTGATTGAAGTAATGCTTTGCGGCTCGAAAATCAGTCGTTTCCGCAAGGCCCCCCCCCGGAATAAGGGAGGGACGCAGCACATACCACGAACTTCGACTGCAGGACGTTCAGCAAAAGCGTGTCTGTACAAGATATGGACAGGAATTTCGCCGCTTTCATGCCAATCATGTCTCGTTCTTCCATGGTCTTCCTAATCAAACCTCATCCTCTTTCCCAAACTCTCAACTCCCCTCCCCCACCCCCACCCCACCCATCCCCTCCACCCTCCTCAAAAACTCCCTCGCCCTCCCAGCCTCCATCTCGCTCAACCCACTCATCCCCATCCCCCCTCCCGCCCCGCCATATCCGCTCTTCCCCCCCTCACTCTCAACAGCAGCCACCAACCCCGGCAACAACCCCGCTACCCTCCCCTCCTCAACTCCCGTACACAAACTAACCACTTTCCGATACAGATCCTCGATCTCACTACTGCGGCTCGCGAGCTCGAGGGCTTGGGAGCGGAGGAGGGAGTTGTGGGCTGTGTAGGCTGCGAGCTGGGCGCGGAGGGTGGCGGGAGCGGGGAGGTTGGTGGAGGTGGTGACGAAGTGGCGTTGGGCGGGTGTGAGGGGTTCTGAAGAAGAGAGCGGGGGGGAGGTCTCGCTGAGGATGGAGCGGGCGGGGGCGGAGTCTAGCCATGAGGGTTCTCGCTCAGTGGCCGAGCGCTTTTTGTTGCTGGCTGCGGCTGACCGAGCAGCGCGACGTTCGGCGATCGCGTGCTTAAGGTTGGCGATCTTTTCTTGTCGTGCCGCACGCGATCTCACGCGCTCTTTCAATTCTTGGAGTTGCTCGAGATCAGTTTGCTGCAAGGCGCTGAACTCGCGGATCTGTTCATTGATGCGGTCGATCTGCTCGGTGCGCACGCGGAGTAGCTCTTTGTGGGAGGCGAGATTCTGCGTTAGCATGGAGGCCATGGCTAGATGAAATTAGCAAAGGCCCGAAAAGAATCAAACAATGGTCAGACGTACACTCAACAATGTCCTGACTCAAATCCTCGACCTGGCTTTCCGATCCGACTCCCTCGCCATCCCCTTCCGCGAAAGCAAGATCCTGCGTAGCCGGGATAGTCTGTACAGACTGCTGGCTCGCTAAGCCACCATTGACATATGGCTGCTCGCCCGGCTCGACTCCGACACCAAAGTCTTTTGCACTGACGCCTTTGTTGTTCGGTAGACTGGGATCTGCGTGGATCTCGAGCAGTTGCTGGATGATATTCCGATTGCCGATGCGGGCGACCAGGTTCAATGCAGTGTTTCCCGCGATGTCTTTCGCGTTCACGATATGCGCCAGGAAGCGAGATAAGCTGACGGCGCCTTTCGCGCCCGCAGAAGCTGATATGGCAGAGTCTTGACTCGACGAGTCGCCGTTGACGCGAGCTTTCGACGTCACGGCAGAAGAAGAAGCATGTGCAGTCGAAGTGGGCTGCGTGCCGACACGTACAAGATACTCCAGAAGAGCCTCAAGATAGTACTTGCTGCTTGGTCGCCGGGCGTTGATACCGGACGAGACGGCGATATGATGCAGGATGGTGCGACCCTGAGCATCTCTTACTTCGATAAGTGGATGCAGTAATTCAAGCAGCTCCGGGAAACACGACTTTTCCCAGCAATTGCCCACGAGCACTGCACTGATCAACGGTGAGTGACCAGCAGCGTTGCCGCGCCAGATGTCGGCACCCTTTTGCATCAGTAGTTTCACCAGCGAGACTTTGGCCAGAGTGGCGGCCCAGTGCAGAGCGGTGTTCGCCGAGACATCAAGTGGTAGATTCAAGTCCTCGGCAGAGAGTTTGGTCAGTGCATCATGGGTCGAATAGTCGGTACGGCCAGGCTCTGCGAACAGGTCCATTATAAGACCGTGTTTTTCCATTTGGTCCTCAGTAGACGGTGCGGGCAGTGGAGGTAGTGGCGTCGGTTCAGTATTGCCGCTTCGTTCTAGGGCAGCGGCGGCACCCTCGTACATGAAGCTTTCATTGGGCTCAGTGGGAGTTGCTGACCGCATGGATGCATCCCATGGTATGACCGGAGGCGCCATGCCATCTTGGCTGTCATGCCGCATTCGCTTCCTCGGTGGCTCGCCACCGTTGGGCTGCGTGCTGTAGCCCGAGTCGTCGCCGTTGAAGCTCGCCTGAGAGGCCATACTTTGCTGGCTGCCGGGTACCATGCCATCTTGCTGCGATGGGTGACGCATGTTGGTCGGCCTCTGCGGTGCAGGTGAGTTCAGTCGCGCCGCCTTGTTCATGGCAGCTAGAGCAACGGAGGTCGTCGGGGAGATGTTCTGGAAGAAGGTGCCGTTCGACATGGGTCCCTGAGGCCGGCCTCCATCAACACTCGGCTGGTAGAAGCGCTTCCGATTCGCGGCCATGGCTTGCTCCTTGGTCGGCGTGTCCTGACCTTGACCGCCGGACCCATCAGCGCTGACATCGTAATCCAGCAATGGTCGCAGAATGTCCTCCACACCGTACTGACGGCAGAACTCGCGCCCTCGACGGTAGCTGATCCACGTGCCCTGATACTTGCCGTACCCTCCCTGCACCTTTTCGTGCTCGCCGGTGAGGATCTCCTTCTCTAGCACCTTCGTCCGCTTGCCTTTGTCGACGCCGGCGACCTTCAGAATCTGCGTCGCATTAAGCCAACCGTCACTACGCCGGCGCATGCAGGCTACGCCCTGGATGTCCATTTCGTAGACAGAGACGCCGGAGTAGACGGCCTGTTGAGAGGGTCAGTATTGCATCCGTGCCGTATGTATTGTTGGCATTCCTTACCGTGTAGATCTGCGCCTTCTCCATGTACCCGCGAACAGGTCCGTAGCCCTCACCGAAGCTCCTCGCGTACCCCGGGTTCGACACGGGGCCATTGGCGAAGCTCTGCGCGTAGACCGGTTGCCCGTTCTGGGGCTGGTGTTGGTGCGGGTGCGGGTGCTGGTTGGGGGGTTGGTAGGGGAGCGGGCCATGTTGAGAGTCAAAGGACATGTTGTAGCCGTGGCCGTAGTAGCCGGGCATACCGGTGGGCTGAGCCGGGGGTCCTTGGGGAGAGGCGGAGGGCGGCATATGGTTGAATGATTGCTGGGGGGTCGGCGCGATGGCAGCGATCGTGGCCATGTGAGCTTGACAAGGTGTTCTCCTGGGTGGGTTGTGAGACTCCCCTAGTTTGCAACACTCGCAATGTGCATGTCGTCGTTGCGGTCGTGGGCGAGAGTGTGGTGAGTGTCTGGACTGGTGCTCGAGGCGGGGCGCGCGTGTCGGTCGTGCGCGACTGAGTCGCGTCAAAGTGTGCCAACGCTAGCACCCAATTAGGTAAACCGCCTCGGGCCGACGGTGCAGCCTGAGGTGTCAATCCTCCCGTCCGTCCATGAACTTGAAAGCAGAACAGTCTGTAATGAGTACGGGCGTGAGGGTAGATATATGTAGATGCTGCCTCGACACTGTAGCAGCTCACAGCTACGATGGAGGCTCGCGACTACTCGCTGTGGATCTGGCGGCTACGGACGTCCTATCCTAAGGCGAACCATCACGGACATGCTGACCACCAGCCCTAAGCTACAACCATCCACCCTCGACCCAAACTGGAAGACTCCACGAGAAATCGAGCGAGCCACCGAGTCCTGCCATCTCCTCCGCAGCCTCCTCCGCGAATGCACCTACCTCCCAGACTCGCAAGCCCGAGCCTGGCTCCACCAGCATGTCCGCACGCGATTCGCCAAGTTCGGCTTCAAGGTCTGGGAGCACCGCGATGACCCAGCTTACGGACTACGGATAGATGATAAGCTCCGTGAAGCTCGAAAAGCTGTGGGGCTATTGCGACGCGCTAATGAGGGCGAGAGGAAGGCGTTGCTGAGGGTGCTTTTGCTGGCTTATGGGAGAATTGGGAAGCGGCGGTATGAGTTGATGTTGCCGCTCATGCCAACGGCCATGGAGAAGCAATTGAAGGGGGTGCTGATGGCGGGGGATGGCGAGGTGGACAGTGCGGAGGATGGAGAATCACAGGTCGAGACACCTCAGAGGATACCTCCTACACCGACAGCGAGAAAACCGAGCGCCGCAGAGGTAAACAAAGGTGCATGGAGCGCCTACGTCACAGACTTCTCCCCCCAATTACGCGCTCTCCTCGAGTCGCAGGTTCGAATGCCTCCGCCGCATCTCACGCGACCGACCCTCCGCAAGCTTAAACCGCAGATCGAAGAGCTGAATGCCTGGATGCGGCCAATGCCCATCTCACGCGTCAAGAATAAGACCGAAGAGTGGTACGCCGACGTACTATACAAAGCCCACCCACCACTCTCACCACCGGAGTGGCAGCGTCTTCGAGGTCTCGCTCTAGGAACGCAGAAGGAGCATATGCGCCCCCGAAGGACAGCCATATCATCCACTCGCGAAAGTGCACTCGATATGCTAGTCATGTACGGCAGACCCAACCCGAGGAAGGCTTTCGGCAATCGGGAAGCGCATCAGATCACACCGCGGTTCATGCGCCGGCTGTGGACGCAAGTGTTCGCGCAGTGTCCCGTGATGGAGTGGGACGCGGAGACGTCGCGTTGGAAGGTGACGTGGGGTGAGCAGGCTTTGGGCCAGGATTATGAGGTACAAGACGAGGCGACTGGCCTGAAGAAGACGGCGGCTACCGGCGGCTGAAGGGGCTCTCGCCAAACAGCTTGCGCGATCGTCGGTTGGACTTGCCGTTAGCGATATCGAATCCCGAGCTGTACCTGCATTGACTTTGATATGGCCCGCTGGAATTATCACAGTCATATCACCCTCAAACCCACTGCATCCCAACTTCCACAACCGACCATCGCACAACCAAGAGACACCCCGAAACAGCACATCCACAATGGCCGACCCCGCAGATCAAGTCTCCATCACTCTCGCCACCACCGACGGTACCACCACCCCACCCACCAACCCCCAAAATCTGAACACCCCGCTAACCACCCCCCTTCCACCCCAGACATCCCCCACATCCTCGCCATGATCAAAGAACTCGCCGCCCACGAACACGCCTTGGACAGCGTCGAAGCAACCGAAACCTCCCTCCTCCACACCCTCACCTTCGCCCCCTCGCCCACCTCTTCCCAAACCCCTCCCACCACCCCGGGCTACGCCAAAACCCTCCTCCTCCGCCTCCCCTCCAATCCCTCTAAACCCACCTCCACCTCTACCTCCACCTCCACCCCCATCCCCTCCACCCCCACCACCGACGTCCCCGGCGCCATAGCAGGCATGGCCCTCTACTTCCCCAACTACTCCACCTGGCGCTCCCGTCCGGGCCTCTACCTCGAAGACCTCTACGTGCGCCCCGCCTACCGCGGACGGGACTACGGCCACCTCCTTATCCGCTCGCTAGCGCGGGAGGTCCTGGCTATGGGCGGCGGGAGATTGGAGTGGAGTTGTCTGCGATGGAACGAGGGGAGTTTGCGGTTTTATGATGGGTTGGGGGCGAGGCGGATGGAGGGGTGGGTCGGGTTGAGATTGGAGGGGGTGGAGTTGGGGGAGGTGGCTGAGGGGAGAAGGATGGGGGGGAAGGGAAGTGTAGGGGGGAAAGTTGGAGGGGGCGGGGATGAGGCAGCGCCGTAGCAATGTCTAGATGCGGCTGGTTGACTGGACAGAAAGCCTCGGGATCCAGTCCGCCGTCTTTTTGGCTAGGCCGTGTGTGGATAGCTTGTTGGGAGTCCTGCACTTGCGCTACCAGATCGTCGGATTACTGGGGTGCTGGAAAGTGCTCTCGACCCAAGTGCTCGCTTCCAGATCGTGACTCGCACGGACTGCTCTCCACGCCTCGCGAAATCGAGAAAAGTGTATACGAGACATGGCGCATAAGTGGTATCTACCAAAAAAACACACACGCCCACATGGCACTCCACGGCTTTTGGTCCGCCTTCCCTCCCAGAAAAGCCTTCCACCCTCCCCACACTCCCACTTCCACTTTCCATCAAGGCATCATGTAATTGCTCTTCCCCCCCCTCACAGACCCCACCCACACCTCCCCCATCTCATCCTCGACGAAAATCTTCCCTCGTTCCGGATACTCCTCGTCCATCTCCCGCTCTTTCTCAGTCCTAGCCCTCTTTCTCCGCGGGCCATCCTCGGCCCCCTCAAGCCCCTCGACCCCCCTCCGCCGTGCCTCCTCCGCGCTCCCCTCCGTAGCAGCCTCAAGCTCAGCCCTCAGCCTCCGGATCTCCTCCTTCCCGCTCCGCTCCGCTCGCCGCGCCTCCTGCTCACTAAGTTCCAGTTCCCCGACGCGGCCGCGGAAGAGGCCGTTGATGACTTCTAGCTCGCTGACGCGGGTGCGTAGGTGGCTGTTTTGCGCGAGGAGGGCGTCGTAGGTTTGCGGTTGTGTGTCTAGCTGCTGTCGATGCTGCTGATGCTGCTGCTGGGAGGTATGGCCGTTGAGGGAGAGGGAGGAGGGGGAGGGTTGGCGGTGGATGTAGGCGGATGTGGGGGGGTAGTCCGGGGCGACGGTTAGGGAGACGGTGTCGAAGATGTGTTGGGGAGCTATGTTGGGGTTGGTGGTGGTGGTGTTGTTGTTGTTATTGCTGTGGTGGTTGCGCGAGGATAGATGGGAGGGCGTGTTGCTTCTGGAGATGTCGGTTGGGGATGTGCCTCGTGGGGGAGGTGGAGCGGAGAGGGCATCGGGGAAGTTGAGGTGGTGGAGTCCGTTGTTGTGGTTGTGGCTGTTTCCCGATGCGACGTCTGGGTGCGCGGCGGCGAGTCCTCCATTACTCTGCGGCGGTGGGAGTGATGCTTGCAGGCCGTTGGTGCCATCTGCTTCGCCGAGTTCTCGCCGTCGGGTCTGAGACGCCTTGACCCGGTTCCTACTCTTGATCACATCGGTCTTGAGGGAGATGGGTCGTGGTCGGCCGTGCAGTTTAAGGAAGAGGCCGCAGGCGTTGCAGAGGACGGAGCCCAACTCGTCGCGGCGCCATAACGGGGTGGTGGAGGTGCCGCAGTTTTGACAGACGGGCTACATACAAGACATCATCAGCTTTGTGTTGGTGAATTGCTTTTGCTCGCTTGTTGTGCCTCGGATGTTCGATATGGTAGTGATAGTGGCGTATCGATATCGATATCGATATCGGCATCTCTGTTACCCAGCTTCCCAAGTATGTACCGAAGGTGACAAGTCGGAGAGTTGTACGTACCGGACCGTTCTGCTGGTTTGGCTGACCACCTGCCGTCGCTGCGGGAGCGTATTGCGATCCATTCATCATGGCGCTGTTGGGAGTCGAGGAGCGGGTGCTGCTGGAATAAGATCAGTACTTGTGCTTTGTGCTTGTAGAGCCGATAAGGCGAGGTGACAAGCTCCAGTCGGCTTTCGGAGCTAAGCGAGCGTCGTTTGGCTCAGCCAGCTGGAAGTGGATTGTGCTGTGGAGGAGCATGAAGTCGAGCAACACATGTCATGTATACCACTTGACGAGCAGGACCATGACATGTGTGAAAATTCGCCGTCATGGTGTTTATTACATACCTCGTCCCACTACCCACCTCGGCCGTGGGTACACTGGCGGCCAGCGACGCCAACGCCGACAACGCCGGCGATGACGCGACGTCCGAGCCTGCTCCTCCACTGATGGTGCGATATAGTGGGTTGTATTGCGCTGGCTGATGGACTCCTCTAGAAGCGGCTAAGATACCGTCGTGAGACTGCACGCTGGCCCGATCGAAGCTCGGCTGGGTGTGCTGGGAGTAGGGGCTGTCGGCGAAGTTGGAGGGTATGGCGGGGCGGAAGTGTTGCTGCACGTGAGGGGCGGCCAAGGAGAGCATCGAGAAGGACGGGGTGGATGCGTAGGATAGTCGAGAGCAATGGCGACGCGTCGGATGGGTCTGGCTGAGATGGGGAGATGCTGGTGGATCAACTTTGAGCTGGCTTCCAGGTCTTGTCCACGAGGATGAGCAGAGGGCAGTCGGAGTCTGAGTAGATCAAGCTGGGACGTGACGGACAAGAGTGGTAGACGGAGTATACGCTCTCAATCTCTCTGATAATCCACATCGATCATGAACATTTCCCGCATGGACCATACAACATTATTGGCGCAAGCGATAGGGGCTCGATAACACGGTACGGTACAGGTACCTTGCATGCCCGCTCAGACCCCAGCAATCTCAATTTCGTCACTGTAGGGAAACCATGGCCAATCGATCCAGCTGCGGGACTAGAGTGTTCATGCTTCTCGCTGTGGCAGTCAGGTAGATGTCCAATTGACTCTCCATTTTCCCCATCTACCTGTACCTGTACTTGTACCTGTACATGTACATAACTGCTCCCACCTCATTCTCCCCAGTCCCCACACCCCTGTCAAGAGACCTAATAAGGATGTGTTGTACCCCTGTTCGGGATCGACCGAGGCAGCGGTGATCGACCCGCCCCCGCAGAGCCTCACGCTAGACTCGCCAAGCTTTCCCTCATCTCGAAGCCTCCATCAACATGTTCTCATAAATCCGACTGAGCATCGCCCGGCCCCAAGACCTTCATCCCCATCATGCCGCGCAACCGCCCACCCACGTCGGGCTATGCACGAATAGCTCAAGCGGAGGAGGAAGAGGAGGAGGAAGAGCAGTTCTACTCCGACGCCGACCTCGCTCACGACGACTACCTCCACCACCAACCCCCCACCATCCTCTCCACCACCCCCGGCACAGAATACGCCCCCATCCACCCCAAACGCCGCACCGACCGCATGCACATGCCCTCCAACTCTTCCTCTCCCGGCGGCCGATCTCGCCGAAGACGCACCAACAGCGGGGTAGACATCAAAGCCATCAACCTTCGAATCGAGCGCTGGGCGGAGGAGATCAAGGAGAAGTTCAAGATCCGACGTGTCAAAGGGAAAAGCACCGAGGACGAGCATCTGGAGATCTACAGTTCCGTCTTCCAGGCGCCCGAGGGGATCCGTCCCGCTACGAAGAAGAGCCTCGACAACTACTATGATGAGGGAGTGGAGCGGCTGTCGAAGGTGGAGTTTGATGATATGGTTGAGAGTGTGCAGACTGCGATCGAGTTGGGTACGCATCCGACGCTGATCTCGCAGGGAAGTAGCGGGTCCTACTTTGCGCCCAACAGCTCGGGAAAGGTGTTGGGTGTGTTTAAGCCGAAGGATGAGGAACCGTACGCGAATAAGAATCCCAAGTGGACGAAGTGGATACATCGGAATCTCTTCCCGTTCGCTTTCGGACGTGCGATGTTGATCCCGAATCTTTCTTACGTGTCGGAGGCGGCGGCGTATGTGTTGGATTGCCAGTTACGAACGAATATCGTACCATACACAGATGTTGTCAGCTTGAGCAGCAAGAGTTTCCACTACGACTTCTGGGAGCGGAGAGCGTATTGGAAGAAAGGACGGGCGTTGCCGGAGAAAGCTGGGTCGTTTCAGGTCTTCTTGAAGGGGTACAAGGGCGCTACGGAGTTTTTCCGGGAACATCCTTGGCCGGATGGGAGCATGAGGAGTACTGGGCCGACATTACCGCCGAAGAGGAGGAGGAAACGGAGGTGGGCGGAGGATTGTCGGCCGGGGAGTGCGGCGCTGGTGGGAGAGGGCGAAGAGTCGGACGAGGACGACGCCGCCGGGCCGAACAGTGTACCGAATCGGGTTCGGAAGGAGTTTTGGACGGAAGAGTTACAGCAGAGCTTCCGGGAAGAATTGGAGAAGCTTGTCATCCTAGATTACATAATGCGGAACACGGATCGCGGGACGGACAACTGGATGATACGAATCGACACGTCGAAGCAAGAAGCACAGCTCGTAATGGACTCGCCGAAACACAATGGCCATCCCGCGGAAAGCGTAGATGCAGACGGCTACCCCCGCCGTGACGATCTCATGACCGCCTCCACCCCTCCCACCCGCGAAAGACAACCCTCCCACCCCACCATCCACCTTGGCGCCATCGACAACTCCCTCTCCTGGCCCTGGAAGCACCCGGACGCCTGGCGCAGCTACCCCTTCGGCTGGCTCTTCCTCCCCGTCTCGCTCATCGGCCGCCCCTTCTCCCCCGCCACCCGCGCGCACTTCCTGCCTCTCCTCACATCCAAGGACTGGTGGACGGACACGCAGGTCAAGCTGCGTAGGTGTTTCGAGCAGGACGAGGGGTTTGAGGAGAAGATGTTTGCGCGGCAGATTGCGGTCATGAAGGGGCAGGCGTGGAATGTGGTGGAGTGTTTGAAGGAGGAGGGGCAGGGGCCGTTGGAGTTGTGTCGGCGGGCGAAGGTGTTGGTGTGGGATGATGTTGTTGAGGTGCCGGTTGCGAGGGGGATGGTGAGGGGGAGCGAGGAGATGAGGAGGGCCGGGGTGGTGGATGGGAAGAGGGAGAGGGAGGGCGGGGACGCGAGGTCGGGTGTTGTGAAGCCGAGGAAGATTGACGAGGAGGAGGAGGAGATGGATATCAGTGCCGCGTTGGCGAGTGAGCCGTCACGACGCAATACCCCACACGACCTTTTAGGCATGTCATCGCCAGACATGGAGGAGCAGAGAAGAAACCCCTTCAACTCCAGTCGGCAGAGCAGCAGCCAGGATATCTCCCGCCAGGATACCCTGCCCCCCACGCCATCTGCACCCGGCACGCCTTCAAGAATACTAGGCTCGCCAGGCAAACCCGTCACACGGCCCTCTGCCTCCCGCTCGAACACCGCGGGGCAAACCCGGACCTCCCTTGACTTGCCCACGCGCTCTCCGTGGCATGGGCACGCTCACTCGCACTCGCACTCGCACTCTCACTCCGAGCGTCGACGCCGCCGGTTCAGTCTGACGTTCCGGCGGCGTGGCGATCGAGACGCGAGTGACGAGGAGGACGATGATGGGGACGGTGATGAGGACGACGGGGATGGGGATCTGGGATTCGCGGCTGTCGAGGGTGGGAGAGGTGGGAGGCGGAAGCGGAAGGTGATTGTGGAGAGGATTGAGATGGTGGGGACAAGGAGGCCGGTGTTTGAGTGGTGTTGAGAAATCCGCTACTACGACGTGTATAACAAGGTAGTGGTAAGGGAGGAAATGGGACGGGGTTCGGTCTCGGAGTCGGGTTGTGGATTAGAGGACGTGGATGTAGATTACGATAGGCGGTACCGGAGGGGGACTGCGAAGGCATGTTACGATCTCTTTTCCAGCACGCACATCAATATCTTCATGTATGATGATGCCCTTCTTCTTGTGTCCGTACATGTACCCGTAGATCTCGTGTTGCTAGTGCCGGGTGCAGCCGCCGCTACGCCCCCCGAAACGCCCGATCTGGCGTGGCGAGATCTCATCAGGCGTTTGGACTTCATGAGGTCTTTCATCGACACCCGGAAGCCAACCTCGCTCGTTCACCTCACTCGTTTGCGAGTAACTGCACGTTCGCCCAAAATCCATCTCTGTCGACCAAATTGCGACTCAGTGCGCGCGGGTCATGCAAATCGTAGAGGGTGGATCCTCCGGACCCCGAACGCATAGCAGACGCCTTCGCCTGCCTGCCACTACCGTGCATCGCCATCAAATACTACTACAAGGCTTCCTCTCCATGATAGACTAGCGAGCAAGACCAACCTCCCGCTCGCTGTGGTGCTGAGGAGGAAGGGGGAGTCATGAGCGCGTGGTCGGCGGCGCAGCTGCTGGACCCCAAGGCTGCTGCCGCGAAGGAGAAGGCGAGGAAGCGGGTGGCGAGTTATGGTGAGTTCACTTGGTTTCTTCACATTGGTCGTGAGTGAGTTCACTTGCGGTTTCGGTCGACGGTTGTCGACGGAAGGGGTTAGGTTGGTGAGGGTGGTGTGATTGGTTGTTTCAGAGCTTGGTTCTGGTTGAGAACTTCACGTTGGCATTTTGAAGTTGTGAGTCGACATCGACATCGACGGAAACGGCGATTCAGTACTCGGTGACCTCGTTGAGTCGCGAAGTCGACAGCGGACCACACGTAACCACTGCACAAGACTTCGACAGCTCTAGCCTTCGATGGCCAGACCCAATCCCTACTTCGGGCAAGAGCCAGCCCTTGGCATCAACTCGCAAGCTCCGACGCAAGCCAACGCGGGAAGAATCCAGACTTTCGAGCCGCCTGGTCGGTGGGCTGGAAACGAGTATCCGCAAACACCACCCGGCACCGTCAACATGCAGCAGCTACTTCTAACGCCACCAGGCCAGAATGGCGACCAGCGTCACAGCACTCAACATGCTGCGCGAGCCCCACATCATCCTTTCACAACTTCTCATCCCTCGTTCCGGCCGCCCACCTCCCCGCACAGCAGACAGCAGAGAACGTATGACGTGCACGACCTAACTGATACAGGTCCCAAGCAGTCGCGCAAGCCAGCTCCGAACACGCCGACTCCGAGCATCGATGACATCAGGGCTAATATGCCGAGATTTGATCCCAGAGTCACCCTTGGTGGCGCGAGGGCTGCCATGAAAGGTGGCAATGTCGAGCCTGGCATTCCATCCAATAACGACAGCGAGACCGCCGCTGCTCAGACTGATACCGGCGATGGAGTTGGCATGAGCCGATTCATGTCAGATCTGCACCGCACCGTCAACCGCGACTCTGTTCCTCAAAAGAAGCGCAAGTCCGAGGCAAACGACGAAGACGAGGACACGCCAGAGCATAAGAAGCCAAAGTCCACATTTGGCGGCATCGCGAGAGGTGGCGTTATCAGCGAGCATATTCGTGCTGAGCGTGAGAAAGCGGCCGCGGAAGCCGGACCATCTAACGCAGCCATTGATCTCACGGCGGATGACGATGATGGGAAAGGCAAGGACGACGAGCTCGTGTTCGTGGGCGAGACGCAGAAGAAGGACGTTTCCGAGGAGAACAAGGAGGTCTGTCTCGGTGGACTTCAGGGCAAGGCGAACATCTCCCGCATCCCCATGTACTCGGACAGGGCGCTCGCCGGATTGGGCCAGGACACGTGGCCCAGGCTGAAGCTCGAGCATCGCCGATCGGACCAAAGTGGACAGAACAACCTTCAAGTCGAGCTGCTAGACCGCGCAGGGAGAGTGATCGGGTTCATCGAGTACCGTGTCGCCGCTGCGCTTGTTCCACTCTTCAACGGCAATAGCACGAACCACCTACGCATCGCTGTGTGGTTGTCGCAATGGCCGAGAGGCAAGATGGACAAACCGGGTCAGCACGTCTCCAAGCACCTTGACATCCAGATCATCCTCTACGCCCCGCGCAAGCATACCAGCATGATTGGCAAGTACCTGTCCCAGAAGCAGCTCTTCCTGACTAGCCTGGCGGGCGTGTACACCGGCAAAGAGATTGAGAATCCGCACGTCCCCATCAACTACGGCGGTCGTGGAGAGCGTATGCCACAGATGCCGCCGCCGGTTCGTCAGATTATGCGGGATCCGGGCGAGCTGCGTCGCGAAGCGCAGGGTATGTTTGACAAGATGATTAAGCATGAGGATCTGGCCGAGATGGAGGCCGAGCCCAGTATCATCAAGACGCCGTTGCTGCCTCATCAGAAGCAAGCGCTGCAGTTCATGACGGATCGCGAGCATACTGCCCCGACAAAAGCAGGCGAAGCTCCAGCGTTTTCGTTGTGGAAGCCTGAGCGCAATGCGCGCGGCCATGATGTGTGGGTTCACGTCATCACGGGGCAAGAGGAGGCCAATGAGCCGAAACCAGTGTATGGCGGCATTCTGGCGGACATGATGGGGCTGGGCAAGACGCTCAGTATCCTCTCGCTCATCGCTCATACGAAACGAGAGGCTGAGGCGTTTGGTGGGAAAGAGCCGCCGCGGTCCGCTAACGTAGAGCGTAACGCCAAGACGACGGTCATCATCTGCCCGAAGTCCGTCATGTCGAACTGGCAGGAGCAGATCAAGATTCACGTCGTGAACAAGAAGCTGACGTATTACAACTACCACGGCTCGAACCGACACCAGGATCTGGACGAGCTGGCAAAGTACGACATCATCCTCACCACCTACGGCACGACTGCCGAAGACCTAAAGGCGAAGGGCAAGGCTTTGTTTCAGATGAATTGGTTCCGCATCGTCCTCGATGAAGCTCACGGGATCCGCAACCAGAACACCGGCGTCTCGAAAGCTTGTATCGCGCTCACGGCTGAGCGTCGCTGGGCAGTCACCGGCACGCCAGTCCAGAACGGCCTCAACGACATGGGCGCTCTCGTCAAATTCCTCCGCATCTACCCCTTCGACCACTCGCACACGTGGAACCAGCACATCATCATCCCGCTCAAGAGCGGCAACACGGACGTCATCGCCCACCTCCGCCTGCTCGTCGACAACATCACCCTGCGGCGCCTCAAAGACAAAATCGGACTGAAAGACCGGAAGGAAGTGGAGAGCCATCTCGATTTCTCGGACGCGGACCGCAAAGTCTACGAGCGCATTGCCAATCAGTCTAGCAGGGACATGATGATCATGACTGGCGGCAAGGCGGTGATGAAAGGCAAGGCTTACGCGCATATGCTTCGCCTCATCGATCGTATGCGCCGGTTTTGCGCGCATGGACTCGATATGTTCAATGACGAGGACCGGAAGCAGATTGCCGAGGGCATGAATCCGGATAATGCCATTGCTGTGGATCTCGGGGATGAGCCGGACTACGAGCCGTATGAGTTCATTGGCAAGCAGCAGGCGTATGAGACGCTGCATCTCATCAATGAGTCTGATACTGATCGCTGCGAGAATTGCGGCAACAAGCTGAGCGACAAGGCGCTGGATGTGGAGGGCAGTGGTGATGCTAGCAGCCAGGAAGACGAGGCGTCGAGCGACAACGGCAGCGACGACAGCGACACAACATCCACCAAGACCGACGACATCCTGGGCTACCTCACGCCATGCTTCCACGTCCTCTGCCCCAACTGCAAAGACCACTACATCGAGCACGCCAACAAAACCATGACGGCCGACCAGCGCCACGAATGCACCTGCAGCGCCTTCGTCCGCTTCGGCCTCTTCGAATTCCACCGCGCGGGCCTGCACGACTACCTCGCCGAAAAGCTCGCCAAAACGCGCAAACGCAACGGCCGCCGCATCTGGGACGAAACCAACTACAACGGGCCCTCGGCCAAAGTCCTCGCCCTCCTCTCCGACCTCCAACGCGCCGCGGCCGAATCCGCCGACCTCGAAGCCCTCGGCGAGCCACCCATCCGCAGCGTGGTGTTCTCGCAGTGGACGTCGTACCTCGACCTCATCGAAGTCGCGCTCGAAGAACACGAGATCCACTTCACGCGCCTCGACGGCACCATGTCCGTCAAGCAGCGCACGCGCGTCATGGAGGAGTTCAAAACCGACCCCGCTATAACCGTCATCCTCGTCTCGATCAAAGCCGGCGGGCAAGGGCTAAACTTCACTGCCGCGAGCAGAGTCTTCATGATGGAGCCCCAGTATAACCCGGGAGTGGAACAGCAGGCTATTGACCGCGTGCATCGGTTGGGGCAGAAGAGGGAGGTGCTGATCACGCACTACTTTATTGCGGGGACGATTGAGCAGAAGATCCAGGTGTTGCAGAGGCGGAAGGAGGATTTGGCGAGGTTTGCGTTGGAGAGAAGGTTGAGTCGGGTGGAGGAGGCGAGGAAAAGAATTGAGGGGTTGAGGGATCTGTTTAGGTGAGCGAGGAGGTGGGTGGTGCGTGTGGGGGTGGTGGGGAGGAAGGGAGGCTGCTTTGGGGGTCCCGGGGGTGGTGCTTTCGGACATGCGAGAGGGGGAGTGGGTGTGAAGGCTCAACGTGCGTGTGGCTATTTACCAGCACTTAGGAGCGGACATCACCCACGCCGCCAATGGCGATGAGACCGGCGGTCAGCGTGTCCTGTAATCCAGATACAAAGTAACACCGAGCCTAGCCCAAGGATGATGAGAAGTGCTCCTGCAGAACACCCCTTAACCGTCTCCCACATCCCGAATCTGTGACGTGACCGCGCTATGCATATCAACAACCCCACCAAACCCCCCCTTGCCAACCCTCTTGCTGTTCAACCTCAACCCCGACTACCCTCCCTACTCCCCCTACCCCCCCTCCTCCCAGGCCTCCGCTTACTCAATCTCCTCCCCCCCTCAACCCTGGCCCCCTGAGCTCCCTCCCTCCCTCCCTGAGCACTCCCTCCTTTACTCCCCTCCCGTCTCACCCCCACCACATCCCTCGACCTCCCCCGCCTGCCCATCTCCTCCGAGTTCCTCGCCGCTACCAACCGTTCCAATTCTATGACATCTACGGCCGTCATCGCCATCGCCATGGGAAGTGGCGTCCCATTCGTCGTAGTAAGAGGAGGAGGGCTAGCGAGGCGGGTAAAACTCTTGCGCGCGAGGGGGGATTTACCTTTGCCTTTACCTTGGTGGTTGGTGGTGGTGGTGGTGGTGGGGATAGGGCTGTTCTTGTTGCTGGCGTGGTGGTGGAGGGTGGTGGAGGTGGAGCTGATGGGGGGAAGGTGGGTGGGGGCGGGCGTGGTGGGGTTTTCCCAGGGCTTAGAGGGTCGGTGGTCAGCCGGTGCGGTATTGGTCGTGGTATCTTCGTTGGAGCGCTGTCCAGGCAGGCCCGGTGCGAGACGTTGTGTGATAGCAAAGTGCAGCGACACCGACTCCTCCGACTCTTCCGAGTGCATCGAAGCCGCCGACGACGACGCACCAGCTTCCGTCTTCGCCAAGCCATCGACCGGTGCTCTACCCCCGTAATACCGAGCAGCAGGCGTATACCGCCCACCCCGCGTCTCAAAATGCGCCCCCCCCGCGGGCTTCTGCTCCCTCACCCGATCCCTCCACGCCCACGCATCCTTCGGATCGTCAAAAATCCCCTCCACCCGCCGCGGCAGAGTGAAAGACTCGGAGCGCGAGGACTCGAAACTGTCCCGACGACCATAACGCGCGCTATAAGGCAGACTCTCGTCCGCCCAGGGTGCTCGCTCAGAGCACAGTGCGCTAGCGTCGTCGCCTTGCCCGAAAAAGCCCCCGGGAAGCTCCTGCGCCGGCACGAAGCGCCCGTAGATATCCAGAGAGGGCAGCAGAGTCTTCTGCCGCGGGATCCTCATCGAAGCGGCTTCCACCGCCGGCCGGAAAGTCTCAGGAACAACATTCAGCTCATCCCCCGCCAACTTCGCCCGCTCGATAGCTTGCGCGGGGGTGGTATGCTCGTCGGCTTTCCCCGCGTCGGCGCGGGGTCCGCCCCAGGTCCGTTGCCCGGCGGTGAAGATGCCGTAGACCATGTAGAGCCAGTTGAGGAAGGGGTTGAGGACGAACATGAGGGGGTAGAGGGTGGCTTTCAGGCGGCCGAGTTTCAAACCGAAGAAGAGCATGAGGAGCCAGTTGAGACCCAGGGAGACGGCGATGAAGCCTACGGGGAGGTTGGCGGGGGTTTGGGAGGTGGTGAGGAGGGAGATGAGGAGGATGAAGAAGAGGAGGGCGGTGGTGCGGATGGTGTTTTGGGCGAGGCGGATGAGGAGGAGGAGGGGGTAGCGCTTCCAGAGGCGTATGTCGGTTAGCATGCAGACTTCGTTGGTGATGAAGCCGAGGAACCAGCGGCGCCGCTGCTTCAGCAGGCTTTTGAAGGTCTGCACCGCTTCGGTCTTGCAGAAGGCGCCGGTGTTCATCTGGATCTGGTATCGTTCCTTGGCGCCGATCATGAAGAGGTGGGTGAGCCAGCGGTCCTCGCCGAGATGGCACTTGCCGTAATCGAAGAGATCGTTGACCTGCTCGGCTTTGTCTGCGAAGTAGTATCTGGACATTCTGCGGAACGCTGAAAAGCGTAGCATGGTAAGGGCGCCGGGTAGGCAGGTCACAGCACCGCATCCGGATTCGACCGAGCGTTCGAAGAGTTGGCCGTGTATGTACCTTTATATCATCAGCGGGAGGCTCCTGAAGCGGCGCAAACTATTGGTACAGACTCCATATCTTGCAAGACCGTAAGCAAAGTACTCTTCTCCGTCGTAGTGGTGATGACACCCGTCATGGCCAACATGTTGCGCTTGCTTCCGGGCTTGAGGTCCATCTAGTAGAAGTCAGTCACTCCTTACCGCCAAGCTTGATCGTGTCTGCTACTGACCTCATACATGAAGTTCGAAATGCAGTGCTTGTCTAGCTGGGAGATGTCAGTACGTCCTGCTACTATGCCGGACAACTGCCATCATACCACACAATCAGAGTCGATAAACAGTAGAAACAAATTGTCGTTCCGCCGCAAGTACTCCGCATAAATCCGATCAATCAGCTTGAAAGACTTCTTCTGGCAGTGCCGCTTGCCACCGTGCACGAACCGCGAGACCGTAACCCTGCAGCCCCGATACGAAACATCGATACTCTTCGGATACGTGTCGAGCGTCAACGGCACGCCGAGCCGCTCGATAGTGTTGAGGTACAGCTCGTTCTCCTTGTCTCCGTCGAAGGACAGGAAGATGTGCATGCACGAGGGAGGATAGTCGCAGTCGACGATCGAGTCGACGGTACGGATGAGTACGCTCGGCTCTTCGTTGTAGCAGGGCATGATGATGACGACCTTGGGGGCGGAGTACTCGTCGAGCACGGTCTTGATTCTTCTGGCGCGGCCGACGTTGTGGGTGATGAGCTGGTATACGCAGAGTAGCCATGGGATTGTGAGTAGGCTCGCGAAGGCCCAGAAGGCGAAGAGTTGTAGGATCCGGACGAGCTCTCGAGGGAAGTATTGCTCGAGTTGTGCCGGTAAGGGGAGGGTGACGACCATGATTGGCAGGAAGACGGCTCGCATCGCCACGAAGAAGACCATGTTGAGGAAGGCCAGGATGCGGGTACTCCATCGCAGGTCTCGGTCTGCTTTTTGAAAGGCTTTCACCAAGCAGTAGAGGAAGGCTAGAAGCCAGAGGATCCATTCCAGGAAGGCGGCGAGCAGGACTGTGCCGACTATGCCCACGTAGATGATGTCTTTGACCGGCCAGGGCGTGTTGATGGGTTTGGTGGATGATGCCTCGGTTGCGTGTAGGCTCGAGGCGTTTGACATCGGATTGGCGAGTGCATAGGAGGAGTCGAGTGCACCGTGTGCTGATGAGGGTCACAGCCCGGAGTGGGTTGTCCTGATTAGTAGGCCTGGACAAGAGTAGTGAATGTCGGTATGTCGTAGGTGTCAGTGTGGCGATTCCGTCACCTCCATGTCAAACGTGACGATGTGGCTTTCGTACCACCACTGCCCGACCCCAAAGCCTTGCCGCAGGACAGGATGCGTGCTGCCGGTACGTGACTGTGTAACGAGAGGATGTGACGAAGAGGGGTGAATGATGCCGATTTACCCTTCTGTCTCATAAACACTTGACCTGTTCCCGTACCTGTAATAAGTCTACAACGTCTGCAGCTTCGTACCTGCCCTGCCCTGCCCTGCCTGTCCACGGCTTGTGTCACAATCATGTGGCAAAACAGCGGCTGAATGGGGGTTTCACATGCGCTCATATGGGTGGAGAATAGATACTCGCAACTCGGTCGTTACTTGGGCTGCCTCAGATGGGTGAGAACAGGCTTCCCCGACGAAAAGGGCGAAGGAGTACGTGGATGGATGGACGGACATGCATCTGATGAATACATGTACATGTCAAAGACGGTTTGCCAAGGCGAGGTGTCAACAACGGTTCGTGATATTGTCTCCCCTAGCGCCTTGGCTGGTCATGCTATTCATGCAGGTACCTTACGCCGTTTCAGTCAACCTGGCAGATCACGTGCGTCAACCGAGAACGCCTCATCTGAAGATCGTTGGGTGAACCCAAGGACCGGATAAGGGAGGGCCCCTATAAAGCATCATGAAAACCTGTTCTGTAATAGTCCCACCCGGGATCAAGGTTGCTTTCACTACTGCGCCGAGAAGGCAGGCCCGGACTCGGGACTGGAGGTCTTGATATGATTTCGTTCGTTATTGAGTGAGTGAGTGAGTGAGCACTTGCATAACCCTCTCCAGCCCTTCGTAATCCAAAGGCCATGCAACCCAACCCAACTCAACTCAACCCACACCCGACACCACCAGGTAGACTTCCACATACCATACCACACCATACCTTACCATACCGCACCCACGCCTCAGTCATAGCGAATGCTCTCGGGTATCGAATTCCCCTTCATGCAAACGTGCCTCCCACCCCGCTCACCGCACCGCGCTCCATATCAGAATACCAAACGAGGGATATGAACGCGCCTGGAAGAGGAGTCACTCGCCTACCCTAACGCCGTGCTAAAGTCCAGCTTTTTCGTACAAAAATCATTTCCATCCCCAGTGCAGTCGGTGCGGCTTGCTCGAGAGCTGCGCACGTGGCGAGGCGACCGGTATCCTGCGCCCTCCTGATCTCGAAAAGCCTCCGCTTGTTACCGGGCACAGGTGCTTGGCTTAGCAAGCTGAACGCGCGGTGGTCTTGCTACCTGCCCGTTCGAAGCCATGCGCGGCCGCTCAGAGAATGCCAGAGTCCTTCAGCGCATTCTGCAGAATCGTCTCCTTGACCGCAGCAAACACCAGCCGGATATTCGACGTATCAGTCGCTTGCGTGAGACTAAACCCTCTCCGTCAGCATAAACCCACCACCCGCATCCCTTCCAGAGATGGATAAGTAGTCCTTACTGCGGATAAAGATTCAAATGCGCCCGATTGACCTGATTAAACCGCCACAGCAAATACTTCGCCGCGCGATTAACATCGTCCCCGCCCGAATAATCCGGGAAATACGCCCCGAGTGGACTCTTCTTAAGTTTCCCCCGGAACAAATCGACCTTGTTCAAAAACAAAATAATCGACGTGCGCATGAACCACCGCGAATTCACCACCGAGTCGAACAGCACGAGGGACTCTTGCATCCGGTTCTGGCTGGACTCTTCGAGGAGGACTTGGTCGTATTCGCTCAGCGCGACGCAGAAGATGATCGAGGTGACGTTCTCGAAGCAGTGGATCCATTTCTTGCGCTCGCTGCGTTGGCCGCCGACGTCGAACATGCTGCACC
The DNA here is from genome assembly GCA_030411845.1 of Friedmanniomyces endolithicus. Lineage (NCBI taxonomy): Eukaryota > Fungi > Ascomycota > Dothideomycetes > Mycosphaerellales > Teratosphaeriaceae > Friedmanniomyces > Friedmanniomyces endolithicus. The sequence continues at coordinate 65,154 of JASUXV010000035.1, forward strand.
ATCACACCATTAGCCCCAACTCACTGTCCAACTAGAGGGGATGGGCGGGCGTGCGTACTGTATGCTAAGCTGCCCCATCTGAAACCGCGTCTCGTAAATCCCGGTCGTCTTCGTCCGCGCCCGCAGCACATCCGCCTCCGAGGGCGTGTAATCCAACGCGGAGATGCGCCCTACCTCGTCGAAGAAATAACTCGCGGAATCCATGAGGTAGAACTCGTTCTGGTGGTCAAACACCCGCGGTAAACTCTTGTCCAGCCACATCGCGGCGATGGCCTCGCCGATCTGCGGGTCGAGCGCTTGTTGCGGGTCCGGGTCTACCGCGTACTCGATGATGTAGTCGCAGTGCGCGGCGTTTTGCGCGTTGTCGGGGGGAATGTCGAATTGGCGCGAGGCGAGGACGAGGGATTTGGCGCAGTCGATGAGGTTTTTGTAGATGGTGTGGCGGTAAAGCTTCAGCTCGTCTTGGGTGTAGCCGTTTTGGTGGATGATTTTCATTTGCTTGACGATGGTGCTCTTGCCGCTTTCGCCGGAGCCTATAATGAAGATCAAGATCAGCACCACACACCTCTCACCTACACGCCCGCCTATTCAACGGGTGGTGTGATACCTAACAGCAAAATCTTGCACTCCCGCCGCAGCTTCTTCGAGTCCTCCTCGAGCGTCCGGTCGATCATCTGACTCCGCTTCTTCTGGTCCCCACCCTCATTGTTGCCGCTGCTCTGGCATGCTCCCATCATGCGACCACGCGGCCGCCGATGGCGATGGGGGCGACCTCGATGCAAACGGGAGGGGCGGCCAAACCGGCGGTGCACCCGTATGCCGTGTAGACCCGCCCGGCTCGTGAGCGGTGCTCGTCCTCTCTTGCTGTTTGTGGACGCGCGGTGCCGCTGCTAGTCCGTGGAGGGAGGCGGGGGGAGAGTAGGCGGTGTGTGGGATGCTATGCGAGGTGTGGCCCGGAATGCTACAGTCGGCGCGAGACGGAGATGCTGGGGTGCGGTGGGCTGCGCCTTTGTTCGGTGCGTCGGCGTGCGTGCGAGAAGCTCGGTGCAGTCGTTTGTTTTCCCGGATTGCCCGAGTCAGTCAGGTGTGACGGGATGAGACGCGACGACACGGCGCGGTGAGGTTGACGGGAAGGTGGAGGGGGTTGAATGTTTGACGCAAGGTCCACGCATTCACGAGCTTCCACGAGGCGGCATGCTTTGGATTGACATCTGATGAGGTGGTGGGCGCGGCAAGCTCAGGTATGACTTCACATTTCGCCCCGATATTACCTTCACACATGTACCTTAACCACAGCACCCACTTGTCACGACACATCTGTATAATACGTGATGACGATTGAACTCGCTCTATACCACTACTGCTGTCTCCTTTCCCGACTGGCCAGGCATGTGAGACGATTGGTACGGGGCTGATACAAGCCAAACACATCTCCAGACAATGACATTGCTTCTCGTTGCTTCAGCCACCGGGCAAGGCTTGGATTGTACATGGAATGTTCCGCGGGCACGCTCAGCCCACGCACGCACTACTACGATACCTTAGCAACCGGGCTTCCATGTCCGTCACAGCGACTCGATGATGATGATGATGATGCCGATCTGGTCTCCCACGTGGAAAATGCATGTGGCTTCTGATCCGGATCTGCCACAGGGAAGATTGCTAGCTCCCCCCGCATAATAATAATACCTTAAGACCGTTGGCGTGGCGGCAACGTCGGCTCCCAAACGTTGAAGGTGAAAGATGGAGATGCCAAGCTCTCCCGGCAAAAAAGATTCTTCGCCGTTCTGCACCGTTTGTGTGTAAGGTGCGGACTTGTGTCTGTGCAGGCTTGCGGATGAAGTCGTTTGAGGTCAAGGTGTACAGACCAGTCAGCTCGGAATATTGGAACATCTCTCCATCAACGAATCCACGGAGACTTTGAATGCCTTCGCCTGCTGCGGCCTACACACAACACTCAACCACAACGATGACAATGCGAAGTACTGGTGTACGCAGCCAGACGACTACAGGAGCCACGTGGCTGCGATATTATTGCTGGTGGTGTGAATCGGCCACCAACCACAGGGTCAGTTGATGAGCTGGAGAGGAGTCCGAAGTGACTGCCACCTGAAGAGCTTCGAGTGGGGGTTGCAGGTCGCATTGGTGGCTCGTGTGGCTAAGTCAGGTAGCATTGCGGTATGTACGACGACCTGGACTCGCATTCCGCCGATGTGTCGATAGAGCGTTGAGAAGTAGGGCGGTCGTGAAGTTGAATCTGTCTCCTGCCACTGTCACGTCGCCGTCCACATGCTCCAGGACCAGTTCGTCGTTCTGAGAAGAGTGGATAGATGTACATGTAAGGTAGTGAAGAAGTGCAACGGATCTGGTGTCGGCTGGTTGTACTGCAAGCATTTGGGTGGTCAGCCACACTTGCCGATCCCAGTGCTCGACAGATCTACGCCGAAAAAGAGGGACAGGGCCGCGCTCATCTCCCGCCGTCTAACTGTCAGGGCTGCAAATCGCACCACGGAATAGGTTACCTTGCCAAGTTTCGAAAAGAATCAAATCTTTGCCACTGCCTTCCGGTCCCAATACTGGGCCAAACAGTGACTGAGGCACTTCCCGAAGCATCCACTAAACCCAAGGCGGCCCGCGGAGACGGAGACCACCCCCACCAGTGCTGTCCAGCAAGCCACACGATACTCTGCCACTCCCACATCTCCAACCAGCCCAGCTTCAAACAATCCCACCCCACTACCACCCCTACACCCAGCACCGCACACCACCACACATCCCCAGGCTCAAGGAGCAGACCCCGACAAGATGGCCGAGTTTGTGCGTGCCCAGATCTTCGGCACCACCTTCGAAATCACCAGCAGGTACGAAGAGAGCCCGACCGAAGTGTGGCGCGGGCCCAGAGACTGACCGGCAGCGTGCAGATATTCGGACTTGCAGCCGGTGGGCATGGGCGCCTTTGGCCTCGTATGGTCAGTGGAGCACAATCGCAATGGCTAGTTGGACCTGGGGTACTCATGCGCAAAACAGTTCGGCAAAAGATCAGCTCACTGGGCAGCCAGTCGCGGTCAAGAAGATCATGAAGCCCTTTAGCACACCTGTTCTCTCCAAGCGCACCTACCGGGAACTGAAGCTGCTGAAGCATCTTAAGCATGAGAACGTACGTGGCGGGAGACAGCTGGACACGGACAGAGCGAGATACTGAGCAGATTGCAGGTCATCGGTCTACAAGACGTCTTTATCTCCCCGTTGGAAGATCTGTATGTCGCTGAGCGCACACTGGTACCGGGCACTGGCTCACACATACCCACAGCTACCTCGTGACCGAGTTGCTCGGTACTGACCTACACCGTCTCCTCACCTCGCGACCGCTCGAGAAACAATTCATCCAGTATTTCCTCTACCAAATTTTGGTTAGCACCTCTTCACCCTGACACCACTTCACACCCATCTGACAACCACCAGCGCGGCCTCAAATACGTCCACTCCGCCGGCGTCGTCCACCGCGACCTCAAACCCTCCAACATCCTCATCAACGAAAACTGCGACCTGAAAATCTGCGACTTCGGCCTGGCGCGCATACAGGACCCGCAAATGACGGGCTACGTCTCCACGCGCTACTACCGCGCGCCGGAGATCATGCTCACATGGCAAAAGTACGACGTGGAGGTGGATATCTGGAGCGCCGGCTGCATCTTCGCCGAGATGCTCGAGGGCAAGCCGCTGTTCCCGGGTAAAGACCACGTGAACCAGTTCTCCATCATCACCGAGCTGTTGGGGACACCGCCGGACGATGTGATTGCGGGGATTTGCAGTGAGAATACACTGCGGTTCGTGCAGAGCTTGCCGAAGAGGGAGAGGGTGCCGTTGAAGAACAAGTTCAAGAATGCGGATCCGCAGGCGATTGAGTTGTTGGAGAAGATGCTCGTGTTTGACCCGCGGAAACGGATCAAGGCCGGCGAGGCGCTGGCGGATCAGTATCTGGCGCCGTACCATGATCCCACGGACGAGCCGGTTGCGGAGGAGAAGTTTGATTGGAGTTTCAGCGATGCGGATTTGCCGGTCGACACGTGGAAGATTATGATGTGCGTGGATATCACTGCATTAAGACAAGGACAAGCTGACGTGGTGCTTCTAGGTACTCCGAAATCCTCGACTACCACAACGTCGACTCCTCGCAAGCAGAAGCCGCCGCGGACCAGACTGCCCCCGTGCTCGACGGCCAAGTGCAGGCGTGATCCAGCCCCATAAACCTATCGAGCGGCACCTCCACCATGGTCTCAAGAAGCTATAGCGCGGTAAGGGCCGGCCGGCAACAGATGGCACATGGCAAGGGGATAAGCGCAGGAGGAATTGCGCCACCTTCTCGGTGAAAGCCAGTACACGCGGGCATCACGAGAACAGCTGAAGGATACAGCGGCCTTTTGCAATTGGGCAGTGAGGGTAGTTTGTCGGATGGGTGGATATTGGTAGCAAGCCTTGCTGCGATGAGGTGTGCTGGCAAATCGCCGCGCGCAACATAGTTCAGACGAATTGGCAGACATCACTTGCTCACACATCATCAACACATATGCTCTGGTATTGCACGTCTTCGGCAATTTGGCGTAGTCGAGTTCGTCTGCCTCGTCGGACAGCAAAACAGCCCACCGCAGCCCACTTCAGCCCCGGTGCTTGAGCCCTGTGCTTCGAGTGCGCCACACTCATCAGCCACAGGAACGGACCTCACTCCGTACGACCCCCCGAATTCGTTCCCTTGTGCATGTTGTATATGCGTGTGCTGTTCGTGCATGTACTTACTCCGCGTCTGATCTCCCACCTTCGCACCCGATGGACCACCCGCGCCATTCGCCTTGAACCCCATCCCTCCATAGAGCCGACGAGGAGTATGACAACGACGACGACGAGGACGATGACGACGACGAGAATGACCATGACCTCCACCACCGACAGCTAGCCGAACCCTCCTGACTCCACCACCCCACCACCACTACGCCCGCAATGGCCCTCCCCACACCCCCAAACCCTCCAGTCTCGCCATTCACCCCCCTCCTCTGCGTCGTCGATTTCCACCACGCCCGCGGGCCCGAGATCTCCCACTGGTTCGGCACTGTCCCCGCCGGCAGCGACCCGCTGGAGGATCAGGAGGATAGCAGTGGGTGGGGGCTGATTCCTTATATGGCGTTGCCGGATGGAGCGCATAGGGGGGTGGAGGAGTTTAGTTATTTCTCCCTCGTCTACCACCACAACCAGAAGAATAAGAAGAAGCGGGAGGGTGATGATGGGAGGGAGGGAGCGGGAGAGGTAGCCGGGGACGGAGCCGGGGACGGAGCTGGAAATGGTGGTGGGACGAGCATCTTCGGCATCTCCTGCTGCCAGTCCATCCCCGCGAGCTCTTTGCTATGGAAGAGCGAGGACGTGACGCGCAGCGCGGTGCAAAAGGCCGTCGTGGCGCTCACGGACCAGCCGGAGCGGTTCAGCAAGTTGCGGGAGAAGTTAAGGGTGGTGACGCGGGCGTGGTTTGCGCAGAGGGATTTCCGGGATGTGGAGATTTTGCAGGTGGGTGGGTTGTCCCCTTTTTACTACTTTTGTTGGGTTGTGGTGTGGGTGTGGGTTGTGGGTGTGGGTGTGGTCTCGTGTGTGGGTATGGGCTGACGTTTGTGGTGGTGGTAGAGGTTTCAGGAGAATTTGAGTAGGGAGGTTGGTACTGGGTCGAGGGAGGAGGAGGACGGGCAGCAGTATTTTGGGTTGAGCTTGAGGGAGATGGTTTATCAGTATAAGTGGCAGATGCTGGTGCTGTTTAAGTGTTTGCTGTTACAACCAAAGGTATGTCTGGCATGGCAGACCATCCGCTGGGTTTACGCGTATGCTGACGATCGATAGATGCTTTTCTTCGGCTCACACTGTGAACGAGTGTGCCAAGTCCAATTCTCACTCCTCTCGCTCATACCTAACCTCGTCAAGAACCTCCAAGACTGCGCGGATCCGCAGATGAACAGCCACGCGGAAAGCCTTCGGAAGCCAGACTCCGTGCGCACCAGTGATCGCTCCTCCTTCCTCGCCTACCTCGGCGTACCACTACAGCTATTCGGCATAGGCAGCGTCTTCGGCCCATACACCCCGCTCCAACAGCTAGACATCCTCACCGACCTGGACACGAAGAGCTACGTAGTTGGTAGCACCAACAGCCTGCTCATCCAGCAAAAAGACCGCTACTGCGACGTCCTCATCGACCTCGACGAGAATCTTATCAGCATCCTCTCCCCCACCCTCCGCTCCGCCGTCGCCCTCTCCGTCGCCGACCGTCGCTGGATCGACTTCCTCGCCCAACAGGTAACCGACACTTGGGACGAGACTGACCCTTCCCGACCCAAAACCCACGGCTACGCCGGCAGCGAAGAGTTCATCCGCCTCCAATTCGAAGAATACCTCCTCGCCCTCCTCTCCGCGGAGAAATACCACCAGCACCTCTCCCACAACAACCACCCCAACAAAGACCGTCCATCCAGCGGCGACCCCAAAGCCCTCCTCGCAGACATCGAAGGCGACCCCTCCTCAGACTTCTCCCCCGCCTTCCTCGACGCCTGGCGAGCAACAGAAAACCACGCCCTCTGGTCCCGCACAACAGACACCCACCTCTTCGACCTCGTCGACCCCCGCCACCCGTGCGCAGGCGGGATCACGATCGAGGACGTGCAGCGCCGGCTCGCGGCGCAAGTCGCCGAGTTGCACCTCGACGAGCGGTTCAGTGCTACGCGGGAGGTGGTCGGGAAGCGGTTGGTGGAGGGGAAGGAGCAGGTGGGGGCCGCGTTTGGGCGGGTGTGGGCGGATGTTGAGGCGTTGAGGGAGGCGCAGAGGAGGAGGGCGGAGGAGGCGAGGGTGCAGGCGCAGGCGGCGGCGGGTGAGGATGGTGGGGAGGGGAAGGTGGGGGCGCAGGCGCTGTATGCTGGGAGGCTGCCGAAGCCGGATTTGGTGCAGGCGCAGGCGAGTGTTGCCGCGGCGGGGCAGAGGGCGGGGGCTTATTTGAGTTCGTGGGGGTCGTGGGCGGCGGAGAAGAGGAAGGTGGGTTGGCAGCGGCAGGTTAGTGGGAGCCAAGTGACTGCGCCGAGTCCGGAAGGAAAGCTCAGAGGCACCACGGCGGTACAAGAGGGGAGACCGAAAGGTCCTGCGGTCGATCAGATGGGCAAAGAGGACGCACATAATGGCCACGGAACGAAGGAGGCTGGGTGAGATTCTGTTGGCTTACGCGATGGGAAGAGAGAAGACGTGTCGTTTGATGCTTGAGCTCTACGCTCGTATACCCGCTATAACGCAGTTATTCCGCGTCCTTCTCCTAACCGTGCTCATATCCTCCCTTCTGAGATGCTTAAGTACCATCCTCATGGTCCCGTTTCGCTATGATATTCGTCAAACAGCCGTGCCAAATGCCATCGTAACCTCCACCCCATCCCAACACATCTCGACTCCTCGAACCATGCCTATCACATCCAGCGATCAAGTAATACTCTCAACATCCCAACCACCTCGGCCACAGCCTCCAGCTCCTCCTCCAGATGCTCCCGCGTCCAAGTCCCAGCACTGATCTCCCTCTCAGCCAGCCCACGTACAGCCTTCCTTAAAGCCTCCGCACCCCCAGGCCGCAGCAACCGAGCAAGCAAATCCCCATCAATATGCTTATCTTCCGCCGCATCAACAGGCGAGCGCAGCATCACCTCATCCCTCCTCCCGCTACCCACCCCGCCACTGATACCAATAGGTACCGCCCGCTCAGTCCCAGTATACCCCGTCTCGTCCGCACTATACGTCGGCGTCGACCACGAGTGAGGAGACAGTGACTCGCTCCACTCGCACAAGCGTTGAAGCCAGAAGAGGCGCTGCCAGAGATGCTCGTCCAGCAGGGCGATGCCTACGAGCGTGCCGTCGCTGGCGATGCCGATAAGATTGTCGACTACGACGCCCTTTGGTGGGTCCGATTTCCAGGGTGGGCGGATGGTGGACTGGTGGATTCGGGTTAGGGAGCGGGGGAGGTAGGCTTTGAAGAGGAGGGTGTCGGCCAGTGGGCGCTTTCCGTTGGTCGTTGTTGTGGTGGGGTGTGAGGAGAGGCCGACGAGCGTGTTGTCGCGGGTAGATCCTAGTACTACCTGATCTTTGGCTTCCTTGGGGGGACCGGGCGTGCGTACCACTACGTGACACAGTGCTCGGTCTGCTTGCGGGCTTGAGGCGACCAGCGTCAAAGTTGGAGTATCGTTGTCTCCGTCCTCAACGCTGGGACAGAGACGCAAGGTGACGAGCGAGTCTTCGGACGTCGACACGTAGATGAGCGGCACCGCGACCGTGATGTAAACACCCGGGCTAGCAAGTGCTAGGGGTCGACAAAGCTCCTCCCACTTCCGGTCCTTCGGCGAGAAACGGTAAAGGCTGACATGCCGGCCATAGCAGACCACATAGGTCAGCTCGTCGTACAACGCCAGCGCATACACTGGCGCCTCGAATTTCCGAACGGTCCCCAGGTTGACACTAGCGAGGCTCAGCTGCAGGAAAGTGACTCGGCCGCCTTGTGTGCCGTTGTGCTTCCTGTAGCTGCCGCCTACGAGAATGTAGGCGTACGTCTTGTCGTCTTCTTTGTAAGACCACTCAAGCAACGCATAGACTCGCTCGCCGGGCTGCAGGTCGTGGCTGTGCGAGGGCATGTTGCTGCGCGATGAAATGAAGTCAATGGTAGGCCATATCTGACGTCTCTCTTCTGCCGGGGCACTAGGCGTCGGGAACGCTCTGATTGCCGTTTGTAGCGAGGCTACCACGAGACACTTCTGCTGCTCGGCATACAACAGCCTATTTGGCGTGCCGCTGACGGTCAGCTGTCGCGGCACAGCAGCGCGGGTGGAGTCCACTTCAGCGATGATCAAATGACCGCTCGACACCATCGCGAGCGAGCCGACGAATCTTTGCGCCTGGTCCGCCAGATAGCTCGAGGCTGGTACCTGGGAGCAGGCCACGACTGCGCCTTGAGGAAGATCCGGTTGGAACTTGTCAGAGTACCACAGGCTGTCGATAGTGAGAGAGCTAGCTGTCGGGCCGGTCCACTCAAGTACGCAGGTGTCAGATCCCACCATCACGCAGGCCTGTGAGACTCGATCAGCCATGCTGAAAACTCGGACATTGCTCTGGCCGAGGGTGACGACATGGCTATCGGTGCAGTGAATGTTGCCTTCGCCATCGGCACTCAGCATCACCGCGAATAATCTTCCGTCCCGAAGACCGCATACCGCCAAAGTATTCAAAGTCGCTGGGCGGCGCAGCAACACGAGATGGTCGCACAAGCTCGGCAGGTCTTGTAAAGCTGGCGGCATGGCACGGCAGTGCTCCACCAGGTCGTTCTCACTAATATCCACGAAGAGTACGCCGTGCTCGGCGGTAGTAATGGCAGCCAGATTCTTCTCTCCGAATGGCGCAAGCGCGACAGCCAAAGGCGTGGATTGTAGCGGCATACTGCGGCGGGCGTCTGATGTGGTATGACCAACTCCGACCAGCGGAAGCTGCAAGCCACAAAGCACATATGCACCGTTTTTCAGCTCCGCAGTCACCAGGCAGCTCCGGCTCGCATCTATTGCAGCAGCCAATATGCGATCTCCGGGCGCACACCGACGCACGATGGTGTCCTCGAAGTTTGCGACTAGGCTTGAGGTCTCGTAGATGCTTTGCTCGGTCACCTGTACAATGTTGCCGTCGGCCGTGATTCCTGCCCCGAGCGTGCGATGATTAAGATCGAGAGCCTGTGTCTCATCGTGTTCAGCGAGCTCAAGGTGACGATCCGTAGGCTGAAGTTCGAAGGCTCTCGTGGAGAATGGCGTTGCCATGATGATCAGCAACGAGCCATTGGACGACATGGGAACGGTCCACATCGCAGTGATCACGTGCAAGTCGTTCAGCTCTTCCCGCAGCCATGAGCGTGCTTCTAGACCATATCTCATTTCAGTGATCGAGCCGTGGGGCTGACGTCCTGATGTCACGTAGACTCCGTCTCTTGATGGCACTGACTTAGCGTGCGATTGCGGCAAGCTCGAAACAAGCATGTCCGTAGAGGACGCCCAGTTGGGTATGTTCTGGATGAGCTCCATCCTCATCGTCTCTTGCCAGCTCAGACTATCGAGTCTGGTGCCATTGGCGGAAAGCCAGTGTCCGATAGAGACAACACGGCCTGCACTCATCTCGCCAGCAACAACGAGAATGTCTGGGCCGGTTGTCTGGCCTAAAGAAGCGAACACTTTTCCAGCGTGGCAGGAGAAATGGCCGGCGGAAATGTTCGAGATACTACCTTCCACCGTGACATAGATATACAGCACCAGGCCATCTTCCCGAACGAGGTATATGTGATCTTTCTCGCGGCTTGAAGCACGGTGACGGTGCGGACGGCACCAGCTTGCCCATAGTGGCTGCAGCGGCGAGTTTCCATCGGCGTTGGTGTCGTCTACGAGCCGATCGAGGGCAATTCCGCTTATTGATCCTGTGAGAATGTTCTTGTACTTCCGCACTTCGCTGCCAGTGATGATGAGGAAGGCAGCGTTCCGCAGAGGAATTAGCAAACTTGAGACTGTCCTGGCGGATGAGAGCGGCTCGCCGGGGTGGACTCGCGCCTGGCGCAGATCCGTCGCAGTGTACCAGTCAATCCAGATGGCCTTCGTTTTGAGCCGATCGACAACCACAAGCAGAAGTATGATATGATCGTCGTCGTCGTCGGGTGGTATAAGGAAGTCAATATGCTGGATAACTCCTTCGACTTGGAGCGGGCGTTGTGCCGCGATCGGGCACCAATTCTGATCACCATCGCGGATTTCTTGGGCGATCCGCTCACGAGGCTTGGCCGCATATATAACGACCTGCTGTTCATTTGCAGCCACGGCCAGTGCTCGGTAATGCGGATCAACTGCCACATGCTCGCCCGGCTGGAATAGGATGCGGTCGAATATTGGTACGGGCAGCGTTTGTGATTCGAAGTGCCAAGTGCCATCGTCTCGAACTCTCAGGTAGATGAAGACTATGTCGTGCGTACTCAATGTCAGGACGAGCAGATCTGGAGGACCAACGGAGGTAGTTTGCAAGGCGCCCCGGTCTTCCACCTTCACTATGAACTCTTCATCCAGAGGGTCCGGGTCGATTCTGAACACTGTGGCCGCCCGAATCTGCGCATCAAAATCATCCTTGATCGCAACATGCTCCAAATGACCTTGGTGACCGACTTGGCGAACGTGGACGAAGTCGCTACCCACAAGGACCGCGTCGTTCAGACGCTTGTGACGCAGCCGAGCGTGCAGGATCCAGTGGATGACGGGACTTCGAATCACGGTCCTGGTAAGTACGCCAATAGCTTTGGGTGTTTCCAGGTCACCATTGGTGTGCGAAGAGTACATCGAACGGCGCGCCATCACGTGTTCATCGTGCGGGAAGAATTAGCCGCCGACTGCCTCCCGTTGGACTGAGTAGTGAGGCTACGGCGATACGCCAAGGAGAACAGGATGAGGACTTGAAAGTGCGGCGGCCGTCAAGATCTGCATGACCAGTCTTGCGCAGCCCATACCTCTTTTACCCAGCGGATGCCAGAGGAGCGCGCGGATGCAGCTCACCGTGCCGTGTGGACGGTATGCAGCCGTGTATATTCGAGGATGCACAACTGTTCGCCTTGCATGCCTGCTACGCCACTACAGCCATTATTGGAGGGATGACTGAGAGGAAGCTACAGTAGCTCGGCAACACCCGCCCGATCACGAAATATGGATTAGTCTGCCCAAAGGTCCTGTCCTGTGGGTAGGTCGCTGTGACTCGCTTCGACTTCTTGTGGAACAGTGGATGACCTCCCGTACCCCTTGCTCTGCGCGTCAACGGGCGTGTGGGAACAAGCTGACCCGCGGTGCTGGAGCTCTCTCACGCATGGGCCCCGGTCCGGCGTAGAAGCTTCAGCGTTCGCAGGTAGCGGTGCCTAACTACTACAGGCTGTACAGCGCTGCGGGTTGTGTTGCCTGCTTGCGGACTCGCCAAATGTGACGAGTCTCTAGTCAAAGCTCCTAGGGGCCAGCGGCGAAGGAAGTGGGCCCGGTGGCGCCTGTCACGCTGGAGCTGGTAGCGGCAGGCTCGTCGACGTCCAAGATCACGAAACGGCTGCCCGGGAAACTGGGTGTTGCATCTTGGGTTCTGCAAGCCACGTCGATGCGGGACGACGTGCATGTGGTATACGAAGGGTGAGCGAAATAGAGTACTTTAGTGGAAAAGGATTGGCTGCCACCCCCGCCAGACCGCATTGAGCCCCGCTCCGAATCCCCCGACTTCACCTCCTAGAATGGCCTCAGGCACCGATGGGCACGATCGAGTGAATGATACGACTGTGGCTGCGAGTCTCATACTTCGCTAATTCGTGTAGTCCCAACTGTGGCAGTGATGATGCAAGGTCACTTGATCGATATCACTGGTTGGTGGCTGTCGACATGTCGCCGCTCGAGCAGCCCGTTGCCTCCATGCAACATGGGTCTGCGATCTTTCGGCCCCCACTCGCGCCACGCTGCAGCAGCGCAGCACAGCTCAGCTCGCTGTCTGCGCTACCCTCATAGCCTTGCCAGGTCTCGTTTTTGATGACGAATAGACGGTTTCCGTTCCTCCTCTCGAGGTGGTGTTACGACCTAAACAGGTCGTCTTAGCGACCGGATGTAGCGATTTTGTGGCTGAACCTTGTTGTCGTCAAACAGGCCGCTTCACCGGTAAAGCGGCCTGTTTACCGCCGCATTAGGGTAGGAGAACAGGGATGCTCTTATCTGCTCTTATCTAATAGGCTACGTAGCAGCGGGAGCTAGGCGGGAGCAACGGTCTCACCGTCTTAATCGAGCGGAGGAGGGTGGTGTCACCACCACCTCGCGAGGGAGAACGGAAACCGTCTAATTAATCGAGCATGGAAACAGCAGTCGAAGTACTACCCCGGAGAGACGTTTGAATGGCTCCGAAACCTTCAAAGCGCGATTGGCTTCGCAACAAACTCGTTGTCCGTTCGCCCTCGCCCTTGCCTGCCCACCCAGCGCCCCGTCCGGCGGCAGCAGCGACCCGTACATCCTCCTTCGAGCCTGCGTATACGAAGAATGGAAGCAGTATACTCGCGGACGCACTCGAAGCTCTTGATCGTGAGGATCGGGAGACAATACGTACCTTGCTGCCTACCAATGTCTTCACGATCGATGCTGCGCTGAACGAAGTACATGGTGCCGTGTGTGAGCTCGGGGAGCTTTGTGCGAACAAGCGATGGTCTTGGACCTACAAAGGCCACAAGGTATACGTACACGATCAAGTGGACAAGGTTGTTCAGCTTTTGGACAAGTTCAAATCTGTGGGAGATGTAGTAGCCAATGTTGACCCTATCCATGTCGGACTGCCATGGGCGGGTATCCGGCTGATTCTCGAGGTAAGCAGTGCGAAAGACTTGTGTCCCATCGCTTTTGCGCTAACGGTAATGCATAAGGTCGCCTTGTCCGACAGCCATCAGCGAGCTACTCTAGTGACCGGACTTGAGCTGTCCTTTCACATCAGCAACCGGCTGAAAGTCTATCTGGACACCTACACCCGCACATCTCCATCGCTTGCGTCGGACAATTTTCGCAAGTCGCTGGTGAACCTGTACGCACACATACTTCGGTTTCTGGGTTGCGCCATTCGTATTCAGCAAAAGAGCGCCGTTTCTAGGACTGCACAAGCACTGTGGGATACCAGTGACTTGACTGGGTTTGAGGAGAGGTGCGATACACTATGTTCGAGAGCCGGCGATGGAGCCAGAATCTGTGATAGTGGAGAAAGCCTGCGCATACAGCTGCAGACCTTGCAGGAGATCGACAAGATTCACGGGAGCCTCTCCAGACTGCAGGACAAAGCCGACCTAGCAAAGCTTATCACCGCCGCAGGGGCAACATACGACTCGTCTGCTGAAGGCGAATTACCACGATGTCTTCCGGGTACTCGTCTCGAGTTGCTTAAACAGATCGATGACTGGGCAACGGATCCTGCCGGACAGCGTATGTTCTGGCTTTGCGGAGTGGCCGGCACTGGCAAGTCCACGATAGCCCGCACGGTCGCAGAGAGTCTGCATGAAGATGGCCTCCTGGGAGCCAGCTTCTTCTTCAAGAGAGGACGTGGCGACCGGAGCCACGCAACACTACTCTTCCCTACGATTGCTAGACAACTCGCTGATCTGTTCCCGGAAGTCGGCCATATGGTTGCAAGCGCACTCGATGAAGATTCTCTCCTCTGCGATAAGCACCTACAACCGCAGTTCGAGAAGCTCTTGCTACAGCCATTACAACAGGCCAGCCACCCCAGTGTCCGGACGGCGAGCGTGGTACTTGTGATCGACGCTCTTGACGAATGCGAGGATGGTCAGAACATCATGACGATACTGCGATTGCTGTCCAGGATCGAGGTCATTACTTCCATCCGGCTGCGCATCTTCCTTACCAGTAGACCGGAACTCCCAGTGGTACTCGGCTTCAAGAAGGAAGTGCGCGGAGATCTTCATCACGACGTTCGTCTGGAAGACGTCGAGCAGACGACTATAGAACGCGACATCCGCATCTTCTACGAGCTCCAGTTCTCTCAGATCAAAGAGGATAATTTATTGTATGACGATAAGATCTCAGCAGAGTGGCCCGGTGATTCTACAATAGCATCGCTGGTCGATCTAGCAAACCCCCTTTTCATCGTTGCCTTCACCGTCTCCCGCTACATTGCTGAAGCCGATCCAACAGGCCGCCTAGACAAGATGCTCCGACAGAATTCCAACGAGCCTCTGACCGGCTTGAAAGGCACCTATCTCCCGATCCTTGAACAGGTCGTTGCCGTCGGGGACGCCAGGCAACGCAACATTCGAACTGCCGAGTTTCAGCACATTGTTGGGTCGATCATTCTGCTGAGCAATCCGCTTTCAACCACTGCAATCAGCTCTTTGCTTGCAATCAGCCGTCCGGAGATCGTGAAAGTTCTTCAGCCCCTGTCCTCGGTGTTGAACATCCCTCGGACCGCGGACGGCAGGATCCATCCTACGACTCCGATAACATTGTTCCATCTGTCTTTTCGAGACTTCCTGCTCGATGCGAGCCTGAAGGACGAGAACAAGTTCTGGATCGAGACGCGCAAGATGCATGGCATACTCGGGAAGCAGTGTGTTCGGCTGCTCCACTCCTGTACCCTGAGGGAAGACATCTGTGCACTTAATAAGCCAGGCGCACGGAGGGCGAAAGTAGCGAAGTCGACGGTGCATGATTCCTTGCCCGAGGCTGTTGCATATGCTTGTCGTTACTGGGTCCAGCATGTCGTGGACAGTGGAGAGCATGTTACTGACGACGGCGCAGTTTATCCATTCTTGGAGAAGCATCTGCTTCACTGGATGGAGGCGCTGAGCTGGCTAGGACGGGCGTCTGACATCATCCACGGCTTGCGAGCCCTTCGATCTGTTACTAATGTAGGCTGTACGGTGCGACTATTCCCGGCACAACATGCTTACTTGTGTCGCATAGGCCCAGTCCGGGAAACAGCTGCTCGGCCTGCTGGACGATGCGATCCGTTTCGCACTTAGCAACCGATATATCATCGATCACGCCCCACTACAAACGTACGTCTCCGCGTTGCTATTCGCTCCTTCGCAGAGTCTTGTACGTCGGATGTTTGCTGGCGGCCTACGGAAATACTTCAAAATCATGCCTCGTGTTCCACAGCGCTGGGGCGCAGAGATGCAGAAGCTAGAGGGCCATCCGAGTTCGGTCACCGGTCTTGTTTTCTCGCCGGACGGCAAGACATTAATGTCTGGGTCGACAGACTGTATGGTGATTTGGGACGCAGCGACAAGCGAGCAGATGCAGAAGTATGAGCATGAGACCGGCGTCAGCGGCGTGGCGTTCTCTCAAGATGGCAATAGAATGGCATCCGTTTCTGGAGACTCTATAGTCATACGAGACGCAGCAACAGGCGATGTGACGCGGAAACTCATCGGGCATCACGACTATGTCACAGCTGCGGTATTCTCGCCAGACAGCAAGACCTTATCGTCAGCGTCGGATGATGGTACACTTAGGCTCTGGGACGTGGAGACAGAAAAAGAAATGCGGAAGCAAGAGCTCGCACTGCCCGTGGTGGAAAAAGCTTTAGCGTTCTCGTTTGATAACAAGACATTAGCGTATGGGTCTGGAGAGTGTATGATTATGTGGGGCGTGAAGAAGCAGAAGCTTCGTGGGCATACCGACGTGATCACTGCTGTGGCGTTCTTACTAGATGGCAGGACAGTAGTGTCTGGGTCGCGGGATATGACAGCCAGGCTGTGGGACATAGAGACTGGTGCGGAGAAGCAGCAGTTTATAGGGCACACTGATAACGTCAGTTGCATAGCCTGTTCGTCAGACAGCAGGACAATAGCGTCTGGATCCTTGGATCAAACAGTCAGACTATGGGATACTGGAACGGGCATGGAGACGCAGACTTTCACAGGTCATAGCAGCACGATCTATGCTATAGCGTTCTCTGCGGATGGCAAGACAATAGCATCTGGGGGCGGGGATTCGACAATCAGGCTGTGGGACGCAATGATGAGCGAGGAGACGCAGAAGCTCGAAGGGCCGGACCACAGCGGTCCAAGTCTCAACAACCCCGTTACAACTATGTGCCTTTCGCCGGACGGCCAGATGGTAGCTTCTGGGTCGCTCAGGGGAATAATGAGGCTATGGGATGTAGCAACAGGCGAGGAGACGCAGAAGCCCATAGTGACCAATGTTCATTGGATTACGGCTGTAGATATTTCACCGGACCGCGAGATACTGGCTTTTGGGTCGATAAGTGAAGGATTCGGGTTGTCAGACCTGCGGCTCGGGACTACCAGGCTATGGGACGCAGACCTTGGCGAGGAGATAGACCAGGTGTCCGATGCGATGCGCAGTCAGAGTGGCCGCGCAATCAGTGTCATAAAGATCTCGCCAGACAGCAAGACAATCTTGTTAGCATCCAAATGGGGTCATGCGACGGCGAGGTTGTGGAACGTGGCAACGAAGAAAGTGACGCAGAGGTTTGAAATCTACAGCATGGAAGGCATCGAGGAGGGCTTCTCCCCCGAGATACTCACCGCAGTGGCATTCTCGCCAGACAGCAAGACGGTGGCGACCGGGTCGGCGGTCCAAATGGCGACATCCGGGTTATGGGACGGGATAGTCAGGCTATGGGACACAACAAGTGACAAACCTACAGGTACTCACTGCTTCAAACTTCGCAGCGGTCCAAAGCGGATGCGCTTCACCAATGATGGCAGCGCGTTGGACACCGATCTTGAACGTGTGGACCTCAGCTTGCCATGCAGTTTGACCAGGCTTCACCGTCTCCATCTATTGAGGTGACGATGAGCCGGGATGATCAATGGGTACAGTATGACGGCTCGGACGTGCTCTGGTTACCGCACGAGTATCGAGGCGACAGTAGGAGGAACTTCGCATCTCGCGACGCTTTGATTGCCGTCGGCCGGGAGGATGGGACGGTGTCTTGTTTCTCGTTCGAACCGTTGCTCGGCATCACGTGATGGCGTAGGAACGTCCTTGAGCTTCTAGAGTACGCGTACCTTACGTACATCGTGTCGAGCTCCGTAACCTCCCGCAAGTAGCCTGTCATTCTTAGAAACTCATATTCATGTTGATATGCCGATGTAGGCACGTAGAGCTGTGGTGGTTGTTATTCCGGACACGAAACGCTCATCAAAGGCCTCGACGCGGGCACCTCCTTCGTACCCCCCTTCAAAGAAACATGAAAGCACCCTCATAGACTCCCATGTACGTGGTTCGGGTAATAATTCATGTCGTCTTCGACCTCTCAACTACCGCTTTCAGCTTCCTGGAGAAGTGAGCCACTTTCCGCGACAGAACAGGCCAAGGTACGAAACATCCTCAAAGCATGCCGAGATCGCCATCTAGTCGCCCTGAGAGACTTGGCGACTTCCGAAGGCGGGCTCATTGAGGACGAGATAAGACGCACAGCATGTACGCAGGCTATCGATCAAGCCGCCGACGGTTCTGTACTTGCTAAGTGGTGCGCAGGGCCTGTTCTGTTGGGCTCCGATAGCACCCAAGGTGCCCCAGCACCCGATGTAGAGACCCGAGAGAAGCACCGTGATGAGGATCAAGTCCAGCTGGACGTCAATCGCTCGTTTGTGTACTATCCCGAAGGTACTGGAGATTCCATGTGCACCCCGGTCCGACTCGTAGAGGGAGTGGCGTTAACAGTCGTCAGATGAGTCCGACAAACGCAAAGACCTCCGCAAGCACGAGCTTTCAGATGTAATCACGAAAGTCCTCCGAGCACACCCCATGCTCCACTACTTCCAAGGCTATCATGACATCGTCCAAGTTCTGCTCCTCGTGCTCGGCGCGGACGCAGCTGTACCAGCAGTAGCCCGCCTTTCTCTCCTACACATCCGGGACTTCATGCTACCGACCATGACTGGGACCGAGACCCACCTACAGCTACTTCCGGCGATTCTGTATGCCGTGGACCCAGTGCTGTGCAAACATCTGTCCGCTACGCAGCCGTTCTTCGCTCTAGCCGCCACGCTGACTCTGTATGCTCACGACATTGAAGAGTACGGAAATATAGCACGACTCTTCGACTTCCTGCTAGCATCACCGGCGAGCATACCGCTCTACCTATTTGCCGTCGTGCGGAAACCCAATACCATGACCTTAAAGCTACCACTGACGTGTACACGTAGATCGTCAAGTCCCGCAAAGCCGAGCTCCTAGAAATCGAAGAAGACGAGCCCGAAATGCTCCATTCCATCCTCTCAAAACTGCCCAAACCCCTCAAGCTCGAAAGCCTCATTCGACGCACTTCCGAACTGTATCAACGACACCCTCCCGAGAGCCTACCAAACCGAGCCTGGAGCCGGGTCTCGGCCAACAGCGTCTTGAAGACTACCCACGACCCGCTGCAGCTTGCTAAACAAACCCTCGCGGACGGGGAGGTGATGTTTGAGAGGCAGGCTGCGGAGATCAGGCGAGCGGATGAGTGGAAACGGCGCAAGTTGCGTTTGCGGCTGCTTTCGAGGAAGTATCGGAGACCGGCGAGGGCGGCGACGTTTGGTGGTGCGGCGATTGCGGTGGTAGTGATTGCTTATTGGCTGAGGGGTGGTGCTGGGGAGATGGGGTTGGGGAGTGCTTTGCATGTGTTGAGTAGGCTGCGACAGGAGGCGTGGGGTGTGCTCCGGGGTTGCATCTTTTGAATGGAGCATGCACGGACGGCCAATGATCTGAGACACTTAGCTCACACTTTCTGCAACGTCCAGCACACAACGACGTGTTGTCCCAAGATTGCGATCCGCTTCACGGCTAAGATGATGGTGGCGATACCACGCGAGACAGACTCATCGGAACGTGACCGCTTGCTTTCAAGCAGCAAAAGGCAACGATTTGCAGGCAGGTCAAGTTAGTTACTGGGCCTTAAGCTGCCGTGGTCGAGGTGAGGCTAATGTATAGGACTTCACTCACTTGATTATAGCGCAAGAGAGCTCGTTGGAGAATGAGATTACTGCGGCTATGACTGGGCTTGGCTCTCCAAACCCATCACTGGCGACTCCTTTGATGTCTTCGGCGCTCGGTGCGAGGGAGATGACTGCTACACTCATGAGGCTATCTCCTAGCCAAGACTCTCTCGTCCGGGCTCACTTTTCCCACTCTCCCTTGCCCACCCTCAAGCACGCCTCCTTCAGCACGCCCGCAGCCCATTCGAAGTCCTGACTCGTAAGATACACCTGCGCACTCAACCGCACCCACCACGCCTCCGCGTAAAAGATGATAGCAATGAACGTATCGTACTCCTCCACCAACACCTTCGCAATCCACTGCGCGATCTTAACCGCGTTGACACGATCCTTACCCGCCACCTCAGCGTACGAAAGCGGCAGCCGCACATTCGAGAAATTGCACTTTCCGAGCGTACCTTCCTTGTTCTCCATAACCTCCGTCTCCAAAGCCGCCGCCACGAGCCGCCCGCTCTCACGAGCCAAAGGCAAAAGATACGCCTCGATCGCCTCCTCGCCCCGTTGACCCTTCCACATCACCCGGCTCCTCCACTCCAGCGCAGCCGCCACACACAAGTAAGGCGAATTATCCATCGTCCCCACAAACTGGAAGTTAGTCACGAAATCGCTCTTCCCCGACGGCGGCAACGGATTCTCCACCACTCTCCCCTCCACCGGCGCCGGAATGAACCCATGGCTCGTAGGCAGCGTGGAGCGGATAAGATGCTGGTTCCGCTCCGGGACGTAGAAAACCGCGCAAGCTCGCGGGGTGTAGAGCCATTTATGCGCGTTGGAGAAGAAGAAATCCGGGTATAGTTTGGAGAGGTCCAGGGGAATATGGCCGACGCCGTGGGCGCCGTCGATGCAGGAGAGGAGGCTGTGTTGTTTGCAGAGGGCTGTGAGCTGCTCGAAGGGCATGCGGACGCCGGGGAGGGAGACGATGGTGTCGAAGATTGCTATCTTGGGGTTCTTGCCTGAGGATTTGACTTGGTGGATGGCGGTCTCGAAGAGGGAGAGGAGAGCGGAGTCGGAGATGGGGTAGGTGAAGTCGATTTTGTGGCTGCTGGCTGGGGTGGTTTCGCAGATGTAGTCGACCGTTTTCTCGCAGGCGCCGTAGATGGTGGCGAAGTAGATTATGACGTCGCCGGGTTGGTAGACGAGGTTGTGGAGGACGGTGTTCAGACCGGTTGTGGCGTTGGGGATGAGTACGATGGTCGAGGGTGGAGCATTGATGTACTTTGCCACCGCTGCTCGGGACTCATCTAAGAGTCGGGGGTACTCGTAGCGGATCCATGGGTCTGGTCTCGCTTCGGCTTCTTCTTGGTAGTGATGAACAAGGGAGCGTATCTCTTTGGGATAGGTGCCAAAGGAGCCTGTGTGCAATCAAGGTCAGCTCTTGGCAAGTGAGTCGATCCTGTTCTCAGTAGTTCTACCGTGGTTGAGGTTCCTGTATCCGGAAGCGAAGCCAAAGTGCTTTGCAGCATCTCTGCCGCACTCAATGCCGTTTGCTTCCTTTGACCCGTTCATCGTTCCTAGGACAAGTCGAGACTCCTTTGCAATGAGGACAAACTACAAAGCAGGTTGGAAGAAGCGAGATACAAAGAACGAGGATTAGGGACCTTCGCGATGAGTCACGATACTTTACCTTTCTCCGCCCAAATCTCGAGTAAGACATCACGGTACCGACTGGATCTAGACGGGCAAAACATGACCTGCACTACACGTGCTCGCTGTAAATATCGCAGATGTTATTGTCGGTGGGTGTTGCAGTCCGGGTATCATCATCGTGTAGTGGGACAATCAATTCGGCCATGCTCACGTCCAGCTCATTGCATTGGAAGCGTCTACGGCCGAGGTACCCTCTCCAACAGGCGCAGTCAGGCGCAAAAGTAAAGCTGCCGCCGCCGCATCTGTTCGTGCTGTACCGCCATCAAGACCTCGCTTCGCATCCTGCTGGCCTCCCTTGAATCTTGCAACCCCCACGAACCAGGACCACCAGGACTGCGCCGCTGCCATCAACCTTCCGCGCTGACCAAGAGACAGCAGTCCGCCAACCACGCAACAGGACACCTCAATCCCGGCACTCAAGTTCATTCTCTTTCTCTCCACTCGGGCGCATGCAAACCAGGTGCCTGAATCGCCATCCGGCGTCTCCTCGCTCGTCCATCGGAGATGCGAGCATCAATCTCCCTCGCCCGAGCAACAGGGCTCGTTTCCGGACCCAGAGTCTCCCGTAAAATGTCAGCCGCTGGCTTGGTGTACGCCGAACTATAGCAGAGCTGATGGTAAGGGTACAACGCGGTGGTGGCCTTGGCCTTCAGCCTTCTCCCGTTGTGCGTGATTGCCGCTTCGGCCATGCGCTGGGCGTATTGCGCGAGTGCGAGGGCGACATCTCGGCTGTTGCGCGCGGGCCGTTCTTCGTCTTCGGTGTTGATAGCGTAGCGCTGCGGTATTCCAGGTAGGCGCAGAACCGATTGCAGGCTCTCGGGGCTAGCGTCATCTTTAATGTGACTTTGCATGGTATCGGTAGAGCCGGAATCGTTGTTGCGCACTAGGACGAGCTCTCCATGCGGGCCGAGACCTGCTTCAGAGAGAGGTGGAGTGGTCGGTCTCCGCGGGTTCGGTGTTGATACAGGTGACGTGGGATAGGCCACCGTCATTGCTGTGGTTATTGCGCTCGTGACGCTGCTTGTTGTTTGCCAGATTGACGGTGTGGGTAGGTGCAAGAGTGTCTCATAGTTCAGGTTCCAAGCGCGTGAAGTGATGTTCACACAGATAGCGCGTGACCGACCGCCTTCACACACGCATGTGACTACCAGTCAACGCCCGAGCCTCATTTCACACAAGTCACTCTTCAGTGAACCCTCCTCGTTCCCGCGAGCAGCTCCCCGAGCGCATCCACCATCCTCTCCCTCTCCTCTTCTGCTCCGGCTCTCGCCACCTCGACCTCCCGTAATTCTGTCTCGAGCTCCCTCATTCGAAGCTCCTGGCTCACTTCGCTGTTACCCAATCCGGGCAAGCTATTGATCAACAGTTCTATCTGCTGCTCCTGCAACACCAAGTCTCTAGCTAGCTCGTGAAGCGCCGCGTTGAAGGCATCGGGTCGCTCGGGTGGCGGCGAGCTATCTCGCTGCTCAAGTGGTTGTTCTCGAATGGGTGCTGCTGGTGCTGCTGGTGCTGAATGAGCGGGCCCATTAGGTTCGAGTGCAGAAGCATCACCGTTGGTCAGACCGTGTGGTGGAGGAGCAAGAGCTGGAGCGGGAAGAGGAGCTGGAGGTGGAGCTTGGCTTGGTTGGCCTGGGATCTCGCCGTAGGGGTGTCGAGTCTTGATGTAGTTGATCGAGGCGTACATCAGGGTGAGTTGCTGTCATGCTGTCAGTCTAGGTTGGCTTGGTCGAGGGTCAGGGCCGTGGGCTTACGTTGTCGATCGCATCCTGTAGCTGTGTAAGGCGGTCTGCCATGTTGAGCAAGCATGCTTCACATTAGTATTGAGAGAGACATGCCGGTGTCCGCCCTCGAATACATGGGAGCACGAAGCAACACATCGTCTCTGACATGTGACAATGACTCGCGCCTTGTTCGGTACCTGCGCCGGCTACTCCCGACGCCCATGCTGTTTCCCCTGCCATTATTGTCTCCTATCCCTCTTTCGACATACCATAGCGGCGCATATTGCGCAGCTCTGCTGCATTGACCGCCCGAACACATCATCTCGACGATGTGAGCAGCTCGACGCATTCCCATCGAACATCTACATGCTTTGCAGCCATGTCCGGCCGCTCACGAGCCTCCTCACGCGACGCGTCCGGTACGCCGTTAACTGGATACCTGTAGCGACCAATTCGACCGCCGCTGCAAAACCCGTAGTCCGAACGAAGGCAGTCAGAGTGCCGAAGCAAGATGCCCTTTATCGGCCCGATGTTGGGTTGGCAGAACGGCAGGCTATACTGGACGCCTCACTTCAGCCTGTGAAGAAGCCCGCGACCAAGCCGAGACGAACGAAGGCAACCGAGCCTGCTAGCAAAGAGGAAGACGTGGCTGCTGCAGAGGCGACAGAGACGGATCTTCCGAAGACAAGAAAGCGGCGCACGACGAAAGTCAAAGCGCCTACTGTCCCGCCTCGCCTACTTCCTCCTACCGAGCCAAAGCATCACGACCTGCCGTCCTTCCTCGCCCACGTCTCGCGCAATGAAATCAACACGAACAGCACAGTCTACAAAGGCACGCACTTCGAGTACACTGTAGCCGCCGCCCTACAATCTCTCAACTTCACCCTGCAACGTACCGGCCGCTCGAACGACCTTGGCATCGACTTGGTGGGTCATTGGTCGTTACCCTCTGAGCACGGAAAGAAGAAGGACTACCACGTGCCCGTGCTGGTACAATGCAAAGCTGCCCGTCCGACCCCAGCCATGATCCGGGAGCTCGAGGGAGCCTACACCGGTGCTCCTGCCGGGTGGCGAGGCGATGGTGTGTTGGCTCTACTGGCAAATGTACATCCGAGCACGAAGGGTGTCAGGGAAGCGGTACAGCGGTCTAGGTGGCCGCTTGGTGTGCTGCAAGTCACGAGGGATGGCGAGGTGAAGCAGTTCTTGTGGAACGCTGTTGCGGCGGGGGTGGGGCTTGAGGGACTGGGCGTGGCTGTTCGTTATGCCTCTAAGCGGGGTGGTGTGCTGGATCAGGGTGGAGACGATGAGGCCGAGACTGCGAGTAGTATTGGCTTAACGTGGTTGGGGAAGGTGTGGCGGCCGGCGGGGATGCATATTATGGAGGAGAAGAGCGGTGGCATGATCTTGGACACTTGAACATTCGATACCCTGCGGTGTACCTGTGGACAGCACCTGATGATGCCTCACGAACAGTCCAATGAGGAAGGCACGGGAGGCGGCTTGGCATTGCACCGCCACATGTGTTAGTCAGCCACAGCTGCAAACCTCGCAGAAATGCCGAATACATGTGAGTAATAATTCAACTTCACGTTTCCTTTCCAGCATCACCCACTACAACTTCTTGCGCTCTAATACCCAAGCACGCGTGATACACGATCCCGACTGCGGCCATGGCTGATGCACTCCTGACCTGGTTCCGCCAGAATTTGCCGGCAGAAATTGCAGAACTGACGGAGCCATATCTCGCCAAGCTCGAGGAAGGCGAGTACCAAAGCCTACTAGAAGACGACAATGCAAGAACGCTCTTCGGACATATTGAAGACCAGAATACAAAGTATGTCCGCCTCGCTGATCATAGAACATGGAGCGACTTCATCTTCCAACGACTCGGCACTCTTCTGGCAGACCGTTCGAAACCAGAGAAGCAGGCCATCTTCTTTTGTATTGGCTATGCCGCGCTTCTTGCCTTCCTGCAATCCAATGTCACCGGTCCACCCCTCCCATTTTTGTCCGCAAAGCTGCTGTTTCCCGGAGAAGTGGCAAGCCATACGCAGAAAACGAAAGAAACACGGACCGCACTCTTGGCTAGCCTAGGTATGGATGGTATCGCAGCGTACAAGCTCACGCCGAACATCGAGTTACTCTGTCTCGCAGACACTATCATGACATGTCCGCCTATCTTGAAGAACTTCAAGGCGGCGAGGTGGGCAAAGATGAGGATCGCATTTCTGCAGCAGAGGTTGTTGTCTGAGGTGTCGTCCACGCTGCAGGAAGTCGTCTACGATGATCTGGATATTCTTGCCGATGAAATCTTGAACTCGGAGGATCGCGGTGGGTCGGACGGACAGATGGAAGTGGAGCTTCTGCTTGAGAGAGCGACGGTGCATATCCATCATGGGCTTGACAAGCTTGCTAGGGGCGATCTGGAGCTAGCGAAACGGAAGCGCGGGTTCGAGTATGAGCTGACAGGGTTGATGGGCAAGCGGACGAAGTTTCAGGAGAACAACATCAGTCAGCTTGTCGTGCTTGCTAGGAGTCACGAAAGCGAGAACAAGACTAACGGTGAAAAGTCGAGTGGAATCGAGTCTTCTGTCGAGGGTGCTGCAGCAAACGGTAAAAGCACCGAGCAGACTGCATCAGGGCCGGCAAAACTCGACCTTAACGACGACACTCTCCTTGAGTCGATCTCCTTTCCGGGAAAGACCGCGGACGCTGCCAATGGAGGTCTCGAGACTTCCCTGCCGGCGAGCCTCAAGGCACTGGATCCGGCGAAACAGCCTCAGCTGAACCCATTGGACTCCACGCTACTGCTGTCTTTCGCTTCGTCCATCACGAACACTTCACCGCAGGATGGCTTGACGAGAGAGGAGACTCTGCCCTACGCGACCCGAGTGCTTGACGTTGGTAGTTCAAATTGGCAGGTATACACTCAGGCTTTGCTCGTCCGGAGCCGTATCGAAGGCCACAGGTCTCGGACGGTGGAGCGGGGCTTACTGCAGCTGCAAGCTCTAGTCGACCAAGTTATTGCTGAGACCAGTGCTACGACCGTAGATCCAGATGCTACCGAACCCAGCCAGACATCATTTCTTCCTCGGCCGAAAGAATCAGAGAGCGCACCTGTGACGCAGCGTCTCCGGTACATCTTCCAGCTCGCCACACCCACACGCTGGGATCTGGAAGCCGAGCTTGCGTCACGCTGGGTATCGATGGGCGGTCTTCGATCCGCGCTCGAGATCTACGAGAGGCTGGAGATGTGGGCTGAGGCCGCTCTATGCTGGGCCGCGACGGATCGTGAAGATCAAGCAAAGAAGGTCGTTAGACGGCAGCTCTTTCACGCTAGTCTTGGTGGGCCTAGTGAAGCCGAGGCGGAAGTGAGCGATGATGAGACGTGGCAGGGTACGGAGAGGATGCCGCCACCGGTTGATGCGCCTCGACTCTATTGCATCTTGGGTGATATTGACCAATCGGTAGCCATGTTTGAGAAGGCTTGGGACGTGTCGAACCAGCGATATGCTCGGGCTCAGCGGTCACTTGGTCGGTATTACTTGTCGAAGAGTGACTTTGTGCAAGCTGCTGGAGCGTACAGCAAAAGTTTGAGAGTCAATCAGTTGAATCAAAGCAGCTGGTTTGCACTCGGCTGTGCATTGCTGGAGCTTGAAGAGTTTCAAAAAGCTGCCGAAGCATTCTCGCGATGTGTTCAGCTTGATGACTCGGACGCGGAGTCGTGGAGTAATCTCGCTGCGGCGCTCTTGCGTGTAGAACCTCCGGCATCCGATGCGGAGAGCGGTGCTCACGATGTAGCTGAAGATGAAGTAGACGAGGAGACACCCATCAAGGCAAGTTTCAACCCGCAGAGGAACCGCCGGGACGCTCTCAAGGCCCTCAAACGTGCAGCGACACTGAAGCACGAATCGCATCGTATCTGGGAGAACGTACTTACAGTCGCCGCATCCGTCTCACCGCCAGACTATACCTCCGTGCTGTCGGCGCAAAAGAACATCATCGCCCTCCGCGGCCCCAAAGACGGCGAGCGATGCATCGATAAGCAGGTCCTCGAGCTGCTAGCCCGGCACGTCATCTCTACTACCGACCACTTCAACCCAGAGCAGCCCGGCCTGGCGCGTATGTTCGTCAAGTTCATGGATGAGAACGTCGTGCCGCTCATCACCAGCTCAGCCGATCTCTGGCAACTCGTCAGCAAGCTCGCATTGTGGCGCGACAAGCCCTCCTCGGCTCTCGAAGCGGAAGAGAAGGCCTGGCGGGTCGTTATTGCGCAGCCCGGGTGGGAGTCGGAGAGTGAGGCGAAGTGGAACGGGGTTGTCGAGGCTACGGTGCGGTTGTGCGATTCGTATGAGAGTCTCGGGCCGCGGGAGAGGACGGAAGGGATGGGGGCTGGGGAGATTGTGGAGAAGGGGTGGAGGTTTAAGGCGAGGACTGCGGTGCGGAGTGTTATGGGGAGAGGGAAGAGTACGTGGGAGGGTACGGAGCGCTGGGAAAGGTTGGTGGAGAGGGGTGAAGAGTTGAAGGGGTGATCGTCACATTGCTGTAGCTAGCCCCATTTTATTTGATGCAAGTGAAACCCCCACGACAGTCGCGTGCCTTCTGTTTTGATCTTAGTCCACATCACTTCTCTTTCATGCAAAGAATCAAACTAGTGAAGCCCTTCCCGAGCTGGTTTGTCAAACGTACTGCTGTCACACTACACTCGACCTCATCTCAACAGCCACTCTTGAAAACCAGACCGAGCGACCAGCCAGCGTTCAAGATCCACACGGCACCTCAACGAGCACAAGCCCGCTGCATTCATAACACATCGCGCGTCATGGCACCAATCCCAATCTCAGACATCCCCACTCTCGCCGACCTCTACTTCTCCCAAACCCTCCACCCCTCCCACGACACCCTCCCAAACGCAACCAGCAAATACAACGCCCAAATCTCCCTCATCCGCACCGACATCACCACCCTCGCCACCGACGCGATCGTAAACGCAGCCAATGACTCCCTCCTCGGCGGCGGCGGCGTAGACGGCGCCATCCACCGCGCCGCGGGCCCGAACCTCCTCCGCGACTGCCGCAGACTCAACGGCTGCGACACCGGCTTCGCCAAAATCACCGACGCCCACCGGCTCCCCTGCAAGAAAGTCATACACGCCGTGGGACCCATCTACGACTCCGCGTCCGCGCGACGAGCGGGCGGGCACGAGAAGTTGCTGGCGAGTTGTTATACGAGGAGTTTGGATCTGGCGGACGGGAGTGGGTGCAGGAGTATTGCGTTTTCGGCGCTGAGTACGGGGGTCTATGGGTATCCTAGTGGAGAGGCGGCGGAGGCGGCGATTCGGGCTGTGAGGGGGTGGTTGGAGGAGGATGAGGGGAGGGCGGGGAGGATGGAAAGGGTGGTGTTTTGTTCGTTTTTGGAGAAGGATGAGAGGGCTTATGAGAGGTTGATTCCGTGAGTGTTGTTGGGTTGGTGAGGGGTGTGGGGATGAGGTTGTGTGACTGACGGTGTTGTAGGAAATACTTCCCACCAGCCAGCGCGGAGGCAGCAGGAGAGGATGTGAAGGCCACGGAGGGGGCTGGCAATGACGAACAATCATCAGCCGCTGAGAAGGAGGATGGTGATGTTCCTGTGCTACCCGACGTGCCCACCAAGGAGCCAACGGAAGATCTACAGCCCGATGGGCAGCCAGAGGCGAAGAAAGCGAAGCGGGAAGAAGGCACGGAGACGAAGGAGAGTCTTTGAGTTTCCACGCGAAGCAATGTGAAACGTTCAAATCATGGTGGCTGCTTAGACTTGAGCATTTGCCAACTACTGAGAAGATGATATTTGTCTACATAGCGAGGCGTTCAAGGGTGAGTATCATGGACAAAGGGATGATACCCGAACGGCGCGAGGTCGTAGCAGCAGCACTGCTTTCATCACTCATAGCGTGGCCTGAAGTGCCTGATCGTATCGCAGAAAGATGCCACTTGACGACCCCAAGCTTCCTCGTCTTCATTGCTTGTGCCCAACCCCAACACCGGACTGATGTGGTTATGGCCCGTCATCGAATCCACAGCTAACGCGCTCTGGCTCGCACTATCTTCCATCTCCAGCCACTCCTTGATGAAGTCTCTGCCGGGCCGCCGGATATCGTTCTCAGGGTCAAGCTCAGCATCCAGCGCCAGAATCCTGCAGCCGCCCTTGACGAAGTCCAGCGGGGCCTCCTGGCGCTGTCGAGCGGCCTTCAACAAGCCGAGCGGAGAGTTCTTCTCGAAGTCTCCAAAATAAGCCTCGACTGCCGGCGGCCGTGTGTCGTGAGCATGAGCAAAGTGGAAGGGAACGGAGAGTAAGATCGCACCTCTCAGACGAGTTCCACTCCCATTCAAGACTTTCCGCCGCGTCTCCGCGAAATCTGGATGCAGCAAGAACGTCGAGAGATGGATGCCTCCGGCGCTATTGCCCATGATGAACAGATCGATCGGTTCCGGACCGAGCTTGGCCTGATTCGCATCGATCCACTCAACCGCGAGCGCGATGTCTTCGCCTCCGGACGGGAACTTCGCTCCGTGCGACATTAGGCGGTAATCCGCGATGACAACCATGTACCCGGGATTTAGCGCGAAGAAAGCTCCCAGATTGGCGTGTGCCAAGTCGCCCGGGATGACGGGTAATGACTTACCGCCTTGGGTCAATCCGCCGCCGTATTCGAATAGGAGAACGGGTCGCCGGCCATTTATGAGGGCAGGTTGAGGGGCGTGGTAGATGTCTAGTTGTTGGCGGTCGTGAGGGCCGTAGGTAAAGGTCTCGCGTTTGACGGATTTGATTGTTGACGCTTGGCTCTGGAGTAATGGGGCGTAGGCTTTGAAGGTTGGGAGGAGGACTCCGGGGAGAGCCTTGCCGTGGGCTGGGAGCTGGTCCATTGTCGTTGGCTCGAGAGAATCTGGCAAGTGAGAGCGAGGTTTGTGATGATAAACAACGGGTCCGGAATAATCAGATGACAGCAGTTCGCCTTGCTGTAGAGCGAACTTGTAAGGCTGGTGTAATCCTGGGAGGTTGAGCGATGTGCTACTTGATCGTGATGAACGGCGCGTTTCTCGTTGCCGGCGTGGAGTTCTAGGGAGCCGTCAAGCAATGCAAGCTCAAGCAATGCAATATCGAATACTCGTCGAGCAGAAGAGCAGGAGAGAACTCGAAGTGCATCATTGAGCGCGAGTGAAGAGTTTCACATGACGCCAGCGACAGCTCGGAGCTGTGAACGCCTTCATGTTGATCAGCATCAAGCGGGGCACATGGGAGTTGTAGCTGACTTCCGAGTTTCTCGAGGCCCACGGAGTCGTGACAACAAGAGGCTGGTGCTGTGAGTAGATCGGTACCTTAGCCGATGGTGTCCCGACGGTACATCATGTACTTGCTTCCAGGCCGAGGAAAAGCAGATGGATGCTAGGGAGAAGTCGAACCGTTCACGTGACCAATGCATGGTGGTGCCTCAGGCATCAATTACGAGGCGCGGCTCCAATCGCGATTCGCGACACGTTCTCCGCCGTCCACATCGTGTTTCCTTTGCGCCAAAATCCATTACATCGCCGTCGAGCTTTACAATCATCCGGATCTTGTCGTAAAGCAGACGCGTAGCACTCGAGTTTGGCCGTGGCTACTTGTGCGTCGCGAGCGCAAGACCGGAGAATTACAGTGTCAGTGGCAGGGGAGGCACGGCAAGATGGAGAGTGGGTTCGCGGATGAGGACCCCAACGCGGTCGCGCAAGCGTCCGATGATTTGATAGCGGAGGAGAACGAGGCGCTGGAGGAGAAGCAGGAGGAGCAGGAAGACACGACAATGGCCGACGACGCAGCCCCCAGAGACCCAGCGACCGACGCTTCGGCGCCCGAAGTATCCGACAACCCCCTCGACGCGCCGGACGGACCACAGGCAGAGAACGCGGAGGGTGTGGCCGAGGACGATGAGATGGGCGAGGCGAAGGAAGGCACGCCAGCGGCCGAGCGCGCTGACGCGGTGCCCACCAATACCAAGAGTGTCGCTGAGTTGTCCGCGCGACAGCACCTTATACAGCAGAACCATGCAATCATCCTGCCCTCGTATAGCACGTGGTTTGACATGCATGCCGTCCACAACATCGAGCGGAAGGCGCTGCCCGAGTTCTTCAACAATCGCAACCGGAGCAAAACACCCGCGGTGTACAAGGATTACCGCGACTTCATGGTCAACACCTACAGACTCAATCCAGCGGAGTACTTGACGGTGACCGCATGTCGGCGAAACTTGGCAGGAGACGTGTGCGCTATCATGCGTGTACATGCATTTCTGGAGCAGTGGGGTTTGATCAACTATCAGGTACTGCAACCACGTCTGTACCTTGGGTGGCTGTGACTAACGGTATTCCCAGATTGACCCCGAGACACGACCATCGAACATCGGCCCACCCTTCACTGGCCATTTCCGCATCACCGCCGACACTTCCCGTGGTCTCCAACCCTTCCAACCCGCACCAAACAGCACGATCACTTCCGGCAAACCACACGCCGGGACCGAGCGTCTCGCGACAGCAGGCAATGCCGACCTCAATCTTGAGGTACGGCGCAACATCTACGACGACAAGGGCAAGGACGTCACGCCCGCCAAGACCGAAGGGGCGGTCGATGTCAACGGTGACTCTGCGAAAGGTCTAGAAGATAGTCTAAAGCAGGATGGCAAGCAGTATTTTTGCTACAGTTGTGGTCAAGACTGCACCCGCGTGCGATATCACAACAGCAAGAACCCAGCCAGCAGCGCCGTAACACCCAAACCCAGCAAAGAGCAGCGATATGACCTATGTACGTTGTGCTTCCAGGAGGCCCGGTTCCCGAGCAACACCACAGCCGTCGACTACACGAAATTGGTGAACGATCGCTACAACAGCCTTGGCGACAAGGATGCGGCTTGGTCGGATGCGGAACTTCTCCTTCTCCTTGAAGGTTTGGAGATGTTTGACGACAACTGGGACTCCGTTGCTGATCACGTCGGATCTCGAACAAGAGAGGAGTGCGTGCTCAAGTTCTTGCAGCTGGAGATTGAGGACAAGTATCTCGAAGACGCGCCATCGACTGCGAACGGGCACGCGAATGGAGGTGCAGGCGCACAGGACCTGGCGTACCTGTCCGGCGGCCGACTACCATTCAGCCAGTTCGACAATCCTGTCATGAGCGTGATGGGCTTCCTGGCTGGCCTGGCAGACCCAGCGACGACGGCAAAGGCAGCAGGCAAGAGTGTGGAAGAGATGAAGCGGACGCTCAAACAGCGCATGGAGACCGACAGCACGACAGGCGCCGAGAGCGCCGCACCAGCTGGCGAGCAACCCACCGCCTCGGCAAACATCAAAGGCGAAGAGCGCGCCGAGTCAATGATGGACGTCGACGACACAACCTCTCTCGCCAACCGCTCCCCACCTCCACCACAACCACAAACATCGCACTCAAATGACTTACCCACCACAGCACTCAGT
The DNA here is from genome assembly GCA_030411845.1 of Friedmanniomyces endolithicus. Classification (NCBI taxonomy): domain Eukaryota; kingdom Fungi; phylum Ascomycota; class Dothideomycetes; order Mycosphaerellales; family Teratosphaeriaceae; genus Friedmanniomyces; species Friedmanniomyces endolithicus. The sequence goes on from JASUXV010000035.1 coordinate 97,583, forward strand.
CTGACTGCCGCCCGCTCCGCCGCACTGGCTTCCCACACCGAACGCCAACTCACCGCCCAAGTCTCCGCAGCCGTAAACCTGCAACTGCAGAAATTGGAGCTCAAACTCAGCCAGTTCTCTGAAATGGAAGCCCTATTGCAGGCTGAAAGGCGGGAAGTAGAGCGCATGCGGCAGCAGCTTTTCCTCGACCGACTGGCTTTTAGGAAGCGGGTGGCGGAGACTGAGGCGAAGATGGGAGGGATGAGGATTGATGGAGTGGGTGGTGGAGGGGAGAAATTGGGGATGGATTCTATGGCTGCTGGGATGGTGGGGGAGGGTGTTGAGCCGTTTCATGAGGGGATGGAGGGGTTTATGAGGCATGAGATTTAGGACCTGGTGGGCTGAGTCAAAGGATGGGCTCGGGAGTTTGGGTGGGAGGCTGTAGTTGTATACCCGCCTCGTGGGCTGTTATACGGTATGCTTGTACGATGGATGCTGGGTGTTGCTCATCTACGTTCCCGTACTCTGGCGCGGCAGGCTCACCGATGAAGGGCAGGTTGACTTTCCGATCGAGAGATGCGAGATCTTGCCATAAAGTATTCGACCAGTGTCTTACTGCGAGCCTTGACATACAAAGCTGCAAAAGCCATACATGTACGGGAGAGTAAGCGCTAGAGTCTGGGCGGACTGTGCGAGGCCGAGTACCAAGCCAACGGTGTAAAGATCCGCTGCCTGCAAACCACACAGCAATACGCGAGTGATCCCAGCTAAGCATCATCTACACGCCATTCAATTACCAGATCAATAACGGGCCTCGGAATTCTCACGACACCTTCGCCAAGGTCTCGCCGATCACCGACTCGGCATGAGCCTCCGCATCGTGGCCGTGAATCCACTCGTCGCGCGGGAAAGCAATGCTCTTGGGGTCTTCCTTCACTTTATCCCAGTCCGCCTTGTGCCACATCTACCGGGCGTTAGCAAGAGCTGCAACGAATAGTAATGCCGATCAGATTGGGCTGGTCGAGCTTACATCTCTCGTCGTCTCACCCGTCTTCTGCACACCCTTCACACGCTCATACCGGATCTCCTGGAACGCCCGAGTAGCACCGCCAATATTGCCCTTACCCGCTTCTCGCAAACAAATCGCAATCGTAACCCCATCTTCCATCGCCTGTGTCGCCCCCTGCGCAGAAGTCGGCAGGAAAGGATGTGCAGAGTCACCCAGCAGCATCGTTCGACCTCCATCACTCACCCACCGCGGAAGCGGATCCCTGTATACGATCTTCCAGTCCACGAGCTTGTCTTCGGGCGTCTTGGAGACGATCCGCTTGCACATCGGATCCCAGCCTTCGAAGACCTTGTATACATCATCGAGCTTGCCGGGAAAGGACCAGGACTCCTCGATATCGGCATCGTCTCTGTGCGTCAGCACCCAGCAGCAGTCCGTACCGCCTTTAATGGTGGAGAAGAGGAAGTGAACTTCTGGGCCTATCCAGCCGTTGAAAGTATCACCGTTCTCGCAGAATTGTTTGGTCTCCGGATCAGCCATCATTCCCGAGTTGTCGAACCATGCCCTGTAGACAGCATAGCCGCTCGACTTGGGCTTGTCGACGTACCCGAGCACCAGTTCCCTCGCCTTCGACCGCACACCATCCGCCCCGATCACCACATCCGCGGTAAATTTCTCCCCCGTCTCGAGTTCAATCCCTGCTTCGCTCTCCGTCTCAAAGTACTTCTGGATCCTACACCCCAGCCTGACAGGAATGCACAACTCATCCTTGACATAGTGGAAAAGAATACTATGGAACTCCCCTCGATGCCCATTAAACACCGGCGCCTCCGGGTCCGCAGGCGGATTCTTACTATTCAGCACAATCTCCCCGGTATCGAATTTATGGATATTAAACCCATAGCTCGAAAGATCAATACTCAGCGGTCTCAGTCGGTCGGAGATCCTGTCGCCGGAGGAGGTGTGCCAGCGTCGGAAGATGCGGCCTGCGTTGGCGCCGAAGGAGATGATGTCCCCCAGGATTTTGAGCTCGCTGAAGGACTCGAAGAGTTGGACGCTGTGGCCTTGACGGTGGGATTCGATGGCTGCGCAGAGGCCGCCGAAGCCCGCGCCGACTATTATGACGGAGATGCCCGTTTTGGGCTTTTCGGGGTGGAGTTCTCCGTTGGTGTGGCCGTTGGTGTGGCCGTTGACGCCGTTGGTATGGCTGTTGTCGAAGTGACCGTTGACGCCGTTGGAGTGACCATTGAGACCGTTGGTATGTGAGTCGGCGCTGATGATGGCCTCGCCCGCTGATACTTGATTGTCAACTGCCATTCTACTCGACCAGGAAAGCGATAGACTCTGGGACCGAGCGGATGATCGCAGCTCGCTTCAGAATTCGTGTCTTGCAACGTCTGTTCTGTTGTTCGGTGACAGCACGCCGGATTGCCTATGCCAGCAACGGGGAGTCGAATGATACCGGCGATCGACGTTGTTTGCACGCAGCAGAGTCGAGACCGGACACAGAGCATTCGGCGCCGCGGTCGAGCTCCCAGGGTTCGGCAGATGGGTTCTCCATTCTACCGTTGTACTGTTGTACTTACTAGAGAGTTATGGGGAGCTGATATTCGGCTAATGCTCAGTCTTGCCCTAGATAGCCCCTCCCAGCCGTTGTTCTCCACGTCTGAGGCGTGCATATGAGCATGCACAAGGGCGGAGCTCCTTTTCCTAGCACAAATCTACCCCACCAACCACGGCACGCTGGAAACCTTGCTGTTCAATTTGGACGTTCGATCAACCATGGATCCGACGGTCGTCCGGCCAAGCTCGATCCCGTGAGACCCGCGGCCGCGGCAGTTGTGAACACAGAGACGCCGTGAGGTCGATTTTGTCGTTAGGGCCATGAGGTCGACTATGCTTTGTAATGGATCCTGAGAATTGGACTGCGGTTTCTGTGTAGAAGTGGGCATCGATCGAGGCGAGCATTGGCACAGTAAGCCGATGTAACGCAGATTCGTCTTCTTGGGCTTCGCCGAGCCGGGCAGGTACGCAAGAATTTGACCGTCTCATGTAGTCGATTCTAAGGAGTCGCTGTGCCTCTGTTCTGTCCAGAACAGACATAGTCAAGCTGTCTGAGAGATAAAGTCTTCGTAGCTTACGCAGACGATCAATATACCCTCCACGCACTATGGGTCCTGCAGCGGGTTGGATTCAGGAAACGACAGGCACGGAGGTTGCCGAGGCTTTCAAGCGTAATATCAAGGGCAAGACGAGTAGGTAGTATTTGACCTTTTCGGATACCATGCACACCAGCTGACTTCAATAGTACTCATTACAGGCGTCTCGCCGATCTCCTTGGGGGAGAGCACGGCATTGGCAATAGCCCGCCACGGACCAGCAAAGCTCCTACTTGTCTCACGAACTGAGTCGAAACTACAGCACGTTGCAGATAAAATCGCCAAGATCAACCCGAATGTCAAAGTAGATCTCATCGTCGTGGATCTATCTTCTCAAACCGATATTCGCACGGCCGCCCGCAAAGTCTTCGATCTCACCGACCGGCTAGATGTCTTGGTCAATAACGCCGCCGTCGTTACATCCGCACGCGGCGAGACACTGGAAGGTATTGAGCTGCAATTCGGCACAAACCACATCGGCCACCATCTCCTTACCTCACTACTCACGCCCCTCTTGATCGCTGCAGCCACAGCTTCAGGTGAACGAGGCACGACTCGCATCGTCAATGTGTCAAGCATAGGCTACCGTCTGAGTCCCATCCGATTCCACGACCACAACTTCGAAGGCAAGCCGATACCGTCTGAAGAAGAGCCACCGAAAGGCATCCCCGCGCATATGAAACCGGATGTTGCTGCTGGGAGACCTTACTACGGCTTCACTGCTTACGGCCAGAGCAAGACGGCGAATATACTGCATGCTGTGGCGCTTAAGGAGAAGTTTTTGAGCAAAGGCATCCAGGCTTTTGCTGTGCATCCGGGATGTATGTGATCCTGTGCCGGCCTCTCTTGGATCCTTCGACTGACTGCATTCACAGCTATTTGGACTGATCTCTCCCGCAACCTGTCCGCCGCCGATCGAAAGATCATCGAGGGTACCTCAACATTTTGGAAGAACCAGGATCAAGGATGTGCTACGACACTTGCAGCAGCATTTGATCCTGACCTTTGCGACGCAGAAGGACCTTTCCTCAGTGACTGCCACTTGCACGACGTTGCGGAGTACGCTAAGGATCAAGTGATCGCGGAGAATTTGTGGCAGTTGAGCGAGAAGCTTACGGAAGGCAAGGCGAGTCTGTAGCACTACCTCAAATGTACATGTCACTGCCACCATCGTCGAGTACGTAGCCCAATACGGACATCCTCGGTCTTGTTCCATGTGCGAGCTCATGCAACGTGCATAGCGGTCTCCACCACAGCTGCGACACCCTTCTCATCGCCGAATACTCGCTCGATTGTCTGGACCGTTGGGCCCTTCTCGTCACCTTCGTCAGAGCTGGCGTTGCGCATCTTGCTCTCAATCGCGGAGCGGCTGGTGCAGACGTAGCCTCGGAATTGGCGAGCGGGCAGACGGCGCTCGAACAGCTCGTCGATCTCCTCCAATGAGCGGCCCTTGACCTGAAGCGCAGACTCGTGTTAGTAGCTTTCGACATGATGGGTGAGTGTGAGAGCTTACCTCGGGAAGGAAGAAGTAGACCCAGAGTGCGGCAAGCAAGCATGGCGGTACCCAGATGTATCCATACTTTGGGCCAAAATCAAGAGCGTCCGGATTAATAAAGTATGTGATGGTGCGTCAGCGAGTGTCACAGATTCAGTCAAGCGTATGAACCGTGGGTCTACTCACAAGGTGCAGTGAAAGTAGCAAGCCAAGCACCCAAGAAGCCAGTCGATGCCGCCAAACCGAAAGTGTAGGAACGGAGGTGCTGGCTCGGTAGCTCGCCACCTGAGAGCCATGCATAAGAACTGATGGCGCCGTTGTAGCTGAAGATGTAGACGACACTGATGCCGACGATCAGCTTCTTCGTGGACTCAGCGTTAGGCGCCGCCGTGTAGACGGCCGCGACGATGAGCATGGTGATGGCGCAGAGCGTCAATCCAGTCATTAGGAACACGCGTCGTCTACCGAATCTTGTGATGATGCAGGTGTTTATGATGATGGCAATGACGCCGACGGCGACCAGCGCGACAGAGTTCTCGAAAGGCTTGCCAACGCCAGCCATCTCAAAGAAGTATGTGCCTGATTGTGTTGCATTAGCAATGGACTCGATAACAGTCGGAGGTGCGAAGTTTACCATAAGCTATCATGAACATGGCTCCCGATGCGGCTTGGGTATTAACAGCGCCTACAGCGAGCAGGGTTCGGCGAAGGTTTGTACTACCAGTGCAGAGACGTTAGCTGACCGTATTACTCGGGTGGATAAGACCGATCAGACCCTTTGAACATTTCCATGAACACGGTGGTCCCAGAATTGACACGGGACTCCTCAATAGCGTCCTGGATGTTGAGTAGTTCTCCATCGACGGCGTCTTGATTAGGCCTGAGCCAAGAGAGAGACTTCTTTGCTTTCTCCATCTTGCCAGTCTCCGCAAGCCAGCGCGGCGACTCGGGGATGAAGAAGAGGCCGACGGCGATGATGACGGGTACGATGTACACGAGACCCAGAGGGATGAGATACTCGGCCTTTCCGGGCAGAGGAGCCGTGAAATTGTCAACGACGGTGCCCACCAGGGTTCCAATGCTCGTCCAGAATTGGAACGCGGATATCAGCAAGCCACGATACCCGGCTGGGGAGCACTCCTGGATGTATAGCTGAGAGAAGGTCATGAAGAGCCCGTTCGCCAGTCCGATGAGGAAGCGACCAGCGTACAGACCGCCGACTGAGGTCGTGCACATCATGATGATGTCGGAGGCCCAGCAGAGAATGCATGCCATCCACAGGCAAGGTTTACGGCCGAGCTTCCACGCAAGTGGTCCCGCCAGGCCAGACCCAACCTGACAGGGTAAGATGTAAGCATGCATCCCGACTTTTAATCTGTCTGGCCGGCCATCAAAGTCTTACCATAGCTCCAAGCGTCATGAGTGAGCCGATCAGCTGTTGGACCTCCGCCGATATGTTCCATCCAACCGGAGTGTTTGGTGCAGCGTAACCGAAGACCTTCATGAAACCGATCATTGCTGTTGGCCATATTAGCGACACAAAATGGAGAAGATATCTTGTTGGCGTACCTTGGATACCGCCGATGAGGCCGAAATCCACCCCGTACTGGAATGGGGACATCGACACGAGTAGACATGCTAGGACGCACTTCCAGTTCGCCCTGAGGGTGTCATGCTGGCTGCCGCCCATTGTGGTGGTGGTGCTGCCCGTGAGGACCGAAGAGGTTGTTGCACTGTAGACTAATGAGTCTCGCCGTTCAGCGGAGTGTGAGGAGGAAGACAAGGGCGGTGGGTCTGTGCAGTGAATGCTGGAGAAGATGGGGAAGTGCAACGCTAATGTATACGACACGAGGCTGTCTTCTTCCTGGGACGAGAGCTGCGCTCAGGTGGAACTGCCGATCGGCCACGGCCGCATCCAGCCTGTTTCTGCACGGAAGGTTAAAAGCAACCCCAGGAGGTCCCATGGTCGCTCTGATGCCACCCATATGTGAATCCTGCCGGCCCGAAGCCCTCATTGGAACGTGTCTCGAGCGCCCCACATGCATGTTGCTGCCGCGCTACAGGCGTCGATCATCAGCCAAGCTCGGACTTTACCCCACACGCCATTGGAGCTATGAGTGGAGAGTCATGAAGCTTGCAGTAGTCTGATGCGGAGGTCTGGGGTAGGCGAGCATGCGATGCCACGGAAGATGTCTCGTGCGGCATTTGTCTGCTTGGATTGCCGCTCAGCCCAGAGGTACCAAGTAGCCAGGACAGAGGAGCTCAGGTGCGATATCGGTAGATGGCATCTTCGGAAGTACCGTAAGCGCTCTGGGATGTCGCTCTGGTGCACCCAGCAAAGCGAGGACGTGGTCTGCTCAATTGCACTCATATCTCTTGTGGCATCTACGCAGCAGCTACACAGCTGCGTATTCCAGCGTTGTCATCAGCGCGATCCTCTATTCTAGACCCCGCGAAGGCATCAACACTGCCCAGAAGCGATCACCATGGCAGTCGTTGAAAGCACGATGGGTCTGCCGTCAGTATCGGACGTCTTCGCCTCGAGCATCCTCCGCTTGGTGTTGTTGATCTTGGGCGCCTCGGGATTCGCTGCCCTGCTATTCGACTATGCCCGCATGCTTCGCCTGCACAGGAGAATGGTTCGCCTCGCCACAAGTGGTCAATTAAGACGGTGCTGACAGCCTGCAGCCTCCGGGTCCGATGCCATGGCCCATCATCGGCAACACTCACCTGCTCCCCAAAGTGAAGCCGTGGTACTACTTCGAGCAGCTGTCCAAGGATTTCCACAGCCCAGTCATTACTTTCTGGATCGGCCGGAACCCCACGGTCTGGATCAATGATGCGCAGTCTGCTTCCGAGTTGTTGGAGAAGAAGGCCGCGATCTACTCCTCTCGGCCGCGGATGGTCGTCTTCGCCGAGCTCACGGACATGCAACAGTCTTCGGATCCCAACGCTAAAGTCCCGGGCACGAATCTTGTGACCATGTTCTATGGAGAGCGGTGGCGGGTTCACCGGAAGCTCACTCACCAGGGTGTCGGTTTGCAGCAAGTGCGGAGATACCGAGGGTTTCAGAATGACGAGAGTAAACTAATTGCTTACGACATCCTCCGGTCACCGGAGCAGTATGTTGCGCATTATGAGCGTTATGCTGCAAGTGTCGTGTCCATCATTGGTTTTAACAGACGTGTGTCCAGCATCAAGGACCCGATTATCACGGAAGTCATCGCCGTCATGCAGAAAGCTGCGGAACTCAACGTACCCGGCAAGGAGTTCCCGATGTTGTTCGAGACATTCCCGTGGATGGCGCGCCTATCGCCGAGCTTGTTTCCGTGGATCTTCAAAGGTCTCGGTCGGCGACGGAGAGGGCAAGCTTTCTTTTACGCGCTTGCCGAGGAGGCGAAGGGCCGGTCATGCTATGTGAACGACCTGTTCAAGGAGCAGCCGAAGTATAACTTGCGCAATCAAGAGATCGCTTCGCTCGCAGGCAACTTGTTCGGAGCCGGAAGTGACACGTCGAGCTCGACGCTCATAACCTTCACCCTCGCGTGCTGCGCTTTCCCGGAGGTACTGCCGAGAGTGTGGGAGGAGCTTGACCGAGTCGTTGGACCTCACCGCAGCCCGTCTTGGGAAGATGAATCGGAGCTGCACTACACGAAGGCTTTCGTTAAAGAGGTCTTCAGGTGGCGTTCCGTGGCCATCATCGGCGGACAGCCGCATGCGCCGATCTCGGACGACGAATGGAACGGCTACTTCATTCCTAAGGGTACGTGGACCCAGGGTAATGTCTGGAGTATCCATCATAACGAGAAGGACTTCCCGGAGCCGGACCGTTTTTCACCCGACAGGTACATGCCCAGTTCACGACCGTTCATATCGGAGAAAGGCTACATGACTTTCGGCTGGGGTCGCAGAGTGTGCTCCGGGCAAGGCCTTGCAGAGCAGGGGACGTTCATTACGGTGGCGCGGATGCTGTGGGCGTTCAATATCCAGAAGGCGCTTGATGAGCAGGGCAAGGAGATCCCGGTCGACATCTTCTCATACACGTGAGTTGAGTGAGTTGGTGTCCCAGCCGTTGTGCGCTACTGACTCAACTCTAGAGACGGCCTCAACTGGCGGCCCCGACCATTCAAATGCCGATTCACTGTTCGCTCGCCTGAGATCCGTGCGGCGATCGAGCGAGAACGCAGGCAAGCTCTCCAGGATCTGTCGGAGTATGACGGGGAATCGGAGGCCATGGATCGCTTTTTCAAGCACAACAAGCAGGAGGCCTAGATACCGTGATGTTATTACTAAACACCGGATCGCTATCATAGGATCCCGAGTGTCAGTCAACTTCGCGTTCTGCATCCGAGATGATGTCCTCGGCCTCGATATCGGGATCCGACTTCATATCCGGGAGATCTTCCGCCGAGAGATCTTCCGCCGAGAGATCACGCTTGGCCTTTTCAGCTCTCGGGTCAGGCTGAAGACCATGTGCCTGGGTCAGAGCCTCCTCGCGGAACCGCCTTCGCTTTTCCCTTCCTGCCCTACCAAGCTCCTCCGTCCTCTTGAACTCGTACTCCGGGACACCCTTGCCAGAGCGCTCCCATATTGTCTCATATCTCATGGTCGTCCCAACGTTGCTTCGCGCGCCGGTTTCCGCATACTTAAGTTTTGGTACAGGAGGCGCCTGAGGTAGCGCTTCCGGGTTAGCCCGGCCTTTGTCTTTCCCAAGCGACTTCCATAGACGATGCGTCTCCTCAGCGCCGGCCCTCATGTCCAATGCCTCAATATGCTGGTCCTCCAGCTTTGCAGATGCAGGGCCGAGCACTCGTTTGCGCTTGCGATTCGGTTGAACCCCTTCCGCGATTCCACCACCGAGATCTTCGCTTTCTGTCTTATAGGTCTCGTCTATGTCACGCTTCAGATTATCGAGATCGATGGTCGTTCCATCGTCGCCAAGCTCCGTGAAGTCGTCGCTGTCGAAGTCCGACTCGGCTAGCTCGCCATCGCCGCCAGGAAGCGCCGGCTCATCACCAGCTGCATCTTGCTCGCGACCTACGCCAAGCTCCATCTCCACTTCTTCAGGGGTAAGTTCCACACCATTCTTGGTCCCCGGTCGCCCGTCCAAATACTTTCCAATCTCAGTATACACATCCAACCCGCAACGCCTCGGCACTCCTGCCCAGTGCGCCCGCCACTCCGTACGCAAGCTCAGTAACTTCACCGCAGTACGGACATCCACTTCTCTGACTTCAGCCGTGAGCTCATGATGGCGCCGGCTAGCATCGCTGGCGCGAAGGCGAGAATTAGCCTGGAAGAGCGTGGTTTGTACAATACGGCGGGTGAGGCTGACGGCAAGGTTGTAGAAGTCGTCAAAAGCTGTGCGGAAGATGGCTGGGCTAGATGGGCCGTCTTCCTCGACTACCAGATCGCGCCAGTTGTTGCCTGACTCGGGCTTGGCGTTCATGAAGATATTCCGGGAAAGCGTCAGGAAGGCTTCCGGAGACAGCAACTCGGCCGATCGAATTTGCACGGGCGGCACTCGCTGCTCCCCGCTCGCTTTCTCAGCATCTGGCGCGATCGTGCTTTTCACTGACTCCTCACTCCGCAGACTTGCTTCAATTGAAGTGGCTAAGTCCTCGTCGATGATCCAAGTGTCTCCGTGCTTCGCCCGCTCCACGCGACCATCACTCAGATCCACCTTCCGGGCCAGCACATCGGCCGCATTTGCTAGTGCCGCTTCGCAGACTTTCGAAACCTCGTAAGCTGCTGGTAACTCAGCGATTGAGAATGACTCCTTCGCGGGCAGGGACGTGTCGCACTCGAGGACTCGATCCTGCAGGAGTCGAAGGTAGACATGAATCTCGGCCTCCGATTTGGTCCCGATCGCGCGTGAAAGCTCGAGCAGGTTGCCCGGCCGGCATCTCGCCAGTGCTTCGAAGAACATTTCCTTTTCGAATGAGGACCAGTGAGAGGCACCTATCAGAGACGGCGGTAGTCTGTTCACTTCCTTGTCAGGTTCGCGGGAGACATCCCTGACAACTGCATTGAACAGGTCACGGTAGTTTGCGGCGCCCGACCTCAGTCTGGGTTTTGCGGGCCGGTGACTGGGACTTGCCTGACCGCTACGCTGTTTGTCTTGGGCTCCTAGTGAGTTTGCCACATCGCTGAAACCAGAGTCGGCCGCTCCAGAGGCTGTTGCATCTTCAGGATCGCAGTCTGTGGATGGAGGTTGCTGATAATTGCTATTGGTGGCCTCATGAGACGTTGGGGCGATGGGAACGCTGCTCATGGATCGATACACTGGGTAGATGTCATAGCGTGTGTTGCCGCTGGAGCAGTATTTAGAGGAGTCGATTCTGAGACATGTGCGTAATCCTGCGAAGATGGTACCTACAGACTGGACGTGACGAGAGGCGGACTCGGAAGTGTTTGGCTTCCGGGCCGTACGGATGGCCCCGAAATCACCCGAGCCATAATCTGACCTCACTCGACTCCACTCTTCGTACCTCAAAGCAGAAGCGGACGACTGGCATAGCTGCCAAGAAGTACGACGTATTCAAAAATTACTGTACAGCACAACAGTGAGGCGTATTCTATTCACCTTCAATTCTCTCATCACGGGACGATTTTGTCCACTCCGCCCGTATCCGAGAACCCGAGTAAGCACCACCCCCGGCATTGGAGTCTCTGACCCCGTCAATCCGTGACCGCGAGAGTCTCTGACCTTCTGGCTTGGATCACTTGGAGAGCCGTATGGTTTGAGTGGCACCTTGAAGGCTTAGTGCTCGAGGTGGCCAACGAGGATTACCTCTCGACGCCATCCTTGCTGGTCTCCTGACGGAGCACTAATCGAGTGCTAGGCTCATGCTCGTCATCCTGCTTCGTGTGCTTCTCGCCGTATCCAGCAGCTAACGCGATCGTCCAAGCCGGAAACGAAGTTGGAGCTCCAGTAATACTCCGATCCCGTCAGGCAGAACACAGCTCCGTCGCGGTCTCCGGGTCTGAGCATCCTGGATACACCTACATTGTTGTTCTCCACTGGACGTGCGTCCATGATGCGACCGCCGATGTGTGATTCAAAGGGCGGTGAATAGTTCAACTTTTGGTGTATCCTGTGGTCTTGCCAGGACCCCCGGCTCAGCGCAGGCAGTGGGTTCTGATATCGGCTGCCTCCGGCCGAGATGGGAGTTTGGCCGTTGGAAGCTATCTTGACATGCAGCGGCGCTTTGGATGCGTTGCAAGAACGCAGTCTGTGGATCATGGGGAGCGGCCCTTGCATCGCTCGCCAATGGCAAATCTGGGCCGGTAACATGCTGGGATCTCGGGACACACTGCTCTCATGATTGCAAGACAGTCCTGACAGACGAGCCTCTGGGACTCATGCCTCTTTTCTTTGTCTTCTCACAATTCTGGGCCGCTACATACCGTTTCCGGGTACTCCACTGCTTGACCCGGCGTAGGAGCAGCTGGCCGTAACCACCGCTAGAGCGGGCACATAGAGTGCCATCTCAGCCTCAGCTGTCGTCATGTTGGGCCTCAACACGAGTGCTACGGCGCTCTTGTATTCGATGAGCATCGTAGTACGCGACTCTCATTCGGACTCGGAGTTGATGTCGAACGGATGCTGTTGCCGCGCCGCAGCGCCGGGACTCTGCCGTGGAATGCGTCCAGATCCGGCGGCGCACAACTCCCAAACAATGCTTTGTCGCGTCCTTTCCAACTTCGCTGGACGAGGACAGCACTGCTCAAGTCCGTAGGTCCCGACCCACGCGTGCTTGTTGTGAGGTTGATGGCGTCCCGGAAGCCAAGGTGCATCTTGGTGTGGGTTGGTACTCTTCACTGCCGCGATATGTCAGAGCAAGACTGCGTGCGCTCTTTCATACAGACTGCGCGATGAGCTTGGCTGAACGGAATGGGTTTCGACTGTGCGCGTTGATATAATGGCGATGACGAGACCTACCTGATCCTCGAGACTGAGCACATCGCCTCTCTGACAAGGAGGCAATACAGATGGCCGTTTGCTGAATCTGCGTCGAGGCGCAATACTGGTCGCAGTAGAAAGAGTGGACTGAGCTTGCACCTGCAGGACTGGAGCACACCCAACATCCTGAGAGAGTCGAAGGCTCTCATCTTTCCGCTCTACTGCCGCCTGAAAGGTATAAAATGGACCAATCCTCCTTTGTAGGAAGCAAGCTCGTGAGCAAGCGCGCTGATGAGAGTATTTAGACATCGGGACTGCTCTCAGAGCTACCTCCCGCGGATCACCACCTTCTCCCGTGGCTCCACTGACTTGAGATTACACTGTCGCGGTATTGCCATCGCTTTTCCAGCCGCTCGTTACCTTTGCCTGCCGCCTGATCCATTCCTTTGAATGCCACAGTCCGGTCGGTAGTCTCCATACAGGCTCCATGCTACTTACATGAGCCAGGTTGTCTGCTTCGAACTGCGGCACGGGGAGCAAGTTGGGCTGAGACACAGGGTGGCGGGCTTCACTTCCAGCGGACCTTTCATGTGAACGCCCGACAAGACAATAGCTCCTAGGCACGTCCCGCTTGCCGATACAAAACATACGTATAAATTCTCCTCGACACGTCGACCAACTTACTTTCCTTGTCGTCCACGACTGGATCATCACCAACGTTTGATCACGACAGAACTCACACCCACTCGTGCCTTGATAGCTGCACAACACGGTGTGTATTACTTTATGTGCTTTCATTTACCTCGAGGACGCCCCGCTCAAACAGATCAACGCGCTCAAGGGAAGGATTCTGGTGGATCTCGACTTTGGGGCGGTCCATCCAAAGCTCACAGCCTCGCGCCGATGGACGCTCCCAGGATGAGCTACCAAGGCGACGCGAACGCGCGGTACATCCAGGACCAAGATGGACTGGATTCCGAAATGCTGATGGACGTCATGATCGGTGGGTCCCCTCACATGCTGACACTCGAGGACAACAGCTAAGACATCCGAACCGCAGATACCGCTGTCCCGCCTATCAGAGTCCACCTTCTTACTCTGGAAGGTGAGCTTTTTCCACTATGAGCTGTCTCCACCGTCACCTATCAAGCTAACAATACCCTTGCAGAGATGGCAGATCTTGCGCCTGATGGCATTTCGTGGCTCGGTCATGGTCCGCACGTAGCTCCGCCAACCGAGTCACGCAGAACCACGTCGACCGACACCGACAACGAACCGTCGATGTCTGAAGATGAAGATGAAGGTCACTTCGGTCCGGACCAAACGACTGCTGCCTCGAGCGGCAGCCTCTCTCTCCCAACCGTGGCTCCGTCGAACCCTGTGGCTACCGCAGCGCTCCAGCAGGGCGCGGTCGCACTTTCAACCACGGTAACGAACTCTACCTTCACAGCTGCGTCTCAGCAGATTGCGGCCGCGCCTATAGCTGCCACTCACCCTGCGGTACCCGCACCAACATCAGCATACCAATTGATCGTTCGCGCTCCGCCGAATCCGAGTCGATTCGCAAGCCAGTATCTTCGGCCGCACTTGTCAACGCATCCGCCGCCACCTGCGCAAGGCTTGGTCACCGTCCCGACCAACGTGACCAACGTGACCAACGTGATCAACAACGGTGCACAGCTACTGGGTAAGGCTCCCCATGAGGCGCAACCACCACCGGGCAGCGTGATTACCATGCCCGAGATCATGCTGTTTGCTCCGAATTGGCTGCGCTGTCCGGAGGTGGCGTTACGCGCTATCCGCAACGGACATGAGACGGCAGACCTGATCGATATGTTCTTCGCGCCAAATGGGCCGCCGAATGCAGTGGAGAAGAGGATGGCTGCGTCCCGGATTCGCAAGCAGCTCTCGGACGGCGCACGACTGCTTGTCCGCCCGGGGCCCGGTATGACCTTCGGCGGGCCGATGACATGTGACACGCAAAAGGTCAGGCAAGATCTCGGTCCACAGCCTGACCTGACAGCAGACGCATGGGAGTTGCGCGCGGCGCATATCTCGGGGACTAGACTCACGGCCGACTTCGTGCACGTCAAACTGTCGGCGTTCTACGGCACACTCCACATCAATGTGTTCCCAACCGGCAGTGCTGAGGGCGTTTTGACGAAGTGCCTGCGCTTCGCGAGGAACAATCCGAACCTTGATCTCGACAGCTCGCACTTCGACTGGATCATCCAGACCCAAGGCTTTTGTTGATGTCACCTCACGCTACGGCAGGTCAAGAGATGGGTCTCGGAATACACGGCTGACGGCAAGCGCAATGAAGGGGCGGAAGGAGACAAAAGAGCTAGTTTCACGGATGATGAGGGCAGCTGGCAGAAAGTCGTGAGCGAGGATTACAGTTCGAATTGGCAACTGGGCAAGGTCGCCGGAAGAAGACCATCAGGGCGGTATAATTCAGTGTAAGCGCTGGCACAGATGGTCGGAACAAGCAGCAAATGAAGATGGACAGGATGATAGGTTCTCGTTCAGCTGCCTCAATTCAGCTTCGTATAGCGAGGCGTTGGAATACGTTTGTCTCACGTTTGCATCACGAGAAGGCGTTTGCGGAAGGCCCGAAAGTGGGGATCGTTGCGATTGTGTCATTGTGTTAAACAGCCACTTTGCTACTCACTACAGAAACTGATCATCGTGTCCGACTGATCAGCAAACCTCGTCGGCTTTATGCTACTGCAGCTACAATGCCATACGCAGAGCTCTCAACGTTCGAACTTGAGGCATCCTTCAATGAAACAGCCCTCTACTTCCCGGTCGCTTGATCTGTCATGAATCGCAATAGATATGAACTTGATCCAACGGACCACCAAATTTCCTACTCCCACAGTCGACGTAGTGACCGCGTTTGCGCACTTTCCTCTTCTGGATGGAACCATTCACAGTAACGCGCTAGGCCAGCTAGGCAACCACTAGCTCTCTTTTGCATTGATACCTGCATGTCTCTCAAAGTTCACGAGCTCTGTACTCCAACACCTTCTTACGTCTACTACACTGTCACCACTTGATTAGATACATCCTTGAGCAGCGCTCTATACTGCGTAGGATCAGGCTCTTCCCGAGACTCGAATCTCACGAGCTATAAGCTCCAAGCCTCAACACGTCGCACGTCGTCGACATTTCGCTTTTACACTCGGCCTCATTCTGACAATCTGACTGTTGAGAGTAGCATCCGAAGCCTACGACATGTCACGTCCCGGTGACTTCTCGGATGAGTTCACGCAGTTCATGGACGAGGTGCTAAACTCGGCAGGCGGTGAGTAATGTGTTACAGGCTCACAGCAAACGTGCATCGATTCGTTCTTACCGACAGCCGCTCGACAGATGTGGGTATCCTCCTGACGAGGCCCTCGCTCAGCGCGCCGTAGGTGCAAACCTTCGGTTTGCGTGGAGATGGTATAAACTCCCCAGAGGATCCCGATGGCGATCTGAGCGAGCATTTGCAGTGTCGTGGTTGGGATTTGCGAGTTGACAAAAGTAATAGAACAGTACGAACACCATGCGTTCATCCGCGGACTGTCTGGCGGTCACTCCTCACTACCGTCGCACGAATCTGCTGACTCTGCTGACTCTGCTTACACGACGACCGATGAGAACGAGCCGAACGACTGCGCCGTACAGCCTCAATAGTCCGACGCTGCCAGCTCATCCAGTCATCCGCCTCAAAATAGCGGCAGTCTGATCAAACATCGTCCGCGACCCGTCTACGGCGTCCGTTCAAGTGGTCGCCCGTCGTTCAACGTGCGTCTTCCACAGGACGTCGATATCAGCATGGTGGAGCTCACCACCTGGTTCCCGGGCCTCCCGGCTTCCTTCGCGGTACCGACTCCAATCCTACGAGCCGTACGCAATGGTTTCACCCGTGAAGAACTGGCAGAGATGCAGCTGCGAGCCGTGAGCGGCCTCGACGACAAAAGCAGAACAACAGCTGTGAATCGCATACAGCAACAGATCTCCAAGGCGGGCAAGTTGGAAGATCCCGGCGCACCAGATCGATGGAACACGGAGGCGTACGTTCGGCACGCAGGTTTACAGCATGATATGACCGCCAATGCGTGGAAGCAGAAGTGCGAGTACGGCGACAGAGATGCGGAGTGGACAGATATGAAGCTTGTGGAGATTGCACAGGCAGTTCCAGCCCAGAACTGGCCGACCGGCAACGACAGGCTACTGGTGACCGCCTGCCTTGAGTATGCCGTCGCTCGTCCGTGGCTCGAACTCGACACCACGCAGTGGGCTGTCATCATCCAGAATCACTTCCGAGATCTCGTCCTCCCGCCAGCCCCGACTGCACCGAACACCAACCGCGATACAGAAGCGCACAACTGTTTGTTCTCTTAGGTCGCACGGAGGCGCAGGTGGATGGCCGGTCATGAGGAAAGATAGCTCACTGCAGAGCGGAGTCGAAAAATGACAATGCTGGATGGCTTGGACTGCCTGTTGCTTGTTTGCCTTCGTGGCGTGGGGGCGAGTCGGAGAGAGACTGAACATGCTTGCTTTATGCATGAGGCATTGTTTCGGGACCATGTCCGCGGTCCACAGCCTCTTTGAGATGCATTGCTTTATTTTTAAGATGCTAGATAGTACGACAGCAAGCGTACACCAGCGAATCCATAAGTCGTGAGAACTCCACCGTGATCGAGCCCCATATCATACCATATTTGCTGCTCAGCCGAGACTCCGTGTGAGGATGAGCACTCGACTTTCTATATATCTGCTGGCCACTAGCGCGAGTTTATCAATCTTGGGGTCTTGATTGACCTTCCGACTCGAGCGTCATGTGCAGTCTACGATCTGCTATACACAAAAGAGCGGACTGTCTCGCGAGTCGCGACAGTTCCGACTCACGGTGCGACGCAAGTCAACGGGGTTATGTGAAAGCGGCCCACATTCGGCAGTCATGCCCTGCTTCGTGCCTTCCTCAATATGATTGGCCCCACTCATTTCCGAGACTTTCGAGTGGCACAGCTTAACCACCGCATTATTCGCAGCGACCTCGCACTGGTGTATACACATCAACGCCATTGCCAGCAGCAAGCATCGACCCTCGTACTGAAACGACCATCCGCCACGACAGCTTCACCAGCTTGCATCGTTCGTGCAAGACTTCACCGGCTCTGGTCATATTGAGAGCACTGGCGGGGCTTCCGCAAGTGAAGCTTGCGCGGGCGAAAATGGCGTACTCAGACTGTAAGTTTGTGTGTCGTCCCTTGGCAGAGACCCCGAGAGTGCCACTCACACGGCTCCGCAGGGCCCGGAGGCGCGTATACGTATATGGATGGTGTCAGCCAGGATCCGGACAACTGGTTGGATCAGGCGTTTGCCAGCTACGATCGGCGCCTTGATGAAGAGGAGGGCGAACCCGGCGAAACCCTGCACTCAGGCGACGGTGATGAAGCCACACCAAACCCGGCCACGTTCAGGCCTGGCGGACTCTTGACTGGAAGTAAGCGGCGAAGCTCGAGCTCGTCCGAGTCGCCCGCTCCAGCTATTGGTCCAGTGTACGGCCGTGAAATTCACTTCAGCCTTGCGCACCTCGATGGACGATCGAAGAAGCGCGCTCGAGTCGACAATACAACCACCGCGCAAGCATTGAGCCTGTCGTTGTCGACAGGCGTCTCGAGCAAAGTTTTCAATTTCATCACGGAGAACCCGGCAAAGTACTACAAGGTTGTGGTGACTGCTCCATTGCTGCGAGGCGACGCTTCAAGCGATACGATTGACAGTCGCGGGCAATCGTCGATCCCCGACCGTCGCCAAGAGGTATTCGCCACCAAGACTTCGGGCAAGGAATATGTCCGCCAAATGCGCCAGAACATTGAGTTCACTTCCGCGCCTGACGCAGACGCCCCGTTACCCGACTGCTACGGTGGCGCAGTCGAGATGCTCACATACCTGCCTCACACTACCATGCGTCCCAGCTTTGGTATTCGTCTGCGTGCCAACGGCTTGAGCAATGAGGAAATTGCCAAAATTCAACTTCACGCTCGCGGCCAGGCGTCCAGAGAAAACATCCACAGGCGTGATGCTGCAGTGCGCCGTCAGATGCTGAATAACGGCAAGCAAGTATTCGACGATAAGAACTTCACGTTCAGAGGGAACAAGCACAAGCTCGATCTCAAGGCCACCACGGACTTTGATGTGTTCAAATGCTCGACGCTGCCATCGCATCGTCATCCGAGGACTCCGACTGCGGCGCCCCGATTGATCGATCTCGCCAAGGACGTCGTCAACGCGCCAAGTGCTGAAGACAGCGGGCTCTTGACCCAAGCCATCAGGTATGCGGTCGGGAACAACGACTCCACACTAACCACGGCCGACGTCCGCTCGCTCGCCTTGCGCGAGTACTTCGTTCTGCCGCTCGGTGCGCTGTCTTTGACCTCCAACTGGGACGCGGAGGGGCGCGATCGCGTCCTGGCATCGATGGTGAACGGGGACGTGGATGCATCGGAGGACAGTGAAACGAACGACGAGGAGGGTGGCGAGGAGAGTGACGGTGAAGCCGACGAGTAGAGCTTCGAGGAGGCGTGATTTTCTTCGAGATATGGTCGGCCGTTGGTGAAGCCAGCCACAGCCGGTGGGTGCAAGGACGTGGTCGCTGTGATG
Organism: Friedmanniomyces endolithicus; assembly: GCA_030411845.1. Classification (NCBI taxonomy): domain Eukaryota; kingdom Fungi; phylum Ascomycota; class Dothideomycetes; order Mycosphaerellales; family Teratosphaeriaceae; genus Friedmanniomyces; species Friedmanniomyces endolithicus. Next base: position 116,788 of record JASUXV010000035.1, read on the forward strand.
CATGGGAATGGAAGTGAGCACTCCCACAACTCGGCGGCGAGACAGGCAGTCCGTCTTGCTACTTTGGTGCTGCGTCGGGAGCGGAAGGAGTGGTTGCTTGCTTTGAGCGTTCTTTGTGATTCGGAGCTTTGTCTCTGCCACTTGCTACGATTGAGAAGCGATAGCCGACCGAGGGGAGCTACCGTCTCCTTTGTTCGGGTGCCTCGCCATCTCAGCGGTCGCATCGTGAGCAATCATTAAGCAAGCTGCATGCTCCTATGGAGAGCGTTACATATAGCGAGCACGACTGTAGCAGCTTGTAGATCACCTCGATCACACGTACATCATCTTGCTACAGCTTATATCCTCTTCTGTTTCAGGTCATCACTCCGCATTAAATCATGCCTCGTTCGCATCTTGCCTCTGATATGGCGCGCTGCCCGGAGAGTTACAGGTGGCCGGACCGGTTTCTCCTTGCCTACAGGAGGCGGGAGCAATCCTTCAGAGCTGCGCCAGGTGATCTCATCACTGCGAGGACCCGTCGCAGGTGAACGATAGTCCTCTCGACCCAGGCACGTCAGGACGGTCAGGTTGCCGGCTGTGGCACGATGCGTTGGAGCTTGCCACCTGAGGCCAAGGTGTTTTGGCAATTTTGGCGCTAGCGTGCTGCGTGCCTACCGTAATCGTTCACGCTCTCGTCTCCCAGCCAACTTTTTTCTTGGCGCGCCAAGCTACGACTCGGATTTTCACCTTTGACAACACCACGTTACACTCGCACCTGTTACGCCCAGTACACACTGATCGTCTTCTGCACCTGCATCCTTCACCGCCATCATCACATCGCGCACGCTGCAGCAAAGCTTCACGTGGCTCTGCTCCATCATGAACGGCTTTGATAGTGGCAGCTCTCGTTCTCGCAATGCCGCGTTGAACAACAACAACGCACTTCCACCACGCAGCGTGCAGGCCCAAACTGACGTTCGTGACACCGTCTCGTCCCGCACGCGCGCAAGCGACATGCAAGACGCAACCGAATCGTGTGAGTCCGCGAGGTCGCCCAACGAAGACCTTCACCTGCTCACGACTCATCGCAGATAACACGGTGACGGCGAGTCCCTCGAGGCATCAGCCAAGCGCTCTCACGCAGTCGACCCCGGACGACCGTGAACAGCAAGGTAAACACCATCTAGCCTTGTAGCGCGCTCATGCTGACCTTCACCAGACCAAATGGAAGCCAGAATATTGGAGTTCCTTACTGCCAATGCCTTCGAGTCTGCGGACAACGTCGAGTCCGATAACGGGCTCGAACTTGGAGAGGATGCGCCGATGCTGATAGCGGCGAGTGACCAGTACGCGTACCCATTGCGCACATCACAGCAGATGAACACCCCGTACCCCGGGTCGACTCCCACTGCGCACAACCGTGTGAGCGCCACAGAAGAATCACACCGATCGTTGGCGCCACCATCTTCGGCCAAGGAAGCTCCGGCTCAGCCCCGGAGTCTGGTTACTGCGACGCGCGCGAGTGTCTCAACGCTCAACTACGGCTCGCAGTACCGTCCCACGAGAGACGCCAGTCTTGGGCGCAGGGGCGGAAGTGTCCAGGGTCGAGTCTCGTCGCAGACGTATGGCTTTGACACGGAAATCAACCACTCGGCGGGCGTGTCCACGGTCAACCCAAGCCCAAGTCGGAGTATGCCCGGTCCAGACCCATCTCTGGCCTCTGGCTACGGCACCAGCCAGGACGCGCCGGTGTATGGCGGCAACCATCACGACAGCGAGAGACGGAGTGCATCCACTCGAGTCTCTTCCCTGGCGTACGCCGCCGATACGAACCTCAATCAGTTCGTGTACGGTGGTGTGAATAGCGGAAGTCTTGGCCAGACGAGCGGATTCAACTTCGGTGCGCCGCAAGGGTCCCGTCAGCCCATATATCGGGCACCCATAGTCCCAGCCACTGTAGCGGCGGGCGGCCTATCCTTCGGCAATCACTCAGCACATCCAGCGTACCCAGCATCGATGGTGAACCATGCACCTGCGGCGTACCCACCGAGCGTAGCGCACCCACCAACGACGACGTACCCACTGCTCACAGCACATCCATCGTCCGCGATGTACTCAGCCTCCACGCCGTACCCAGCGTCCATGATGCACGCGCCGTCCACCATGCACCAGGCGTCCACGATGTACCCGCCGTCTACCATGAACTCGGCTTCCACGATGAGGCCGGCGTCCACAATGTATCCGGCGTCGTCGATGAGGCCGGCGTCGTCGATGTACCCGGGGTCGTCGATGTACCCAACATCAACACCGTACCCTGCAGCGATGACAAACCAAGCGCCCATGTTGTATCCAGCACCGACGATGTACTCAGCGCCGATGTCACAAGCACCGCAGACATTGTCCGGCAACCATCCAGCGGCGTCAACGTCCGCGATCGTCTTGCAAACTGGCACGAACCCCATCATCCCGGCCATGGTCATAATTCATCCATATGCCCAACCGGCTAGACACCGGAACCTCGTACAGGCCAGACGCATCATAGGCTACCAGACCGACCTCGACAATGGGAACTCGGTGCATGAGAGGTCTCGTCTGCCGCCGTGCTGGATGAGCATGCCGGACTTGTTGTGCGGAATGCCACATTCCACACAACATCCAGAAGTCATCTTGCGTGGGCTCGGCAACGGCTGGAGCTACAAGCTCATGGCGGCATGTCAGCTATACGCCCGCGGGATCGTCGACGCTAGGGCGATCAGGCGTCGCACCAATGCACTGAGGCACCAGGCCTCCGCAGCTGGGAGACAATTGTTTCCCAACGTGGCCCAATTCTCGCCGTCGGGTAGTCCGGCGGTCGGCGTCTACGATGCCACGAATTATGTGGCGCCTGCCACATGGGCTCAAAGGATGCAGACGAGGACTCTGAGCGAGATTGGCCGGGGATGGGTCAACTTCCCAGCGACCGAAGACTGCGGGTTCCTGACCATGGCGGTCATATACGCCAGGCAGGTGGGAAACTTGACATGGACGACAGCTGACGTGCCAAGAATCGCACGAATCCAGGGCTGGACGCTGCCGGCGGACGCCACGACCACGCAGTGGGACCAACGAGCCCGAGATCGTACCATTGCGATTCTCCGGGCCGCTGGTGTGGTACTCTGATTCAGCTATGGCTTGTCGGGCTTGGGCATCGTGGGCTTTACGCTCTCCACGGTTCTACGCCTCATGACACTTTTGTGGGTCGCGATATCCCGGACTCGATCTCTCTCGCCGGCACCTCCCCCACCCCGACCTGGCCATACGGAGGACTTCCCTCAACGTAACCATTCCGGCCCGGCCATACGGAGGACTACCTCGACGTACTCAGTGCGCCTGGCTCGCCGGTGTAGCCATTCCAGCATCATTCCTCCCGTTTTTGTTGCCATGTCGCAGCATGGTGTATATCTCGATCATCCTCCGGGCGCTTGCACACTCACCGGGCGATTCTTGACGCGTAGCAGCATCCAGTGGCCAGTCGATATCACGCTGGATTCCAGCAACAGTCTCTCAGTGTTTTAGCGAGGCGCAAGGGTGTCGTGGTCGACAAGGATTGGACATTGGCGCAGAGGAGATGCCAAGCTTTGCCTCCGCAGCGTTCACCAGGGCAGTCTTTCTCCACTACCTTATTTCTACCTACATACATGTTACCTTGTTAACGACATTCATCGCGGCACAACTTGTGCCTGCCTATTACGGCACGAGCATCAAAATCACTCACAGTTCATGGCACGGTGAATGCTCTATAATTTTCACACATGTCAACCCTTCAGGAGCCGTAAATCATCACAAGGAACATCAAGACAGCATCACTTGCCCAGGTTCACGTGGCGCAAAGGGTAGGCAGCTACGATCATCTCTTAAGACTCACTCCAGGTCAGCGTTGGATCGATCGAAGGGAGACAGAAGAATCGACACCAGGAAAAATATGGGAAATCGACTACAGAGTCGGCAGCTACGGACTATGGGACCACGACGGCTATATATCCTTCCAATACTCTGAGCCCGCACCGATCGGCGAACACGATACTCGATATCCATGGCACAGGCAGGCAAGCGTACTCGGGTCTGTCGGATGAGCGAGGCGTGGACAACACAGCGGACTTGACACCAAGTTTTCCCGAAATTCGCAAGCCTGGTGTGCGTTGCAGAAACTCGAGTGCTCCCGCCCAATCAGGAGTGGCAGGATGTACACGGCACTCGAGGAAGGGACGCTAAAATTCACAGGTTGCTGACAGGTCGAGGACACCGGGGGTGGTGTTGGAAGACGAAAGAGTTGAGACGGGGTTGGGTATTGGGTGTGGGTTCCCCTCAAGCGTCGCGCAAGTCAAGCTGCTGGTTCATGCGTATCAGACGAGAATTGCTTGACGGTGGCTACAACATTGTATTGAACGCTCGGAGGGTCGCGTGGTACTTTCAGTGCGGACGGTTGCAAAGCCCGCCGAAATAGTTACGCGGGACGGGGCACGGAAGTTTGGACGCAACGCCAAGTCTCTGCAGAGGTCATGGCCCCATTACAATATATGCACTACTCTGTCTTGATAATGGCTATGCTCTCGTACCCAAACTCAGGAAAGCCAAGCCCTTTCTCACGGGTATCTTTATGCCACCCCAAACACCGTTGCTCCCGATCCACTGACGTCCGAAGATACTTTCGCGCGCGCGTACTCTTCGATCCCAGTATCCCCGCAAAAGTCATGAACAAAGTTATCGTTCTTCTCCCTTACACCATATTCCCGCAAAGTCGGGAACAAAGCCATTCTCCTCCTCAGCCCTACGCCTCCTCACCCACCAACCTCACCCCCTCACCCCTCCCCTCCTCATCTTCAGCCGCCAGCCTCTCAATCTCGATCTGCAACGCCATAACCCAATGATCCCTCTCGGCCCTCGATCTCGCCTTGAACACCACACTCCTCCCCGTCGTCCCCAACTGACTAACCCTCATCAACTTATTCTTCGTCTTATACCCCTTCCCCAAAATCCCACCCTGCTCAGCCGCCTTATCTCTCTCGCTCGCCGCCTGTGAATCCCTCCGCACATCATCCACCCGCTGCGAAGACCGGAACCACGACCGCGAAGTAGCATGCCAAATCACAAACGTCGTCATCGCATCCTCATCCGTACTCGTCCACCCATCCTCCAGGTAGACCCGGGGCAGAGCGTGCGTACCCGGCGCATTGGAGTCGAAAGTCCGGTTCTGATACAGCAGGTCGTTTTCCGTTAGCAGTCCGCTATAAACATAACAACCCCTCAAATCCACCGACCCGATCCGCTCATGATGCACATTAACCAATTCCCGCCCGCTTCGGCTCCGCAGCATGTCCTGGAAAACCAACAACCGGCCATCAGCCAGCACAACATGACACCGCGTGAACGTCGTATGCTTCCTAGGCTTCCGGAACAGTAGGCCCGCGAGATGGATGGTCCGACACTGCGCGATCCCGCAGAGATTGTACATCTCGGCGCTCGCGACTGAGTGCCCGGAGATCTCCCAGCGTTGCGCGAAGGACCCCACCATGGCTTCCGCGCGCTCGTCGATCTGCAGGGCCTCGAGGTTCTGCTGGCGGACGGATTTGAAGAGGTCCATGTCTTGTTTCTTGCGGAGCTGCCAGTACGTGACCAGTTCGCGGAGGCGTTTCATCCAGGTATTCTTGGTCTGAAGGTCGTAGGCTTGGAGGCGGATGACTAGGCCGTTCGTCATGAGTAGTTCGAAGGTACGGGCGTCGTCTACTTCGGTGGTGGCGCCGTCGTCTTGTTTGCTGGTGTTGTTGCCAACTTCGGCTTCGTCAGCGGTATCAAATTCGACTTCCGAGCCTTCGCGCAGGTTCTCGTCTGCGGGCACGGCACCACGATGCATCTTGCGCACTTTCTTGACGTCGCAGAGGTTGATGAAACCATCGCAGCCCATGAGCATCTTCGAATTTCTCTCAGTCTCTGCCGCAGCCTCTCCATCCCGCCGACGTTGCTCAGGAGCCGAGCTTACGCCCTCGCCGCTGTCTATCCACGTAATATGACCGCCATCCATTGGATACGGATCTACATCATAAGTAAGTGGCATCTGCTCCGCGATATCCTTCCTTGGCGGCACGCTCCCGTTCAGCGTGGCCTTCAACCTCGGTGGCGGTGGCGGCGTGGCATTCGCCGGTCGCATGAAGAAGAGATACTGGTCGTGAGTGGCAAAGTACAATCGTTTGAATAGCATCCTCCCCATGCGTCGTATGTGGCCTTTTTGCGAGGTCAAGCGTATCAGAAAGCCTTCCACGGGCGGCGGCTCTTCAAGCGTCTCACCATCTTGCGTTTTGGTTTTGAGCGGGTAATGGTTCTTCATCCTCAGCTCCAGATCGTGAGTCTTCGCCATGGCGAGTGTACCGTACATGCGTTGCTCCACAGCGCCATACACCCACTCGAGACGATCGTACCGTTTCCACGCCAGCCCTATGCGATCGTGTTGCGACCAGGCTTTCAGGATCTCTTTCCATTCCGGAGTTTGCTCGAGCATTGAAATGCAGCGGGATACAATCGCGCCGGCGGCGCCCTTCTCGTCATTCATGGCTTGCGCAATAGCGGCATCATTGCCTTCCGCAGCGTCGGCGAGTGTTTTGGTCGTTTCTGCAATGCGGAATGGGTCGTCGAGGCGTAGAGTAACGCTCAAGTCCGGAACGTTGACCTGCAATGTTCGTGCTGCCTTGAAGCCTAGTACGCCTCGCAGAAAGGTGTACCAGTCCACGGCAGCTGCTCCGGATTGCGGTCGGAGGTAGTAGATCGTGGTGTAACCTCTGTCGGTAGTCCAAATGCACAGCGTCTTGTCCAGGCTCGAGAACAAATTGACATGCACCTTCCGCAGGCTGAGTGGTATTTGTACTTTTGGCTTCTTCTTCGACTTGCCAACCTCAGCTGCCGAAGCAGCGATCACCCGCGTCTGATACAGCTGCAACACTGACTCTGCGCCGGTGTCATCGTCGTGGCGTCTCCGACAAACAACCATGTATTCCCGCCATTTGTCCAGCGGCCTTGTGACTACCCCCGAGCTGACTTTCTCGTCAAACTCTGTGCCGACACTCTGTTGTGTGATATCAGAGCGTACGAGCATGCGGTCCACCTTCAGGACCTCGCCCTCTTTGACTTTGCGCCATGACAAGTTGCCGCGTACGGCTAGACGCCGTGCTCGCTGCCGTATCTGCTGTTTAGTCGAGTCGCTGAAGCGAACTTTAGGTATCGTGGCAACGACCTGGGAGACTACCTTCTTTGGAGGAAGAAGGTCTGAGGGCCGGTGCTCAAGTGGTCCGCCATCAGTGTGGCTTTGGCTTGTGGGCGCATCTTGGAATACGACCCTCGACGACGAGCGATCATCTCTCTGCCCGCGTAGCAAGCTTGTTGTGCTCGCTGACGTGTCCGCTCCTTGTATGTCTCCGCTCTGGCTCGATGGTCGCGGGGTCTCACCCGAAACTACCGGCGCACTGAGTTCGGGGGTACGACTGGGCTGCGTCGCGGCTGTGAAGGTGGGCGCTCTGTTCCCGCCTTTGGTGACATAGTGCTTGTACCACTGCTTGCGGTGGCTCTTGAGCCAGCCTTCTGGAATCGGGCCGATGAAGGTGCGGAGGGCGGTCGCGTGGAGGTGCTCGGGGGTGGAATGTTCGAGGCGGCGGGCGGTGTGCGAGTCCGGTGGTAGCGTGCTCATTGGGAGTGTGGGTCATGTGCGTGGAGGAGGCCGAGTTGCATGTTCTGGCGAGACATTCGAGGTGCGATGTGCGAATTGATGTGCATGCCAAAGTTCTCGGACAGAAGTCGGGGAAGGACTGGTCATCAAGCGTGCCTTCCTCCAGCTCAGACACAACATCTCAAATCCAGATCGTTCTTCCAGCGTAGCTCATAAGGCCTCATGTACCGGTCCATTGCACGCAGCACCCTGGCCACCGGACGTGAATCCACCAGCTTCCTGCTAGCAATCAATAAGGTCTGCCCCATCCTGTCATCTCATCTTACACTTTTCTATGGTATACCGCAGTTTCACGAGTCCCGTCAATCCTCGTTTCATCTAGCTCGCTGATCAAGATGTTGCCTTACATGTACCTAGGTACTCGCAAACCGGCACGTTCAACTCTCCCCAGTATCCTGGGCTATGACTGGAACTGCAGCTCATCACCAGGACCTACAGATTGTCTGCCTACGACGTTCCCCTTGTTCAGCCGACACTCGGCCCAGAGACTGCTTGAACCGGTTTCACGCTATTGCCCATCGATATTGGCTGCATCACTTGCAACCCTTATGACCAAAAGCAATGCCGGCATTGCTGAGCAAGCTGTTCGCTGCCCATCTGTGGGCTCCGACATGAAAATCCGAGCATATATACAATGCTCCAACAGGGTACTCGCGCTGACACAAGGCTCGCCAGCTACTCACTTCATTCGTGTCTGTCAGATTGGGCTTCATAGCCTTTCCATCAAGCCAGTCCTTGCATTTTCTATACACGACATCTCTCTCGGGACCATGGCTATCAAGACCCATCTTCGGCGGCGTCTTCGAAACATTGGCCTCACACCACGCCAAATACCGACACCCGGACCGATACTTGCCCGCCTCCACTTTCGGGACCACATACTCGCGGCCAGGGTTGACGGGCACCATCTCATCCTTATCGAACAACAGCGTATATAACACCACACTCCACCTACCCCTCGCTTCTCGAGCGGAAAGAATAACCGGGAATCAGCTCCTTTATCCTCCTCGAAACCGCCTTTCTCCGCCCGCCTTCCAAGTCGTAGCGGCAGGTGATCGTGACTTTCGTCTTCGACAACGCGCGAACACCCTGCACGTCGACCGTTTGTCCGATGGTACGGTGCAGGATGTACATGAAGCCCTCATCCTGCATCGCGAAGCCCTTCTTCGAGGCCTCGATGAAGTCGTCGATGCCGCCTTGGTGCCAACTGATGGCGATGTAGGCGTCGTTGTGGAACATCGAGCGGTAATTGGTCCATCCCACGGCGTCGCTGAGAACAATGAGTCCTCAGCAGAGTGTGAGCAGGACTGGGGTTTCGATGATGGGCCCACCGGTGCAAGCCCCATCCCTCACATATCTCGCAGATCTTGGCACGCTCCAGAACGTCTTGGTCGGTACCGTTCGTGTTGTTGTGGGAGGCGCCGGTGAGATAGGTATTCAACGGAGGCTGAGTGGTGGTGTAGATTACGTTGGCCATGTTGGGTAGGCTTCTTCCATGAGTAGAAAATCATCGCGATCAAAGGCCCATTTGACCTTCGTATCTTGTCTTTATAGACAGTGATGCGCCCCACCATGACCATAGTAAACGTTATGATAGACGACGGAGTATGGTAAATCTACCTCTGTATTGGTGATCGGTCTCTACATGGGGGTCATGCGCCCAAACCTCAGTTTACCAGAGTTGCCTTCGTAAGAACTCTAGCGAAGGGACATCGCTACCGTTTGTGGCGGCCAAGCATGACAGCGATTCCCTCGATGAGAAGGTACATGTATCTGTGGCCATCCGGTTTGACACGGAAATCCTCCTCGTGTGCGCCGGAATTAGACTAGTGCAAAGCGGCCAGTCTTTATTCGTACTTCATGTCCTTTGACACCAGCGCCGAGATATCTCTTGCGTTTAGCTCTAGTCCTTAACAAATACAGCCGGGATGTGCAGAGCGTGTGGAAGGCCACCTGGTGTGCCCGGCGAGGATCAGAGCGACGAACGGCAAGTCCGGGTGTAATGCTTCTCCAGTATCATTACTGGAAGTCGCCGGCCGTTGAAGGGGCAATATTGAAATGGCGAATCCCACCTGGACATACTAGGGATGAGCGGTACAGCGATAGGAGCCAGACGAAGGAGCGTCTCTCTTCCTAGCCGCCGTATACTGGATCTGCTCGTCTCGATACTACTGGGCTGAAGCAGTAATAGTCGCCCATACTCAGTCTTGTCGAACTGCAACCCAGCGGGATCCAGCTTCCGTCTAGGATACCTTGTCCATATCTAGCGCAAGCATAACAGCCCTGGTGTTGAGGCCTCGATCATACGATGGGAATCTGGTAGACGATATGCCGGCCCATTGCAATCAGGATCATGGCTTGCACGCTCATATTCGGGCGCAGTGTGAACGACGAGACGTCAAAGCTCGCTGCCGGTACGATGGTTTCGGGCTTCCATTCTTGAGCTCGGGTTGTCGAATTGCGAGGACTCAATCCTGCCTATCCGTCGGACTTGCTTGCATTGATCAGTCCTGCGGCGCCGATCACGGCCTCATTCCCCGATTCGTAGGGATACGATTGAGTCGCTGAGAGTCGTTCGGCAGCCGTTTGGTCCTCCAGTCAGCACGAAGGTAGCTGAGGGGGACATCCGGCCACCGGTTACGGGTCACGGATAGCTGTGGAGCTCCGCGGCGCTAGTCACGCACTCGAGAGTCGAGAACCGAATTGAGCGCTGCCGCTTTGTGTTCTTTAGGACTTCAGCTTGCGATGCTCTCGAGGGCGTCCTGCGAGTCTCCGACTGCAGGCCCGTCAACGGTCTGGTCATGCGCCCCTGGCATGAGGAGCGCGAGGCGAAGCCCATGCATCAACCTGGGGAGTTGTACTCAGTCCGGCTTGGTTCGAGTCGTTGGCCTGGCCCAGTAATGTCTGTCGACAGTAGCAAGGTTGCCGCAGCCGTTACGAACGCCGGACCAAGTGACAGTGCTCTGCCCGCCTCGCAACACATGTCCAAGGTCCGGAAGATAATAGCGGTGTGCTCCTTTGGCTTGGCTTCTCATACTATGGCTCAGCATCTGTCGCATCTCGGATGACACTATCACACCCCAATAGCATTAGCGAGTCCAGCAGACCAGCATAGATTCAGGGTCCAAAACACGGCTTGATCCTGTGCCAGTATCGCATGAGTGCCCCTCCCGTGGCAAGGACACCTGTTCCGGAGGCCGCTCTTCCTGGTTGGCACCCTGATGTGGCAGCAGCTCGATGTAGATGTGGCCATCTGTGCTCTAGACAAAGCTGTCGTCGGCGCGAAACCCCTCATCTCGCCCAAGACAGGCTGGCGAACTGCTACCGCCCGGCGCATTTTAGCTTTACGATGCCCATGATCTCTTGACCGCTGCAGATCGTCCGCGCCGCCGTTCATCCGCGATCTGCAGCCTGGGCATGGGCCGGGCCAGATATGTAACATGGTGGTGAACGCTTTTATCATTGATTTGAAGCTACACTCGGCCAGTGGGAAACGGAAGTCCAGCCACAAACAAATCACTGGCCGTGTCTCGGTTTGACCATCAATACTCTCCGCGGTCGTACGCGGACCCGTCATAATCGCGATGCGTTCAGCGTGCGGCGGCTCGTTGCTATCGTGTCATCGTGGCCGTCTGGGGAGAGGCCGCCATCGAAGCTGTGGTCTGCCGACTCCCTACTGGGCCTTAGCACGAACTGCGCGGCTCAACGACGTACCCGGTGTGTAAGCGAGTGAACAGTCAAGAGCGCTTCAAACTTGCGCGGTCGCGATATCTGCATCTTATAGTCAGCGGCGATGCACTGTAAGCGCCGGGCCAAGCATTCAGCAGCTGCATTCTCCCCGTAAGGATCGTGTGGCCGCCTGTTTGCGATCAGAGCTCACCGAAACCGCGGCCACTGGGCAGGCGGCAGTGCCGCGAATGGCAACATGAGTGCCAGTCTCATTGGCGCGGTAATCGCATCCGGTAATCACGAAGGAGTATGTTCCACTTGATCACATGGTACGCGAACGCTCCGACCATTCTGAATGAGAGTATTGTCTACGCGGCCATCTGGTGACGAATGCTACATGGTTTAAGATGTTCATATCGCGTGTACAATGTCAAACGTTGGTACGCACATCAAAACACAAGCGCAGTCTCGGTGGACAGGCCAGGTCCGTGGATTCAAGAGCACACGAAGCACATACGGACCGACTCACCCTCACCTGTGTGCCAATGGCAAAAAACGTCATCGGATGAAGCTCGAACTCAACCTGTCTGATTAGGTCGTCTTGGACGCACCGTAATTCTGCCCTTCGCTTCGCTCCGTCATGGTCTGGCAGATTACCATAATCTTGTCGGACTCGAAGAGCGTCCCACTGTGCCGCACGACGATCTGGTAGTCAGGCTATACGAAGTCACAACTCATGATGGAGAACTCCACTGTTGAAGAATCAATTACGGTATCACTGTGCAGAAGCTGCCCTGGTCCCGTTATCCCACATGTCCTTCCTTACTGCTATCGACTGGCAGACTGGCCCAGTAAAGCCTGTTCGCTGTCTGCTCCCTGTGGGGACACCAAGCCTGGCGACGTTGGGGTAGTCTTACCGCAAAACATCGTCGCTGTTCTCCGATGACAGCACTCTCGCTTTCCAGATGAAGCACCCCTTTTCCTCTCTCGCACGGCAGCTCTCGCACGGCGACTCTCAGCTTTCGGCTCATTCCCGCTTCTCACCGACTCTCCGACGTATGGCCAGCAGCCGTACTCAGACAGCCCAACCAGCGGCGCGCAAGATCACCATCATGCGAGTGCGTCCACGCTGATCCCACTGGTCAGTGCCAGCGTCGGCTGGATACATCCAACCATGGTGCTGTGCCAGTCCTTGGATGTCATCCGTGGTGGCTGTCATATCGCCAGTACGCACAGCCCACTGCACAGCCTGTGCGAGAAGACCACGGTCTTCCTGCGTCGGGAAGTTCACAATGTCCCTGCCGATGTCGAACAGAGCCACCGGGTGCAATTTCGATACTTTCTTCGGAACCGGCAGATAGGACGTGGTGTCGTAATAACTGACGGGTGGAATTGAAACACCGGTCGAGTTCGCTGTAGGAGTCGTTCCGGTGTCGTCTGTGGACGGGTACATGCTAGGCGTGGTGGCCTGCTTTCTCAAGGTCGCGAACCGGCGCTTCAGATTGCCCTGGCTACCGCCTCGAGCATACAGTTGCACGGCAGCCATCTCTTTGGTCGTCCACCCGCTGCTGAGAAGACGCAACATCACCTGAGGCCACTTCGTGTGGTTTGGGAACAGCACGAGCAGCTCTACACCGCCAGTCAAGCCGTGGAATAGGCTGACCGTATCGTCGGGCCCATCCTTGAATCCGAAGTTGTACGCGTTGATGCGCGTCTTGCCGCTCGGGGTCACATGACTGCCAGGATACGCGAACAGCGTGCCGCCGTTGTTGATTACGATGTTACCGGTAGATGGAGGCATCACCAGCGAAGCCGGGCCTGCACTTGCGGTGCCAAGCATTGGCATATGCGTTGATTGATTTCCGAGTGGAAATCCGAGGTTGGTGACGTTGGCCGAACCGTTGGCTGTCGTCATCGCTGGCACCACGGGCGCTTGATGAGATGTAGACTGCTCCGGCGTCTGCGCGGGTAGCGAGAAGTTGTAGACGACGGACGGTAGATTCGATGCTGATGGCGTGTTGGCGGCTGGTGACTGATTGAAAGCCGCCCTTCTTCTCTTCATGGGTGCCATCAGATCATCACCGGATCCCCTTTTCCGCCTGGAGCTCCCTCGAGCGTTCTCGCGGTCTGATGTATACTTCGTAGGACTGGGCTCCGATTGGACTCTCGACGGGCTCTCACTGGACGTCAACCAATCGTTCAAGCCACCGACTTGATCACCACCAGCCGAGAACCCATGCTGCGGGTTGTCTAAGTCTTCACCTCCGCCGTAGCTGAGAGACGGCATGTTAAGCATGGAGCGATTCGCGTCAACTTCTGCTTCTTGGAATGTATCCGGCTCGTTGATGAATCGCTGTACTTCCAGAAGGTGAGCTTCCCAATCGCTGTCTTGCTGTGCGTCGGCTGGGTCTGGCGATTGATCGACTGTGTTGGTAGGAAACCCAAACACGAGCTCGTTGTCTGGAGAACATCAGTTCACCGCGAAATCGCGCGCACACGAATAACTCACATTCAGGCACTGTGCTTTGCTCCGGCTGGTATGTCGTGGCGTCAGGTTGCTCCAACGTCGCGCCCCAGTCATCTATGATGTGTTGTCAGTGACTATTCATCAGTTGCTCGATCGACTTCTCCAGCTTACACGACAAGGGGTAGAATGTTTCAGCATTTGCATAGCTGCTTGATGCCCAGTCGAAGCTTGCGACTATGTCTTCGAGAGTCATCACCTTCGTCGATGTGTTCTCCAAGTTTGCGTCTTCATCGCTCGCGAAGGGCTCTTGGCCGCCGAGGTCGTCCATCGTCCTCTCACGACGACCTCTGCCGCTCTGCGAAGTGCAGCACACCACCGCTGACGGCGCTGACTCCGACGGAGTGCGACGGAGCTTCTGCAAGATGTCGATGGCGGCGTGAGTGTATGTACGACTATCAATGGGGTGTGGAGGTGGAGCTCCACGTTGAACTGGCCGAAGGTTCAAGTTCGTGCGGCGCCGGAATCTAAATGTGGGCCTGACGAAAGAGGAAGTAGCCACGGGGTCACCACGGCAGAACCCGGGCGGTGGGTTCCGCGCGCTAGCTGTCCAGGTCGACGTCACAGGACGAAAGAGTCCCGCTGGCCTGAACTTAGCTCGCATAAAAAGAGAGATCATGGCAAGGGTGACGGTCTATGACCGCATGCTGCCGTAAACGTCTCGCATACACTGACAGCGACTGAGTCCTCCAACGACGACAGGCAGAGGCGTTCTCGCGAAGCGTGTTCGATACATCTGACGCAATGGAGTACAACACCATCGTTGACCACAAGCCATGGCGAGCGCCGAGCAGAAGGGAGGGGCTATATAGAGTGATTGAATGATCGTAGATCGACGAAAGCCACCGTCTTCCGGTTCGCTATAAATACTGCCTACTTCACCAGCTTGTCACGTCGTTGAGCTTGTTCAACGTGAGCTTTCCAGGTAGCAATCGCCTTCACCAAGGAACAACCACACCGAAGTGACACTTGCAAGGCCCAGAGACAAAGCTTCAACGTCGACAGGGTGCGCTGGATGAAGCACTTGGTAGGTCGGTACCGCCCGATGCGGCCAAGAGTCTGCGCTTTGTCCACCGTCTACAATCCATCTTTCCAAGGAGTACCTGCGTGGCCAAGGTCATGGGCACATCGATTCATCTTATAGGTATTGTTCGGGCCGCCCGCCGCCGCGACCTTCGCTCGCGCTCTACAACGTGCTCTTACCGTTGGCTTCAATCTACAAGTGATCTGAAGCGACTCGCACCCATTGAGAAAGGCACGCAGCAGATGCAAAGGAAGCCTCGCCGAATAAAGCTCACGGCAACGGTTGTGTTGTCGGTCTACAGTACGTATCGAAATACTGGACTCCCGGTGAAGTTTCGAGGGCACAGAAGGATCGTACTTGTAGCGCTACTACGTCCGGTCCGCCGGAGACGGAAGTTTTTTCAGAGTTGTAGGAGAGCCAGTTCTCTGAGCTCATTGCCGGGGCACTTGGAGGCCCAGGTACCCGGGCGGCCGGGCCCTCCTCGCGTAAGCCATTTGTTGAACGGCTAGATTTGATCGCCCATGACGGTTGCGACCGCAACGAACGGAAGCTTCCTCGAGTCCTCTCGTGCTGACGCAAAACGTGAAGGTCGGTATGCTGATGATGTCCTTGCCTGCCACGCTTCTCAGGTGGTATCAGCCACAGGCCCTCGTCTGTGTCAGTTTAGCAGCATGTACTGTGAGCATCACACGCAGCTACCCCGCAATAGTAACGCGCCGCTTTGACGGGTGCGCATCGAGGGATGGTCTTGGTTTGGAAGGAGCAGTTCGAGCTCGAGCGCGGACCGTTGAGAGTGTGGAATCGAAGAGAATAGAAAGCGTTGAGCGTACGACTGCGAGGGTGAGCAGCTTCTTCGACGAGGAAGAGGCATCCCAAGCATCTGGCACGGCGTTATGCGATACATGTCGTATTCGAGCTGACATACAGTAGGCTCGTAGAAGCCTAGTATCCTTCCAATCTCCCCGCGAAGCTATGCGTCAGCGCCCTGTATGGTAGTGTCACAGCTGCTGGACTTCACATCAGGGTTGCCAGGATCGGTGTGGAACTTGTCTTTGCCGGCTGTAGCGTAATAATTAGTCGATTGATCAGCCACATGTCTCCACCATGTCTTCCTACATTCATTCGCTTCATGTGCTCGCTGCGTCTGTAAGCTCTCGAAGAACGGGAACTTCTCGTTGTTCGTACTAAACACGCTCGCTCGCTCGACCCAGAGTCACCCACTACGTCCTCCGCGGTAGCCACGAAATATCACTTCCGAGACATGGTCGGGTCATCTTCGATTGTCCACTCCGGTCCGGGAAGCGATTTCAATTTTAAGCACACCGAGCGGTTTGGTTCTGAGGATAGGAGACCGAACTGATTGGGGTGAAGGACTATGCGATATGATACGGGAGCACACCGTCTCACAGCTTTTGCGACGCACTCGATGCACTGGACACCCGTCAGCTCCCACGAGCATTCTCTTGAATCTCTTCTGAAGCTTCTCATTACACGTCAGCCTGCGGATCGGACGCAGCTCGCCGTGAAGGGTTTGAGGACAGTTACGACATCGTCTCTAGCCCGTCAGATTGCTCCAGTACCTGCAATCTTCGGTCGTTGCGGAGCGCTCGATGCGGCTCGAAAACCGTCGAAGGATACGAGGAGTAGGAACCAAAAAATTCCCGATTACAGCAATAGCTCGAACGGTTGAGGCCTTCTTTGCAAACGGAGTAGGTTTCTACTGCCAGACACCTGGTACAGCTGCTTCCACATTTGTTTTCAAATCGATTCGGTAAATGTCGTTGCTAGATTGACCTTGACGAAGTCGTAACTCGTAAGAGGCGATCCCATACTTTCCTGGGGCTGAATGGAATGGAATGCTGACGGCCACTCAGTTCACGCGTGTGACTGCTCTCCGCCTATTCAGATGAGCACATGTTGGTAGTCGAGTCGATATTCGCTGATTCGAGGTCGTCAGAGATGGCTGCGTTGTGAGAGGCAGCATGGAGAAAAAGGTAGATCTTATCTGAGCGCATACGGCATGTCTCCTCGATCATCACCTTCGCAAGAAGGCTCGTCGAATCATACAGCAGCAGGAGAGGAATGTCATGTCTCAGAGACTACCACCATTGCACGCGGCTTTATTGCTCCATGGCATGAGGTCAGCTTTGAGGGGCTCTAGTCTCCCTTCCTCCCGGCCGCCCGTCCCCCGACAGAAGCTTAATACCAGCCACAACTTCACAAGCCACAGCGTCACGCTTCGCGAAGCTCAGGTCTGGCCCGCGCTGCGGATAACAAGGAACGCCGCAACGGACGAAGCTACAACATCAACATCAGCATTCATCACCACCTACGAATACCCGCGACTCCCTTAGACGCAATGGCTTCACCGTACGGGCTGACGCACCGGCCGAACAGCAAGCCCGATAGCACCCCCGACGCCAGCGCCGCCAGCTCGTCAGGCGCCGCCAGCTCCTACGCCGATATGGCGAAGAAGGGCCCGAAGCAGGCTGATGAGGATGTAAGTCATACGCCGCCCTCCCATTAAGACTGCATGCTGACGTGTCGCGCAGAGTACGTTGTGGAACCCGATCTCAACCAGCACAACATCAACGTACTAACAAGAGTCGTAGAAGTCGCACACGCCCTCCCCGAGATAGCTCACGACGACTCCAACTCCATCCATAGCATGGATTCCAGCGACAGCGGCACCCATGTGTCTGCCTCGAGCAGCTACGCCGACCAGCAGAAAGCCGCCGAGGACTCTGCCCGCGAGGCGAAAGCCTCCGCCAAGCAGACTGGGCGCGAGGCTAAAGATACCGTCAACCAGACTGGGCGCGAAGCCAAAGACTCTGCCAAACAGACCGAGCGTGAAGTCAAGGACACCGCCAAACAGACTGGGCGCGAAGCCAAGGACACTGCCAAGCAGACCGGACGTGAAGCCAAGGATGCCGTGAAGCAGACGGGGCGTGAAGCCCAGGACGCCGTGAAGCAGTCAGCCGACCAGGCGAGCAAAGACGCGAAAGCCTTCACGGACCGTGCTGAGTCCTCCGCTCAAGACCTGAAGCAGGAGGGCAACAAGAAAGCGCAAGAGTTTGCGGACGAAGCGAAAGACGAGTGGGACGAGGTCTCCTCCTCCGCCCAAGAACTTGGGCAAGAGGCCAGCAAGGAAATGGATGACTTCGCCGGCGACGCGAAAGATGACTGGGATGAGATGCTCTCACATGCCAAGAACATCGAGCAGAAGGGCAGCAAGAAAGCGCGCGAGTTCGGCAACGAAGCGAAGAAGGAGTTTGACAACGTCGCCTCCTCCGCGCAGGACAAATACAACCGCGCTGCTTCCGAGGCCCAGGAAGGGCTTGAGAAGGCAAAGGTGAAGGGTAAGCAGGGGTTACGAGAGGCCAAGAAGGAGGGCAAGGAAGCCGAGGAGTGGGCGGACAAGAACAAGGGCAATCCGGTGGTGATTGCGAATCTTGTCCTGGTTGCCGCGCTGGGAGGATTGCTGGGTACGAACGCGTATCGCATGCACAAGGCCAGGACGCTGACGTGGAATGTGATTGGGGCTTGGGCGGGAGCGGTGGGATTGTTCGCGGTCGGTGACTATCATGTGAGCCAGTAAGTCTGCCCGGTGGAGATGATGTGTGCGGGTTTTGAGGTGTCGGTTGCTGACGTGTGCGTGACTTCAGATGGTTCTTCCGCAACAAATATCCTACCAAATGAGCGCAGTCCGACCACCTCGAAGATGAGAATTGCTTTCCGGATGAACCTGTGTTAATACTTCGACTCCACCCAAACCTTCCTACTCCGAGCTGCCCATCGGGCTGAGGTCGAACTCCTCCTGAGCGATTCTTGAGAAGGACTTGTGTAGCTTAGGCGTAGGATAGGCGTTCTTCTGTATATGATAGCAGCTGCCTGTTCCTCTTCTCCTTCGTGCGTTCTGGAACGCGCTCACAAGGCCACGTACTTGCTCAGACCACGTATTAGAGCAGGATCAGCTGCGGGCAGTGAAGTTTTTGCTCATGGACAGTCGGAAGATAATGTACCACGTGGGACTATCAACCAACGGATTTGCTCTGGGTCACGTTCGCCGTTAGATCGTAATACGGCTTGCCAGCGAGTCTCGAAGTCGCAGAAACGCCATAAAGCCGGAGCGGGAGCTCCATATAGATTGGCTTCTCGCCCTCGTCGGCAAGATCGTGCAAATGCGCGCTGGTAGAATCTCCACGCCCTGTCCTCGAAACGGTACTATCTCACGTCGGCAGAACGGCGGATATCAACTTCCCAGCCCTCACGCTCGTACACGATCGCCCGCGATCTTGAGATCATTGCTTTCGTTACCGCCTCCATGTCACACTGCTGTACCTGCGTAGGTGAGACACTGTTAGCCGTAAAGCCCACATCACAGATTTAGAGTGATAGATGAGGTCCCCCGATGTCCTGTCCCGCCGCCGAGAACGTCAAGCTAGAGCGTGGAACCAAGTAAGCGGGCTCTGTGACACGGTTGATTGACTGAGATGGTGGTAAGGCCCACGCACCGTCTTGTATGGAAGGATTTCCGATTGTATGTCTGCCTCAGGCTTTCTCGCCAAGCTCATAGAAGTCAGCCCTGAGTAGCCGCCGTTGTTACGTAACCGCCGATTTTCTCCTACTTTAGATAGCTTCTTACTATTATAGCACTACAGCTATAGCCCTAATCGACACCGCAATTGCAGAGGCTCGAAGCTCTAGTACTCCTAATATTACTACTATCGTAAGGGCTTATTAGATTAGTAGGGAGACGCTCTAGGACTAGTTAAAGGGCAGTAGTTAGAGTAGGACCTAAAAGGCTCGAAACTAATGCCTCCTTACTATAATATAAGAGAAGACTCTTATAGACTATATTAATAAGCTTACGACACTTAGTATCTCTCTAATACTAGCTATAGTAACGACGTTTATAGCTGACATCGTTAAGAAGACCCTAGGAAAAGGCTAGTATCGAAGATTCGTCCGAAAACATTATAAGAGCCTTAATAGTTATTACCTTAAGGGGTTCGACGCTTTACGTAAGAAGTCCGATAACGTAGCTTCCTATAAGGTATACTTCGACCTCGTTAAGCAGAAGACTAAGTCTTATAGCGTAGAGGCTTATAATACCTATAATATAGATAAGAAGGGGTTTTTAATAGGGATAGTTACTAAAACGATAAGGATCTTTAGCAAGTCGGCCTATAGTAACGGCAACCTTAGGGGGGTACTTTAAGACGGCAATAGAGAGTAGATTACGATAATAGGTTGCATCTATAGCAATAGCACCGATATACTACCTACGTTAATCTATAAGGGGGAGAGTAGCTATCTATAGGACTCCTAGTTCTAAGACCTTACTTCTAAGTATAAGGCCTTCTTTACTAGCTTACTAACTAGCTGGACTAACGACGATCTTATATTCGAGTAGCTGCTGCGAGTGTTTAATCGGTTTACGAATGTCACAGGTGAACGACGTGTATACTAAGCTTTAGTGTAGTTTAGGATTCAAGAAGTTAGATATAGGAGAGAGACGACTATCTATCGCGCCCTAATAAAGAACAGTCGGGCGCTAAGACGCTAAGAGCTCGCATAGGTATAGCCTATGCTCTAGTATAAGGCTCGCCCTTTATACTACTCCCTCCCTTCCTCCTCTATAAAAATTCCGTTAGTCTCCTGCACCTTATTAATAGCCTCCTATATACTATGCCTACGTTACTCTCTATACGTTCTTAGACAGGGTCCGTAGGTAGCTAGTAGGGCCGCTATAACTTCTTATAGTCGAAGAAGTTAATAGGGACTATAGTATAAGGACTTCTTACTCTTCCGTAAGGTAAATACTAGAAATCTAGGAAAGCTAGTCCTCCGCAGGTTTCTGCACGTTCTCTATATAAAATTAGGTTAGCTTCTAGGTTTATAGTTCTAGAGAACTTTATATAAATATCTAAGTAAACGTTCCTCTCGCTAGTAAATATATAAAAACAGATAAACGTCGTCCTCTAAGGGCTTCTATATAGGATCCGAATTTAAACCGCCTAGCCTCTAGCTTCCGTATAGTCGAAGAAGTTAATATAAACGTATGTTATAAACGCTACTAGTGTAAGTTTACTTTATAAATAAAGTATCCTTTTAGGATCCTATTAAATAGATATAGCCTCCGTTGCTTTTAGGTTAGCTTTAATCTTCCCTAATCTTATACTTATAGACTTCTATTTCTAGCGTTTTATCTATACTTATACCTATAGCCTTTATATATGCTTATAAAGAGCCCTCTATATAACTCGGCCTCCCTCCTAAATCGACTGCTCTTCTCCTCTTTAATAATAATAACAACAATAATAATAATAACAACATAACAACGTATAACGCCCCCTCTAGTTTAGCGGCTCCTACGCGTTACTAATCGGGTTTAGATGTCTACCCTTATCTACTACGTTTGCTGCGCTAAAGCTAGCGTAGATTGCGAAGACTAGGCGGTACGTACTATAGGCTAATTGTTTTTAATTAGACTTAGCTAATTCCTATAGTCTACCTGCTCCTATGCCTGCTAGGCGTGCTATAGTTCTCGCAAGAACTATAAGAACCTATATATATCGCTAGGCTCTAATCGAAAACAGTCGCTAACTAATTAGTCCTAAAATCGCCTACGTAGCGTACGCTATTTAGACCCGCTCTAATAACGAAGAAGCGTATATTTTCGCCCTCTAATCGTTTTTCGTTAGCTTACGTTGTTTTAGCGCTAAAGCGTACTAGGACCTCGTTAAGGTCCTTAAAGCCTAGAAGGCCTTAAAGACTTTATAGGCTTTAGGGTTGCTGTCAGGAGTGCCTAGTCACAGGGTCAGAGGGGCAGGGACCCGTAGCGCCGAAGGCGCTACGCGGGCGTATATTAGGGTTTTACCCTAGGCCCTAGGTAGTTGTTCTTCTTCTAGTATAAAATAGTTCCTATATAAGAGTATAGGAGAGGCAGCGTACTGCCTGCTCTACGACTTCGCGCTAATATCGCTATACGAGCGTAATATACTACCCTACTTATGCACCTAGTCTTAATAGTTCTATTTTATGCTCCTTTAAGGGAAGCGGGCTAGATATACGACTACGTTACGAAGGATATCTAGCAGTACGAGAGGACGAAGCTCTACCTAGTTAAGGTCTTATAGCAGACGAGCAGCGATAAGGAACTAGCTAGTTAGGCGTAACCCCGTTAGGG
>JASUXV010000036.1:0-134845 GCA_030411845.1 Friedmanniomyces endolithicus
GGGGGGGTGTATTGTTCGCGGGACATTGTTGCGGTTGTGTCGTTGGGGGCGGTGGTGTGAAGGTGGGGTTGGTGGGTGTGAGGGTGTAGAGGTGTTGGTTGCTACAGCTGCTTGAGGTGTTCAAGTCGATCTGCAAGGGTCCTTGTCTTTTTTTTGGACGTGACGGCGGGCCGACTTCGCTGGTGGGGTGGCGGAGAGCCTCATGTCGCTGAGAAATGCACATTCATTCACACGCTACTCTCTTGATTCTTCACCCTCGACATCACCCTCTTCTTCAGTCCTTGCGAACATATCAGACCCATGTGTCCGTCCAGAGGCCCTATCCCACCATGTCCGCTATCCTCTCCGTCGACGACCTGAACGACTTCATCAACCCGGGCATCGCGTGCATCAAGCCCGTGGAAACACTGCCCAAACAGCGGCCTCTCGACAACAGTGGCGATCCCTATGAGGTGACGACGGAAGAGAAAGTGCAGGCTGGACAACCGCCTCCGCCGGCGCAGATTTCTCTTACGGACTGCCTGGCTTGTTCGGGATGTGTGACCAGCGCCGAGGCGGTGCTGGTGAGTCTGCAGAGTCATAGCGAGGTGCTGGATACGTTGGATAAGTATGAGGAGTTGTCTTTGGCTGGGCCATACGGAGGTACGAGAGGGCTGTCGAGTGTGGTGAATGGAGGCATGGCCGGGCAGAAGGTCTTCGTGGCCAGCGTCTCGCCGCAGACGAGAGCGAGTCTGGCCGCGACGTACAATGTGTCGGAGAGGGAGGCGGGCAACATGATCAGTCAGTTGCTGAGTGGACCATATGGGCTTCGTGCGGGAGGGAAGCATGACTCTGGCTTTGCGTGGGTGATCGACACCAATGTCATGCGGGAAGTGGCCTTGGTGGCAGCGGCAGACGAAGCACAGCAGGCCCTCGACACACCAGCTGGCGAGCTGAAGAAGCCGATTCTGACCTCGGCCTGTCCGGGCTGGATCTGCTACGCCGAGAAGACGCATGCTCATATACTACCTCATCTCAGCAAGCTGAAGTCTCCACAGGCGCTTACGGGTACTCTGGTGAAGTCAGTGTTGGGAAAGAAGCTCGGGATCCCACCGGAACGAGTCTGGCATATGGCAGTCATGCCGTGCTTTGACAAGAAACTGGAGGCCTCGCGACGCGAACTCACATCGCATACCTGGCACGGTCAAGAAGGCGATGCAGTCAGGGACGTCGACTGTGTCATCACCGCCCGAGAACTGCTCATGCTAGCCGAAAGCCGCAACATCAGTTTCCCCTGCCTCCCGCGCACACCACCACCCAAACAATACACCCCTCCCTTCCCAGACTCCCTGATCAACACCTTCCTCTTCAACCGCCGTCGCGCGCAGAAACGACCCCGCGACGAAGCAAACACCGCCATCGGCACCAGCGGCGGCTACCTCCACCACATCCTCCAGACCCAACAAGCGCGCAACCCGGGCTCCTCCGTCCGCATCACCCGCGGCCGCAACGCCGACGTCTCGGAATACGCTGTCGTTTCAGCAGACGACGGCAGAGAGCTCTTCAAAGCTGCGCGCTACTACGGCTTCCGCAATATCCAGAATCTCGTCCGGCGCTTGAAACCCGCGAAAGCGAGTCGGATGCCCGGCGCCGCTGCTGCTGCGCGTCGACCGGGCGGAGCGCGGAAGCCCGGTGGGAGTGGTGGGGTGGGGGAGGGTGATTACGCTTATGTAGAGGTCATGGCTTGTCCCGGCGGGTGTACGAATGGAGGGGGCCAGATTAAAGTCGGGGATGTGGGGACTTTGAGGCAGGGGTTGGGTTCGGGGGTGGAGAATGGGGGGGTCGGGGAGGAGGTGTTGCCGGCGCAGCGGGAGTGGTTGGGGAGGGTTGATGAGGCGTATTGGAGTGGCGAGGGATCTGATGAGGACGGGGATGTTGATGTGGAGGGTGTGCTGGACTCTGGTCAGCATGCGGAGCGAGGAGTAGATTCCGATGTTGTAGATGGGCTGGACAGACGGCGAGTCAGAGATTTGCTGGACCACTGGGCTGCTGTGACGGGAGTGGAATTGGAAAAGCTGGTCTGCACGACCTACAGAGCCGTGGAAAGCGACGTGGGGAAGAGCAAGAGCGAGGGGAGCGAGATGGAGAAAGTCTCCGCTTTGGCTGTCGCTGCGGGAGGTGGTTGGTAGAATTGCAGTACTGTACATCAAGCGACAGGGCAAGGTGTGCTGTCCATCTCATCTTCACCTTAGGGTCGCATATGAATGTGTGTGCCCTCTTGCCTTGTAGCGAGTACAGGCTCCTTTACTTTGACTTGGGAGTCTCTGGCGTGCACTCTTCCTCCCCAGCCGGTTTCCAGGTGCTTGACTTCCTACTCAGAGGCTCTCCGAGGCAGAAGAGGTGGTTTCTAGTTTGGTGCACGCAACAGGACCCACAGACCGTGAGACGGAGTTCAGTGATTGGGCGGAACGGAAGTCTTACAAGGACACAGCCTTCTACAAGCCTAACAAAAGCTCCGGCAAGCCAACATACCTTACGTCCGGCAAGCGAGAGCGTCCCGTCCCTCCTCTCCTCACACCTCACCCGAACACCTCATCCCTCAATCCGGCCCCTCCTCCTCCTGCTGGCCCCCACCGCCAGCCACCTCCCCACCTCCATGCAGCCCACCATTGACCCCTCCGTTCACCACCCCATTCACCAATCCACTCCCGTCCAACCCCTCCCCAGCCCCACCTTTCCTCCCCCCCTTCCTCGCCGGCCTTCTCTTCCTCCCCGTTCCAGACCCAGCTCCCATGCTCAACGGCGCCTCGCGGATCCAGCGCGCGATGGCTTCCGCGCGGTCGGTGGAGATGGGGTATTCGCGTCCGGAGTCGTCGGGGGCCCAGCGTTTGGGCTGCTGTTGCTGCGGGGGCTGTGGGAGCTGGGGCTGGGGCTGGGGAGGGGGCTGTCGTTGCGGAGAAGGGCATGGGGCTGTGGTGGCGGATGTAGAGGGGGTAGAGGTGGGAGGGTTAGGGTTGGGAGTAGTGGCGGAGGGTAGCGGAGTAGGGGTGCTTGCGTCGTCGGGAGCCGGGACTGCGGTGCTGTGTTCTGGGGGCGGCGTTGGTGTCGTCGACGTGGTCGTGGGAACCGAGGATAGTGAAGAGGACGTGGGAGGCGGGGCAGCGAGAGCAGGCACCCGCTTATCCATCAGGGGGCCCGAGATCCCCTCCTCGTCCTCCATAGCCCTGCGCTCCCTCGCCCTCACAGCCCGCTGGAAACTCTCCTCATCCACCACCCGATCGTCGCTCAGAGCATCAATGATACTTTCCTGCTTGATCCGCTCCCGCTTCTGCTCCGCCGTCTCCTCCCTCGGCACCAGCTGCAGACCCTGCTGACGGCCCTGTTTCTGCCGCGTCGCGAGCGCGGAGGCGGCAGGGTGCGTTGGACTACTACCCCCACTCCTGCTCTGCCGCTGCGAGGAAGCAGCAGAAGAAGACGACGCGGCGGAGTCCTTGGCCCAGCCTCCAGCCGCCTCGGGTAAGGGGGCCGGGGCGCAGAGTTTCTGCCACGGGACCGAGAGCCCGAGCCAGTTGTTTGCGCGCCGGAGGATTTCGATCCAGTCTGCGCGGGCGGGGCTGCGGGCTGCTTGGAAGATGGGGTAGCCGTCTGCGATGCGGGCGAGGCGCGCGGCGTTGTGGGCGTGGCGGAGGAGCTCCGTGGGGCTGGTTTGGAGGAGGGAATGGGCGAGGAGGAGGGAGTGCAGGGCATCGGTTAGTAAGGGGTGGTAGGTCACGGCTTCGCGGCTGCCGAAGGCTTCGTGCAGGGGTTCGTTGTCGAGCATGGCGTTCATGGTCTTGTCGTTTGGGAAGGGAGGAATGTCGGAGGGCGGGCGCTCGGCGAAGAGGGCGCTGGCGGGGTGGATTTTGGGAGAGGGGAAGCTTGGCCAGCCTTCTTCACCGCGCTCGAAGGGCTCGGGTTTGGGGTTCGAGTGCTTCGTAATTGCGGAGGCGGAGTGGTCGTTCCCGTTCGTCTCCACGCCGTTGACTTCCTTTTCCTCGTTGTCCAGCTCGACTAGTCGGTTCTTCGGGAGCGGCGTCGGCGTCTTGTTGCCGTTTGCAAGATCGTAGACTCGACGCATGATCTCGTTGGTGATCTCGAAGGGCAGGCCAGGGGTGTAATCAAAGTGCGATAGGAAGGCCAAGTAATCCCGCATGGCCCGCTTCGCATACGTCTTGACTTTCTTTCTCGCTTCCAGCCGCACCGCCTGTGCTTTCGCCTCTACACCGTTCGCCTCGCCTCGTTCTTGCGCCTCCTGGTACTCTTTCAGCCCATCCAACGCCGCATGTACACTTCGACACGCGATAGTGAGATATACGCCGGCTCGATTGAAGTAGAGCTGCTGCTCCAAGCTCTTCGGCTGATCTTCTTCCTTCAAATGCGGAACCGATCTCCAGTCCTTGTGTCCTTTACTCCAGGACTCCTGCTCCTCGCGCATTCGACTCGCAAGCTCCAATTGCTGCTGGTTCGGCTGATGCGTCCGCTTGATCTCCTCGGTGATGCGCAGAGCCATGGTCAAGTCGGCGGCCGCGCCATCCCACTGCGACTTGAAGATCTGCACCAGCGCGCGGGTGCGCAGTGGCGGCCCTTGATGTTCGGATGGGAGGGAAGCGATGACGTCGTCGAGAGGATCCAAAGGGGTGTACTGTTCCATACATCGGCTCGGGATCTTTTCATGGAAGAAGTGGACGTACTTGGCGTCGGTGTTGCTTCCTTCTCGCTTCAAGACATGCCGCGCCACATCCTCCACCGTACTGGTCGCTTGCATGGTCGCAACGCTCGCCGCCACCTCGTCCAGCGCGAAGGCCTTACTGAGCAATTTCACCGCTTTCTGCCGGATCTTGTATATCCGCTCTTTACTCAGTTGACTGGCCGGACCACTCGGTGCGCCAAAGTAGTCCATGCGCCCGCTCTGGCCGGTATTGCTGACGCCGGTGGAGGCGCGCACCGAGTCTTGCGCCGCCTCGTCGACGGCCTTGCGGATATTGACGACATCGTAGAAGACGGCGGGATCGACGAGGCGGGGCGCGGGCATGGTGTAGTTTTGGTGGGCGAGGGACTCGAGGATCTCGGGGGGTAGTTGAAGCCATGGTCCGTGGAAGGAGGAGATGTAGCGCCAATGTCTGAGTATGGGAGTGTGTATTGCTTAGTACTCGGGGTGGCATTGAAGCATCATGCACGCTGCCGGGGGGGTATCTATGGTCCCATATGTACGTACTTGTTCCTGCAGATGATGAGGCTCGAAGGAGGCGGTGGGGTATCCGCTGACGCCGAGTGTGCGCCCGCCTTCTTCTTGGTCATTGTGGGCGGGAGAATTGTAAGGTAGTAAGAATAATATCTGAGCTACAGTACATGTAGTACCTCATGCTCTTATGCCATTGGGCTTCCCCATAGCAGCCCGTCGGCCACTTTTCTGCAACTTCCCTTTCCTCCCGCACTGTGCATCGGCAACGGCAACGGGAGCGGGGCCCCATCTTTCCATGTGAATGGCGGGACTGCCCTGGACAGGAACGGAACACTCTGCTGGATCGCACTCGTCTCTTCCGACGTTGTGCCTTCTACAAACATCTCCTTGGCAAGTTGTTTTCCGCTGGGACTTGACACCGCTACCTTGGCCTTGTTGGGTTGCGGTGTTGAAGAGATCTGTTCACATGGGTTTCTGCTCTTGCATGTGATATGCCCTACGCCCCACAGTAATGACGCACTCAGGCACCAAGTGAATTGAATCGAACACCAGACATCAAGATGCAGGTCAACATGTAGACAAACTAGGTAGAGCTCTGTCCTGATCTACCTTCCCATTTCTCTCGCACCATATACTACGCGGCACACCAGTACTCATCCACAACCAGTCCACCACACATCCGACCCTCCCCCAAGAGCACGCCACCATGTCCGCCCACACCACCGCCAACCCCACAACCGAGACCCCCTCCAGCTCCGAAACGTCCGAGAACCCCCTCTACCCCGAGGAGTCCGTCTCGGCGGCCAACGTGAGCACCAAGGACAGCAAATTGGGCATGACGAGCAACCAGTCGAGTTCAACAACGAGCAACCAGCCGGGCAGCGCCGAGGCCGCCGCCGAGGAGCTGTATGAGGAGAGGATTGAGGAGGAGTATGCCAAGCGGGAGGGGGGTGCTTGAGGGGACAGTTCAGGGCGGAAGGGCTGCAGTATTGTGCGAAGGGAGATAGAGCCGGTATAGGTGGCTACCATGGCCTGTGGCAGTGCTGTTAGGGTTCCAAGGAGGAGATGTAGGCGCTGCTGTACACGCCTTGTGTACGATGGCCTCTCGACTACCACGGCGAGATGATTTTCACTCAACGTAGGCAGCGCACATTTGGACTCCACGTAGTCAGACTCAACTGAAATAAATATCACCCTCATAAGGCACTTGTGTTCATGTCCCCAGCCTGCCAAATCCCAAGTCCATCACACTTCTCCACCATCCTTCGTCTCACCTCCTACATGCAAACCATATGAAAGGCACATGCCCGCCCACCGCCTCCCCCGCAACTCCACCGCCCACCGCGTAGCCGCCATAGCTCTCTACCGCGCCCTCCTCCTCTCCACCCACACCTTCGCCCCCGACGTCTTCTCTCCACCCCAGCGCACGCAACTCCAAAACATCATCCGCAACCGCTTCAAACAAGCCCGGCACGAGCAAAGCCCCCGCTACCTCCGTCTATGCTTCGAAGCCGGCTACGAAGCCCTCGACCGCCTTGATGCCGCGGGCGCAATCGTAGCGGGCGAAGCCGAAGGCGAGGAGGAAGAGAGGGGAAGCGCGGCGTACATCCTAGCCTTACTCGCTCGAGCGCCGGAGAAGGTCAAGCGCGCACCGCCTATCACGGCACTAGACCCCTCCCTGCTCAAGGACCTCAAACTCCACCTCCGAACCCCGCACAACCCCACCGCCGCCGCCGAGACGGAGAAACCCTCGCTCTTCGACCGCCCCTTCCCGCTCGCGCAGCTCAAGGGCGGGAAGCGCAAGGTCCCGGTTCTCTTTAATGCCCAGGGAGTTCCTGTCCTGCGACTGAGTAAACCGCAGCCAGCGGCGCTTTCGGGGTATCTCAATCACCGAGCGGAGGTCAAGCAGAAGAGACATGATACCCGGCACAGACTCACGGAGGAATTGGAGGGGGCGAGGTGGGAGGATGGCTGGGACGGGATAATAGAGCGGGAGACGGGGGTCAGGGAGGGAAATAAGGAGGAGAGTGGGAGGGGAAGGGAGGGGCAGTGGACGCGGGAGATTCTCAGCGCGAGGGACGAGGTGGGGAGGAAGTTGAGCGAGGATGCCGAGAGGAGGCGGGTGATGGGGGAGAGGATGCAGGGGGTTGTGGATCGGGAGAGGGGGATGGCGGAGACGGAGGGGAGGGAGGAGGCGGAGAGGGCGTTTTGGGAGGTTAGTACGGGGGACGCGTGAGGGGTCGCGGAGTGGGAGCGTGGAACTTTCGGGGCATGAGACGGTACAGAGGCATGCTCGACTGACCAGCTTGCTGGAGTGGAAGCCCAGGTCCAAAAAGTCCTGGCAGGCCGGCTGAGTTGGTCCCGCCACTCGAGTCGCGGATCTCACGTTGAGGCCGAGCATTGGCAGTCGACGCCGCTCGTGCGACAAAGTCGACTGCTTGGTAAAGAACCAGTTGCACGCACAGGATTTGCGTCGAGCGTCTACATACTGGCGGCAGAGACACGGGCGAAAGCAGGCTACTGTGTGCTACAGGATATCTTTGTGGCCTCCCAGTAGCAACCCGCCATACCAGCAACCCCTGCCGTGGAAATGATCGACTGGAACTTAGCAGAGAAGAGCTGCACGTCCTCGGCCTTTCCAACCATGTCTTCTGGTAAAGGATTGCACGAGAGCTCAGCGACCGCATCGCGTCAACGCGAGGATGGAATGTTCTCGTCCTTGCCGTTCACCCGTGGTGGCACGCGCATCGGAAGCTCATGGAGACCTCGTTCTTCATCCAGATGGTGTACGAGACCCCGATGCGGCTGGGACATATTCATCTACTCATCGATGCCGGGAAGCTGTCGTCGCAATACACATGGCCGCTCTATCGCCACGTCCCCTTCGATAATCTGAGGTGATGGGAGATGCAAGAGAGGTCCATGGGTTGCCGCCTAGGATACACGCATGGTCGCTCGGACGCAACTTCGGCTCGGCCGGAGATTGCGAATTCTGATGCCCAGTATGAACATTCCAGCCGATGTGATCGAGTTGGGAGTGCTCGGTGGTGGGAGTCAAAGGTGGAGCAGAGGTGTCAAGGAAGACGCCGTGTGTACTAGCGGCGTCCAGCAGGTGCCTTCAGTTGCTTTCTTCTCGTCGCGTCCGGCGTAGAGATCTCTTCGTCGATACGGCCGTCGCGTCAGCGGGACGACCGTGGCCGTCGTTGTTGCTTTACACGACCGTCCTCGGTCGACGGCTCACATCACTCGCAGCCACCGAAGCAAATCAAACCCCACACATGCCGCTCCACTCAATCATCCCAAATCGCCCGCTTCGCCCGCTCCTTCTCCTCTCTCTTCCTCTCCTCCTCCGACTTAATCTGCTCCCTCCTCTTCTGCTCCTGGACCTTCATCGCCTGATCATACTCCCTCTGCTCCTTCGTGCGGCGCGGGGCCTTCTGCCCGATCCCCGCGGCGATCAAGCGCGAAGCCACGGCCGTAGACTTCTCCGGACGTCGGTCATCGCCTGCTCCGCCTCTACCAGTTGCCGCTGAAGACCTGGTGGGTATACTGTCGTCTTCGTCGTCGCCTTGGAAGCCATAAGGTGGGAAGGTCTGGTATGGCGTCCCGGCCGCGGTGCTGCGGGAGCTGAAGGAGGGGGAGGAGGGGGTGGGCGGTGGTGGGCCGGGGTAGTCGGAGG
Source organism: Friedmanniomyces endolithicus (assembly GCA_030411845.1). Taxonomy (NCBI): domain Eukaryota; kingdom Fungi; phylum Ascomycota; class Dothideomycetes; order Mycosphaerellales; family Teratosphaeriaceae; genus Friedmanniomyces; species Friedmanniomyces endolithicus. Next base: position 8,880 of record JASUXV010000036.1, read on the forward strand.
AGCTTATGGGGCGGATTGGGGTCGCGGTGCCGGCGTCTGAGGGGTCGTCGTCGTCTTCTTCGTCCCAGGATTCGGCGGGTGTGGCCTTCTTCGGTTTTGGGGAGATCTGGAGTTTGTTGAGGGAGGTGGTGAGAGCGCGGGGATGTACTTGGGCCATGGTCTGCTTGGTCTTGCGATACGTATTGGTGTCAATAATGATGAACAGTATGGTGCTGATGAAGGAAGGAGGCTATCGTATCGATCAAACATACATCAAATGTACATGTACATGTACCTTAGATGGAAGCACGCTCCGTCGTCATGACCTGCGGGGCAGGAGTGCGGGGTATGGAGAAGCTCGGGTCGGGTGTTGCCGTTCCGTCAAGTCTTCGTCACACCTCACCTCCCGTCACTTGGAGGACGGGACGCAACAGCTCTCAGTACATGTACCTTAGTGTCGTTCCTGACCTGTAACCCATCTCCGAAGACCATCAGGCGCGAGACGGGCTGTCACAGCGCCTGGATCGACTTCAGGTTTGGAGACTGACGCTCATCTCCGGGAACAGCCCCCAGAAGTAACCTCCGGGAACAAGACCCCTGCTGCGCTGCTCCGGCCTCGGCCACTCACATGGGAAAGTTAGGTTATTACCGGCGCGACTTCATAAACATTTGATCCTTCCATGGTCCAGACTTACACTCCATCGCTCTCCTCTATCCTCCTCTCCGGCCTCATTCACCCTCCCCTTCACATCCGCCATTTCGCTGTCCTGAATGCCCTCCTTCCCTCCCCATCATGACCCTTCTCCGTAGCTCCCCAGCCTCGCTAGCACTTCGTACCCAACCCAAAGTTCCCATCGCTTCCAGACGACCTTTCTCCAGTTCGCGGGCGCATCGTGGCTACGATGATACCGTTCAAAACCTCCGCATTGGCAAGCACACCCGTGTCATCTACCAAGGCTTCACCGGCCGAGTCGCAACTGGCAATGCCAAGGACAGTCTGGCTTACGGCACGAACATCGTTGGAGGTGTGACTCCTGGCAAGGAGGGCGAGCACCTGGGTCTGCCACTACTGCCGAACCTGCGAAAAGCAAAGGAGCAGTTGAAACCCGATGCCACCGCCGTCTTTGTCGCAGCGCCGCAATGCGGAAAGGCCATCGAGGAAGCGATAGAAGCCGAGATTGGGCTGATTGTGAGCGTGGCGGAGCATATACCTCTGCACGATATGATGCGGGTGCGTCACATCTGCCCCGCGTCCACGTGTCTGGTCAGTAGATTAATGATAGACAGGTCTTCTCAATACTACGCACCCAGTCCAAGTCCCGTCTCGTTGGCGCCAACGCTCCTGGTATCATCTCTCCCATAGGCAGCTGCCGGATCGGTTTCCAGCCTTTACCCACATTCGCCCCAGGACATATCGGTATCGTAGCCAAATCGGGCACTTTGTCGTACGAAACTGTGGCTTCTATCACTCGGTCTGGATTAGGTCAGTCTTTATGTATCGGCATGGGCGGCGACATCATCGCGGGAACGAACATGGTCGATGCGTTGCGGGTCTTTGAATCCGACCCTGAGACCGCAGGCATTGTGCTGGTAGGCGAAGTGGGCGGCCGAGCGGAAGAGGACGCTGCGAACTGGATCGTGGATTACAGGAAGCGGGTCGGGGAGAAGGCGAAACCGATTGCGGCGTTGGTGGGTGGGATCGTCGCACCGGAGGGTAGAATCATGGGGCATGCGGGAGCGTGGCGGGGACCCGGAGAGAGGTCGGCGAAGGAGAAGTATGCTGTACTAGAGGCGGCGGGAGCGACAATTGTGCAGCATCCGGAAGACTTCGGGGGCGTGATGAAGACGCTGCTCAGCCAAAGTGGGCGAGACGTCGGCAAGATTGTGGGTAATGCGCAGAAGCAGCAGCAGAAAAGGGGGTACCACACGATGCGGAGACGACCTGCTGCAGCAGTAGCTCCCTATCGACAAGAGTCGCGCATAACATCGAATGCCTCAAAAGAACAGCGCCGCGGCCTCCTCCTCGGCTCTGACCAAGCCCCGGCGCCTCTGGAGCCCTACCTCAGCCAGGCTGGCGTATCTTTGTCAGACACCGAAGCACCAGAAGACGCCTTCCACCTCGGCGTAACCGTCGACCGCACCGCCCGCTCGCCCTGCCTCGCCGTCTCACCCAGCACCCACCCCTCCCGGCTCTCCCAACGTCTCCGCCACTTCCCCTACGACTGGCGGGAAGGCCCCACCGACGCCACCCTCAAATCCGCCATCGCGCACATGCAACTCGACGCCGCTCCCCCCGCCGCCCGCGCCCAAACCACCGCCCTCCTCCGCTCCCTAGCGAAGATGTACACGGATAAAGAGGCCGTCACCCTCTCTGCGGCTGTCAGCATCGACACCCCCTCCGGAAACTTAGTCCTTCACCAACCAACCCTGCACCTCCAATTCGACGACGCCGCCTTCCGCTCCTGCGCCCGCCAAGAAGCCATCCACTCTCTCCGCCGCAAACACCTCGAAGACCCCGCCGAACTCGAGGCCGAAAGCCACGGGATCGTCTTCCTCACCCTCCCCTCCCCACCAGCCTCCTCCTCCACCGCCGCCGCAGCGCAGCAACCCAACATCGGCACCCTAGTCAACGGCGCCGGCCTCGCAATGAACACCCTCGATGCCCTCGCCCTCCAGCACAGCGGCACAGCCACAAACTTCCTCGACACAGGCGGCAAAGCGACGGCCGCGACCGTGAAGAAATCCTTCGAACTCATCCTGCAGGATCCGCGCGTGAAAGTCATTTTCGTGAATATTTTCGGCGGGTTGACGGATGGGGGCATGATTGCTGAGGGGATTCTGTTGGCGTTCAGGGAGGTGGATATGAGGGGTTTGCCGGTTGTGGTTAGGATCAGGGGGACGAATGAGGGGGTTGGACAGAGGATTATTGCCGAGAGTGGGTTGGGGTTGGAGGCGTTTGATGGGTTTGCTGAGGCGGCTGGGAGGGTGGTTGAGTTGGCTAATAGGTAGATGGGGAGGGTAAGGGATAGAGAGAGGGTGGCTTATGGGTTTGGGATTGCGACTGGGATTGTGTCTGGGATTGGTGACTTGGGGGTTCGGAGTAAGCATGTTGGCTGGAAAGGATTGATTTGCTTGGGAAATGGAGCAGCTAGACTAAGTATTCAGCCCGCTGCTGGCCTCGCTTGGCCGGCGCAAAGAGCATTATAATCTGAACGCCCAGCTAAAAGCAGTGAAGTGATCATGTACCCCGTGAGTAGGCACGACGGAATGCCGCCCTGTTTGACGCCGTAGACAGCCCGTCGCTGTACCTGCTGACCACATTGTCTTTCGCCGCTCCACTCTCACTCCCGATTTTCTCCTCGTAGAGTCATGCCATGCCATGTCAACAGCTCGCCCCATCGGTGTAGCAGTCGCCCCCCTTCGTGATTCGTCCCCTGCCTCAGGCTTCGTCCGTTCGAGGTGCGTGATGCGCACTCAGCAGTACCCACCGATCTGCTCCTGATGCACCTCCAGCGTGTCGCCGTCATTCATGTCGAGCTAGCACAATCGTCAGCGCTCACACTCACATACACACGCCCTTTCTCAATCCCAGCTCCGCGACCCTGTTCTTCCGGCCACGCAGTCCCCAGAAGAGTACTCACCGTCTCCGGGTTATCCGTCGGATTCACCCTCGTCCCGTCGAACAAGAACCTGCAGCTCCGAATGTCCTTCCCCTGGCGCTCGCAGAAAGCATCCATGAGTTTCTTGAGCGCGGTGGTGCGCTTGATCTTGAAGAAGACCTCGTTGTTGTTGTCGGTGACCTTGATATTTAGGTGCTCGCTTACGGGCTGCTCGGGTTGCTCGGGCTTGGAGGTTGGCGAGGGGGAGGCGGCGGGGGAGTCGGACATGTTTGGAGGGTGGGGTGGGGTGGTGGGGTTCGGGTGGTGCGGTGGTGGAGTCTCGGAATTGTGACTTTGGAGGGCTGAAAAGTCTGGGGGGAGGGTCACAGCTGGGGAAGGCGACGCGTTTGCCTGGAGGTTGGCGAGGGGAGACTGCGACCGGGTTCGGGGTGAGGCGAACTGGGTTGATAAGGTATTAGTGAGTGTCGGAGGATGCCGGCGATCTGTCTCGCGCCGCCGTCGCAGAGATGCGAGCTCTACTGGCCAGTCGGTGGGACGGTCTATATGTCATGCACATACCTTTTGACCGTGTTCTTGTGCAAGACTGTTTGTTGTGGCAACAGGAAGTGGAAGTGGAAGATCAAGGCGGGGCTCGAATATATACCGGTGCACGGACCAGCATGTGAAAGAAACGAACGGAACAAGGCGACGATGAAGGCGTTGAAAGTGAAGCTCGTGAAAGTGGCAAGTGAGCGCATCCGGCCAGACATCGAAGGAGGATCGAAGATACTCAGCGATCAATATTGACAACCTTGTTCGCACGTTTGGGGAAATGGTTTGCTTTCGCACCCTGGCTTCAAACACACATGCATAAGGTATGCTCACATTTCGCAGGGTGCCCTCGAGGACGACATTAAATTCGACCCACCCTGCCATCCGCGAGCATGCGCAATACAAGGTGCGCAAGACGAGCGCGCCGCCGTGCCACCAAGATGCCGGAATTGACAATGGACAGACTGCATACAGAAAAACAACTTCAAGGAGGAGCGATGCCAGAAGCAGGTTTGTCACGCCCATTCTTCCAAATGGCATCGTGCCGGGTGCCAGCGCTGACTGCGACAGATCGACGCGCTGTACCAGTGCTGTAACCTCTTCTACCGGCGCCAGGGCGACGAGGCAAGCACACCGAGCTGCCCCAAGGCAAATCTCCTGCGGTATCGACTTTCCCTCCGTTGCTTCCACTTTCGCCGCTCCAGCTGACACTCCCCGTCCAGACTGAAGATGAAGCAGCGAGCGGAGGGTGTGAAGTAATGGTCGCATGCGCATAGGTGTAGTACAGCTGACGTTGGTGTCGGGGTATGTGACACGGTCCCCATTCTCGCATCCACGCATAAGTCGAAGTAGAGGGTAGAAAGACGCGTGCTGTGTTTCTGATCTTAGGGCACCGGAGCACGCTAGAGAGGCCTTGTAGACCTGTACAAACATTGATGAATCGTTCGCACCGAGACTCTAATGGTGGCCTGTTTAGACATTGTTGGAAGAGGAAAAGAGAAAGGAATACCCATCGTGAAGAACATTTTGATATTCGAATGTGGTGCCTGAGGCTGATAGTTGCCACCCAGCACAGCCACTTCAACTGCACTTCCCCGCAAGGGTGCCCAGACATCATCATCAATCAAACAACCACATGCACCTCTCTGCTCTTTGAGCACGACCACAGCACATCATGCCGCCCATTCCGGGCCTGGTGCATTGGCACCACTACATCGCCCGCAATCTCAAGAACATCAAAGAGGCCCTCAGCAAAGTCGCCCAGACCGTCGACGCCTCACTCTCCGGCCCACCACAAGCCAAACTCGAACTCGCCCGCATCTCCCCCAAGCAGCCTCTCCACCCACTAGCACGCATCCGCCAGAGCCAGTCGCGGTGGTACTCCACAGCACGCCAGGTAGCGGACAATAACACCCGGCATTTCACCACCACTGCTCCGGGTAAAGCCGGACGGGCTGGGTACGAGCGGGCGTCCTTGCCGAAGTCGCGCGTGAGCTCGCAAGTTGCGCAGACTTCTGGTCGGGCGCCATTCGCGCATACTCTGCGGCCGAGCCTGACGGGAGGCACGTTGGGCAGGACGGCGGGCGGCTACACTCTGGGGTCTGGAAGAGTTGGTGGCGCGCGCGCCTTTTCGCATACACCTGCTGCTCAAGCGCAGGTCGTGCAGAACGTGTCGCAAGCTGTACGGGCCTTCTTTGTTGGGGGCCAGAAGGCACAGTTCGATGGCGTGTCCACGAGAGGCGAGAAGCGGTACAAGGCAGTCAGTGCGCTGCAGGAGGAGACCGGTCGCAAGATGAGGACTCTACCGAAGGCGACGCCGGGCTCGTACGTGGACTTCCGCGTCAACCCGACCGTCACCGCTATCGCCGCGATGAGCAGTGTAGCCGGCTTCAGCAGCGAGTCTGGGTCGTTTCCGGCCGTCAATCTGAACACCGACGGTCTCCTCGACGTCCTATCGGTCGACTTCTCCCGCGCGCTCAAGGATCTCGCGGCCATCATGAATGACCTCCGCCGCTTGTCCGCGCTAGGCGACCTCCCGATCACGTACGAGGGCTGCCACCTACGCGTGCACTTCCCAGGCTGCGACGCAGAAACCGTCGAACGGCTCTGCGATGAGCTAAACATCACCCGCGGGTCCGTGTTCCAAGACGAGACCTTCGACGCTTTCGCAGGGACAGAGATCGCTCTGCTCTTCCCATTCGCACCCAGTTACGATCCATCCTCGTACAGCGAGGACCCGTACGAAGATTTGGCAATGATGCAGCCTTCGAAATACCATCCTATCGATGTCCGGAGTATGTTCACGCCGTCAGAGGAGCAGCTAGCATACTCTACGCAGTCTGCGCAATCGGACTGCTCGGGTCTCGAGCACGAGATCTCGGAGAACCCGTGGGATTACGAGTCGGTGAGGTCGGGGAGTGTTAGCGGGAATTCGTCGGAGAAGCATAGTCCGCTGGAGTATCAGGGGTTTGAGGGGATTTATAGGTTTATTGAGGAGTTGGATGCTGTGAGGAAGTGAGAAGCTCCAACGAATCCGACCGAGGCTCCGGGACGACGAGTATGAAATGTGGGCTGTTGAACGCCGGAGCGAGCTACCTGAGGCTGTTCAGAATGATATCCCCGCCCTTTTCTGTCTGTTCGGCGTCGGCCTAGGCGTTACGAGATACCTGATCAAACCTGTTCCTCCCAATCCCCTGCAGTCCCGCCGTCTGATCTCATAATCATCACCCGCGACGCATCCCCGCTAGTAGAGAAGTCTGCCAGCCATCTACGCCACCGAAGCTGCTTCGCCTCCGCTCTCAGCTTCATACCGCGCGTTTTGCACGCGGAGCTCTTTGATCAATTTCTAGCATGCACCGTTAGCACGCCAGAACTCAAGTCGTGAGTGGCTAGACGGGGAGGGAGTGGTACCGCGAGCGCTTCCGGGTTTACCCCGTTTTCGATCAGCGAGACGCAGTAGGAGAGGGATTGGCGGTCGAGATTTGTGTTCTGGCCCCGTGGATTAGCCGGAAGAAGCCGGGAACAGATCTGCCAGCAGTCGTTGGTGGAGGACGTGGGTGGTTTGTTTCGTACCAGCAGAGTTGAGATCTCGTGGAGGATGTCCTGTCATTGCTGTTAGCTTTTGATCTATTGTATCTGAACGGCCTTGCTTTGCTTCGCTTACGATCGTCTCGCGCGCTGCTTTGCGCTTGGAATCGTCTGCTGCTGGCATGCTGGATTGTGGTTAGAGTGGGGGTTATCTGGTCATGTTTGGGGGCAGAGGTCGTTGTCGGCGAGAGAGTCGTTCATTGGTGAAGTCGCGAGGTCAGGTCGCGAAGCGCGTCCGTGCGCCACCGTTTCCATCTCATCACCTCACGAATCAGCCACACTTCAATGCTCTCGCATATACCATCAAAAGACAAGGACCAGGCATTAACGATGGGTGAGATGTATGCGAATAGATGACAATGTCTCCCCAGAACTCCAAACTTATAATCTCGGAAGTCCGACACCATGCAAGCCTACCCCCTGGAGTATGTACAGCACAACCTGCCTCTGGTCTTCCTCTCAGGTCTTGGGGAGCGACAAGATCATACTGGAGCCACGTCGTCTACTCAGGAGAACGGAACCCGCATCGTCACCGGGTCAGCAGAATGCAGCGGAGACCGAGCTCGCCAACTGCTGGATCAGCTTCTCGTTCTTGACGGAAGCAAACAGCCATGGAATGCACAGGCCTTGCCCGGTCCATCGAGCACGCTGAAATGGCGTATGAGGACCATTGGCAGGGTAGGTATGCAGTAGCCGGTCGGGCTGGACCGAAGTCCTCTCGCTGACAGCTGCAGACATTCTCGCTCCCAGCACGCAAAGCTGCACCGTTGCCTCATTCACCAAATCTAGAAAGACTATCGTCCAGTCCACAGCGCAGTACTGAGCTGCATTCGCCGCTATCGCCACAGTCTCCCGGTTCGCCCATCTACCCCGATGGCGTCTTCACGCCGTCATGGTTCGCCAAGCATCAGCGGCAAGTCCCTGCATTGCTGATAGCCTTCTTCAACATTTCTGCCGACGAGGACAGTGCTCAGAACGAGCAGATCCAAATCGACATCAATGCCATCCGAACAGCTTTGGGTGTCTCGGGATTCAAGACTCGGATCGCGGCCGTTCTAATGAGTGACCGGAGCATCCTACGTGCACCAGAGCTCGGGGATCGATTGACGGCTATTCGTCGAGCAACCACGCTGGACACCAAGACCGGGCTTTTCTTCATGCCCCCTATGTCGTCTCAGGCGGAGATCGCAACTTACGTGCAGACCATGCTTACTGCTCTGCAACCTCTGGCCGTCGAGTACTACCGGGACCTCACCAAACATGCTCGCCGGAAGAAGATCAGAGGCGCGCCCGCGGGAACTTCGACAACTCCAGTGGACGGCGGCGCACATGCTCTTTCGACTCCGGGATGGAATGCACGCTACGAAGTCAAACAGGGCGTCTTCGCCGAGCTCAGACAGGAGATGGATGTAGCGGAGCGGCACTACTCTGCAGCACTTGAGGAGCTATTTGGTTCTGATGGCGTACTCGAAGCCACTCCGAGCTGGTCACCAAGGTGGGACGAGGCCAGGCTGCTATGCGATGTAGTAGCTTTGCGTGTACTTCGTTGTGAATTGTGGTCCGAACTCACGACGAGTGCGGTGATATCCTGGACGAACTACAAGGCTCGCATGCGAGATCTGGTAGATCGGCGTGGCAAAGGCACGCAGACATACAGCTGGCACGCTTGGGAGACACGTTGGGCGGAGATCATGGCGCAGCTTATACAGCGAGCTGCTGTACCTGCCTTTCGACCCGCACTCAATCGAGCGAACGAAGACTCGTCGGAGCTGGTAGCACTGGCCCTGTACGCTCCAGCCGAAAAGACAAATGTGGCGACCGAGCGCTTACCACCGTTCCATCTACTGCATCATCCAGGCTACTGGCTAAGACTGGCTGTGGGCTCTGCAAGGGCCCGGTGGCTTGTAGCACTGGCCATCCTAGAGGAAGATCGCACGCCTCCTGGACAGTCACCGGCTTCCGCCGTGGCCAACCGCGCGAACAACTACGATACTTTCCTGGCGTCGGATCCCCATGAAGAGTACCCTTTGGCTAAAGGCCATGGTTACGACCATATCGCCGATATCAGCAGATTGACAGATGAAGCTATCCGCGAGTTTGCATTGCGAAGTCAGGGCCGAGTGGTTGATCGCTTGAACTTCGATCTGGCGCAACAGCTAGCCGCCGCTGAACGCTTTCCAGCTGCGCTAGACCGACTTCTGCCTGTTTGGGAGGAGTGCACCTGGCGAGATGACGACTGGGATGATCTCGTCGTTCCTTTGCTCACGTTGCTGCATGATTGCGCTCGCCGATGTGGGAATGTGGAAGTCCACGTTGCCACTGCTTGGGAGCTGTTGAGCTTGTCGTCTCCGACTGGATCGGACGGGCTTCTAGAGTATCTCAGGAGCTCGTGGCCTAAGGCATCGAATGTCGCTGTGCGATTCGAGGACCGGCAAAGATATAGTCCGCTCACCGCTCGCTTTGCTTTCGGCCATTTTGAGACACACGTCGGAGACTCGATTGGCTGTCAACTCACACTTTGCTCGCAAGCCCCGTCAGATACACCACCGTTGACTCTCAGCGAAGTCACAATGACTATAGGCAGCCATAAGACCATCACTATCACCAACAAGCGCAAGCAGATACCGTCTTCCGATGGCAGTGTGCTACATGACTTTACAGACGTCGCTTCGGGAAATGCTGACGGCTCTCTGGTACTCGAAGCTGACCTGCGTCTACCACCTAATCAGAAGCGCATATACGGCTTCCGCCTGAGCTTCAAGGAGGCTGGGCTCCTGCGGCTACAGCGGTTGAGCTTGCGATTCGGTGACGAACGTTTTATTATAGAGCACACGTACTCGAACCCAAACTTGGTACGCGGAGCTTCTTCTCTCGTACAGTCTGGCGACGTGCTAGAAGAAAGGCCACTTCCGTACGCCGACGCTACAGCGGTGACGGTGCTTCCCAAACCACCTAAGCTGCGCCTGGTTGTCCACGGACTGCCCCAGCAATATTACCTCAACGAGGTCATCATACTGGAACTTGAGCTTGTCAACGACGAGGCGGAAGCAGTGGACGCCACTGCAACGGCCTCTGCCGCAATTTCGGAAGATCGGACCGCCGCGGTGCGCTGGCAAGGGGGCGAAGATAACGGACGTGAGCTGGAGATCGGCATGCTTGACGCATCAGCTTCGCGTAGAGCTAGCCTCCAGATGACTGCACCACTCGAGCCTGCCGTGTGTACGCTTGCACTCGAGGTCAAGTACACCCTGCGGTCAGACCCAAGCACGCCATTATCTAAGACGATGGATGTCGAAGTCAGCGTTGTGGCGCCTTTCGAAGCCACGTACACCTTCGGCCCACTTCTACATTCTGACCCTTGGCCTAGCTACTTCGCGGCACACCCGAAGGACACTGAGGGTCAGCCGGAAGGCATAACGCAGCGATGGCGACAGAACAGCCTTCTTCGCTCTTTTGCAGCGGATGCTCTGCTTATACGCGCGGTAAGACTGGTCAAAGCGGGCGATATCCCCGACACCGAGTGCTTGATGTTGGATCCTACCACGTTTGAGGAACACCTGCTGGAACCAGAGCACGATATGCAAGTCCAGTCCGAATTTACTACGCGAAAGCTCTCCTTCGACGATCGACGACCCACGAGCTTGAACCTAATGCTCCATGTGGACTGGTCCCGTGGCCAGGACGCGGAGACCGTGACCGCGATCCTCGAGGTCCCAAGACTGAACCTACCGTCCTCCGAGCCACGAGTCTTATGCACCGCAGCGAACGACGTGTCCGGAGAGCATGGCCTGACCTTGCGGTACCATATCGAGAACCCATCAGGCCATTTCCTCACCTTCGCGCTGACGATGGAAGCCAACGAAGAATTCGCGTTCAGTGGCCCAAAGTACCGCACGTTGAGTTTGGCACCGATCAGTCGTGTGTGTGTTCAATACATACTCCTAGTACACGATGATGGGGATGAAGCTGTTGACGGTCGAGGGAACGGGCGATGGATTTGGCCTGTTCTCCAGGTCGTCGACTCGTACTACAACAAGGCGCTGAGGATACACTCTGGTGAGAATGGGGTGCGGGTCGATGGGAAGGGCAGACTGGGCGTTTTGGTGACGGAACTGGACGAGTAATCGTTCGCTAGGACAGAGCAACCCCAACTTACCCAAGAAACGCACGTGACAGCGAAGCGAGGCTACGTCATCATCTCGGCAGAATCAGACGCGTCTGGTGCAGCTCACTAAGGTACAACGCAAAATGAACCCTGACACGCAACAGTCGAAGTTTGCTGTCCACGATGCTGCCCGTGAAGGACAGAGTACGTGCCAGCATCGCGCCTCGTGGCACGACCACTGACATCTACGCCAGCCAGCGTCGTCGACTCCCTACTGAACGCCGACCCCCGCCTTGCCAACCGCCGCGACGATGACGATCGACTGGCCTTGCACTGGGCAGCCTCCAACAACCGAATAGCCATCGTCGAGATCCTCGCAGACCAGAAAGGCTTCGATGTCGACGCGCAGGATGGAGCTGGGTGGACGGCGCTGATGATGGCGTCGAGCCTGAAGACCGCCGACGCGCTGGTGGATTTGCTGCTTGCCAAGGGTGCGGACGTAGATGCCAAGACGAACAACGGGCAGACGGCATTGCACTTCGCAGCGTCCAAGACCAACCTGGACACGGCGCGGAAGCTCATCGCGCATAAGGCCTCGGCAAGAACGAAGGACAAGCGCGGGCAATTGCCACTACATCGAGCTGCCGCGGTAGGTAACGTACCGATTGTGAAGCTCCTGCTGGAGAACCGAAGTCCGGTCAACGCGACGGATATGGACGGGAGCACGGCGCTGCATCATGCGATCGCGGAGGGTCACGGGGACACGGCTCTGGTCTTGCTGAAGGCGGGAGCCGAGACGGACAAGAAGGATGCTAGTGGGGCGCTTGCTATCGATCTCGCACCTGATGGGAAGGTGCGGAGCTACATCATCAGGGCGGCGGAGGATGAGGGTATTGAGCTTGCGTCGGATGGAGCGAGGTACTGATTGCGGGGTGGGCTGAGCGCGGTGGACACGCGAAAGCTCGTGAGGTAGCTGGGTGCTCTATTAGTATCGAGTCCTCCTGCTGCGTACACAGTCAACCTGAACCTTTACTTCTTGATCTCTGTCTCTTGTTACATGTGAGCTGGGGCAGATACTGTAATAAGAAGCCTTGTGGGGTTGAGCCGCAAAGGCTTGGAGAGCTGCGTGCCTCTCGAAGTCTTCAACGTCAGCCAGACTGCGCTGATTCTACTGGCGGTTGCGTGCTCTGCTTTTGCCTTGTCGGCTTTTTTCAAGACATGTGCATATATCATCCCTCTGGAAGTGCATTCGAATCCCGGGCCGACCTCACTGCTCGATAACCTAAGCTTCGCCAGAGGCGCTCCGCCCCGTTCCATTCCCGTGCTGCAGGGCACGGGCAATCCTGAGGTGCCCTGCAGATGGCAGATGGGCTTCGGCTGATCGGCCTGGGCACCTCAAATCGTGGACCTCCAGTCTGTCCTCAGCAAACTCAAACTTCGACTCGCGTACATGAAGTAATATTGCTCGCGCAGTTTTTGGTGGTCTCTGTCCTTCTCGCGTCAGTGCATGGTCTGATCAAGGCGCCAAATGAGTGCCGTAGTCGACATACAGCCCCAGAACATGCGACACCACTTCAATCTAAACTGCTCCGTCTTCCTGGTCGACACCTCGCCACATCGGTCGCTCGTTTCATTGTCCCGCACCTTGGAACCATATCCACCCCGCGCACGGAGGTGATATATTCGTTGCTTACCGTCAACGCACCATGTCCGGCAGCATCTTCAAGCGGCGGCGCAAATCTTCTGGCATGAGCGCGAACCGACCCTTTCGGGACGACGAAGCCTTCCTGGCGGAGAGTAACAACGCTGTCGCTGACGGTAGCTCGTCAGCGGTGGCTCCAGGTCGCGCGACCAGACGTCCGCGCGCGCCATCTACTGGGGCACTTTCGTCCTCGTTCGGTCTTCCGAGTCGAAGCTACATTCATCACGCCGGCCATGGAACGTCCGGGACCGTGCAGTACAGCTCCTCGGTTGGGGTCCGACAGGAGACCGCGGAGCTCTCGTCTTCTTTTCTCAGCGAATCCGGTATGTCTCGCTACTTCAGTGCGGAGAGTCGAAATGGTTCGGAGATAGGGCGGCCGCCGCCGGGTCAGAGGCATGAGACGATCGAGGAGAGGTCCGAGCCTGTGACTCCGGAAGGCAAACCTGGAGCAGGACCTGGGTCTTCGGAGCTGTCTGCAGCGTTGCGAGATGAGTCTCCTAATGAGTTTCTGTATCCGTACGAGATCGATTCGGAGGCCGCAGCTTCGGAGTCTGATGCTCGCTCTGCGGCACCGAAGGGTGTGGTGTCCGGAGAAGATCAGGACGACGATGATGAGATCGAGCAAGTCACGGAGCGGTCGTCGTTGCTCCCGAGACCACGCCTATCGTCGAATCGAAAGCAGACCTACGAGGCTGCTCGCAACACTGAGGATCAGCCGACGGAACAGGGTGGCAGCTGGAACCGGCTTGATCACCACTATCCTTCGATTCGAGTACTAGGCCACAAATTCCGGCACGTGGTGTTAAACCCCAAGAGCTGGGACATGCGCGCTATCGGGCGGGCCGTCGTTCTGCGACCTGCGAGCATGCTACCAGCAGTATTCCTGGGACTCTTGCTGAATCTGCTTGATGCGCTGTCCTATGGCATAATATTGTGGGTCGCTTCCTCAAGACGAACTTCTGCCTCATATCGCTAAGGCATTTGCTGATTTCTCCAGGTTTCCGCTGGGCGAACCAGTGTTCGCAGACCTGGGTCCTGACGGAGTATCGATGTTCTACGTCAGCTGCATCATCTCGCAATTGACATACTCCACCGGCAGCATCTTCCGCGGCGGTGTTGGCTCCGAGATGATTGAAGTAGTGCCGTTCTTCCACGTATGACCCCCTTCGGCTGTCGACGGGATGGCCACTTCCTGACTTTCTCACGCAGAAAATGACATACATGATCATGAACAGAATGGGCACCGAGAGTCCGGACGCTTTGATCGCCACTGTCATTACATCTTATGCCATGAGCTCGATCATTACTGGCATTGTATGGAACAAAACGTTCTAACGTGTGCGCCGATCGTAACCTTTTGCTGACTTCCACAGGTCTTCTTTGCCCTGGGCTCCGCAAGACTTGGCACATTGGTCAACTTGTAAGTACGAGACCGAACGGAGACACATCGACGTACTAATAGCACACCTTTAGTTTTCCACATTCCATCCTCACTGGCTGCATAGGCGGAGTCGGCATCTTCTTGTTCCTCACGGGCATTGAGGTATACATTTCCGGCCACTCGCCGCTGATGGAAGCTGACGACATCACAGGTCTCAGCCAGACTCCCCGGCAATCTGGCGCCTACCAAAGAGGTATTTGACCAGCTAATCACCCCAAGCACCATAGCGCTATGGGTACCGCCCCTTGCACTTGCCATTTTACTGCTCGTCATCCGGCGCTTCAAGGATCCACCCTGGCTTGTGCCAGCATACTACATCGGCATCACGGCCATCTTCTACATCATCACGACCGCCGTGCCATCCATCAACATGACTGATCTCCGCCGGGGTGGCTGGGTCTTCGAGGCACCCGGCGCGAAACCCTTCTACAACTTCTACAGCTACTATAAGTTCGGCATAGTGGACTGGGGCGCCATCTGGAGGACCGTCCCGTCGCAACTCGCCCTCACCTTCTTCGGCATCCTCCACGTCCCGATCAATGTCCCTAACCTGGCCACCGTCGTGCAGGAAGACAACGTCAGTATCAACCGCGAGCTGATTATGCACGGCATCAGCAACACTTTATCCGGGTGCGTCGGGTCGATCCAGAACTATCTGGTCTTCGTCAACAGCGTGCTCTTCATGAACACTGGAGGCAACAGCAGGCTCGCGGGTTACTTGCTCGCGGCGGCGACGTTCGGGCTGTGGGTCGCGGGACCAGTCGTCATCGGCTATGTCCCTGTCATGGTTGTTGGCACGCTGATCTATATGCTCGGTATCGAGCTGGCTCAGGAAGCTCTCGTGTCGACTTACGGGCGACTCTACCGCTTAGAATACGCTACGATTGTCATTATCGCGGTAGTGATGGGTGTCTACGACTTTGTGGTTGGCATTGCCGTCGGTATCGGATTGGCTTGCCTCAATTATGTCGTACAGACATCACGGAGAGAAGTGGTCAGCGCGGAGTTCACCGGTGCTGTAGCGGAGTCCACTGTTCGTAGGCATCCGCGGCAACGCAATTACCTGCACAAGGCTGGACGGCAGATTCGCGTGCTGAAGCTCTCGGGCTATCTGTTCTTCGGTGCGTATCGGAAGATGAAGATGATTGCACATCAAGTCATGCTGATGACCACGCAGGCTCAATAGTGCGAGTGGAGAAGCGAGTACGCGCCTTGATCGATGCCGAGTCTTTCGCCGCTTCGCCAATCCGCTACCTAGTGCTGGACTTCACCCACGTCTCCGGCATCGACTTCTCCGCCGCAGAAGCGTTCGGCCGGATGAATCGCATCGTTCATCGCAGAGAGGTCGCCATGGTACTGGCAAACGTCACGCTCAGCAACGAAGTCGGCAAAGCCCTCGAGATGGTCGGCCTCTTCGTAGACGAGGGCGAGACTCCAGCCCCAAAGGTTTTCGAAGATCTGAACGCGGCACTGGAATCGTGCGAGAACGACTTGCTGAAGGTCCTGCACGAGAAGCAGAGGTTCAGCACGCATAAGCCGGAGGACTCGCCACCTGTAGCGATCGAGCAGGATCAAGCAAATCGTCCGCAGACTTCGCCGTGGGACAACGCGTACGGCTCTCCACGGCAGAACTTCTTGCACGAGGCGGCGACGACTGCGATTACTGAGACGCGGGAGCCGGAGCAGCCGAGGTGGCAAGGGTTTAAGCAACCTTTACCACTGCTACTGCAAGCGTTCCAAGATCTCACCGACAAGAGCGAAGACTTCTGGTTCCGCGCCGTGCGCTTCTTCGCCAAGCGAGACTTCGTCAAAGGTCAGTCCGCAAGCACTCCTCTCTAACAACAATGTCAGACGAGCCAACACTGACACAAGCTTCCCAGGCCAAATGCTCTACAACCGCGGCGACCGCCCCGACGGCTTCTACCTCCTGCAATCCGGCATCCTGCGCGCCGAGTACTTCCTGGACCAGGGCAACTACCACGAGAGTATCGTGGGCGGCACGACGTGCGGCGAGCTGCCGTTCTTCTCCGAGACGGAGCGCACGTCGCGCGTCGTCGCCGAGCAGGAGTGTGTTGCTTGGTTGTTGACGCCGGGGAAGTGGGACGAGCTGCAGGAGGAGGAGCCGGAGGTCGCGAAGGAGTTGTTGCGGGTGGGGTTGAAGTTGAGCGCGGAGCGGATGAATGCTATTGTTAATCATGTGTTGATTACTGCGAGTTGAGGGAGGGGGGGGGGTGTGTGTACAGTGAGTTGTTGGGGTAGGGATAGAAGGGGTGGTGGGCAGGGAGGGGCCGGTGCTGTGAGCTGGGTGGCGCATCGAAAGCTCGCGCGTGTACAGTACGAGCAATACCTTACGTTCCACCACCGCCGCAGCTTGGCTTTGCCACGTTCGGGTCGTCAGATGATGGCGCTGGTCGACACACCCTCGCTGACTACTGGTCATCGATCATGCCACCCTCATCTAGCATCATCTCTCGAGGTGGGTCATCCTTGACACCCGCAGAGCTGCCTCGCCTGCCGACCACCCAGATCTCAGCTGATTTCGAGATGGCCCTTGGCTGTTCGCGTAAGGTTGGACATGCGCTACGGGTAGGGCCGTGCTTGCATGGTGAGTGAGTGAGGGGAGTGGAGAGGGGGGTCTCGCGCAAGGCGTGGAGTTGTGATGACTCCAAGGAGAGTAGATGATGCGAAGAGATGGCTAAGTAGTCTCAAGAGAGTGTGAGGGTGTGGACGAGACGAGGCTGATCCTCATATCGTCAGCGACCACTATGGAATCGGGCGTAGGCCTTGGCAAAAGCGTTGCGACGCGAAGAATAATTGCGAAGAAGACTTGATGTTTCAGGGTCTCCGGGAGCTCTAAAAGTGCAGGCGCTAACAGATGTGGTCGCTGTCACATGGCAGAAAGAGCTCCAGTCTCTGATATAAACAGGATCAAACAACGCGCGGAATCTCACCTCATCTCTCATACCACGATCAAGTGCTAGGTTGCTGTGCGATCAGTAAACATCCGCTTCGTCACGTCACACACATCTGCACCCGGAACATTGCGGAAAAGGCGCCGGTGAGGTTCGAGGGCGCATAGGCCAGCATTAATTTCGGGTCCCAGGCACAGACGGAAAACGAAGGTACCTTAGGTGCACCACCTTCCCATCTCACCGCGCCGCCCACCATCCGCCTCCTACCTTCCTCCATCTTCGCCCTTGTTGCCTCAATTTCCATCCACTGTCCTTCAAGCCCAGTACTCCGCCCGCCCCTCCACGCTTGGTGACAAAAACATAACACAGAGACAAGACGCGTCACAAGCCATATCAAGACCATGTCAGACCTACACAATATCACCGCCGCCGCGCTCCCCACCGAGGCCGAGCCGGCCACCATGGTCCCGACACACCAAGCAGACGTCTTCCCGACAGAGGATGCTGCCCCGCTGACCGGTACCACGCCAGCCTTGAACAGCGAGCCCATGATGAACACGCAAGAGCCTGAGATCGCACCAGTCGAGGAATCGAGGGCGGCAACAGCACCTGTCGTACCCGAGAAAGCGGCCGAGAGGAGTATTGAGCCCATCGTTGAAGGCCAGCTCGCCGTCAAGGGTCCTGGTCTGATCAAGTAAGCCGGACACCTACCCACGATGCGTTGGATCACACTGACTTGAGCCCAGGCAAATCGTCCCATCGAAGAAGGAGTTCTGGCTCAGCGATGCGCCCATCACGCCTCAGCACATGGACCTATACCTGCGTGGCGAGAAGGCCGAGATCTCGCACGCCGTCGTTGCATGGGCCAGCCAGACGGGCAAAGGTCTGCTGTTCTTCAACAAGAAGGGCGAGACCGAGCGAACGCGGCCGCACAGCGTCCTACCTTTGTACGACGCCACCGACCTAAAGAAGGGGCACCCGCATGAGATCAGCTTCAAGCTGCACAACGAGACGCACACGTTGAAGGCTGCCAATGATGCGGAGCGGGATGGCTGGTTCATCTCGCTCGAGCGTGCGGTTGAGGTCGGCAAGGCGGACAAGGCCACCGTTCGCGCCAGTGAGGGTTACAGGGCTGAGATGGAGAAGCTGAGTATGTCGCACGCCAAGACACGAAGTATGATTCAGACGCTGACTATCCGCAGACAGGCCGAATCTGATGCACGCAGGCGGCGCTGCTACCGGTGCTGCTGCCGGTGGTGTCGCTGGTGCTGCCGCAATGCGCAGCAAGTCTCACGGCAAGAGCACAGATGAGCCACGCCGTACTGCCTCTGACCCGGAAGACGCCTCGGCGCCCGTGAAGAGTCGCTCAACATCGCGCGGCATGCTTGGCAGGCTGACGGGCAAGAAGGATGAGCCGGAGACCAAGCGCGAGATGAAGAAAGAGGAGAGGCACGAGGAGAAGGAGGAGAAGATCATGGCCAAAGAAGAGAGGAAGGCTGAGAAAGAGGAGGCCAAGACTGAGAAGCACGCTGAGAAGCATGGCGAGGCTGCACCGGTTGCGATCCTTGCCGGAGGTGCTGCCTTCGACGCGCCGTCTACCGGTAAGTCAACACGCATGCATACTGATGGGGCCTGCTAACGTGTCACAGCCGAACGTGTCTTCGGCGCGCCCGTCGAAGAGCTTTCGGGCGAGACTGCTCCTGTTGCGGGTGGCATCCCGACGACGGATGAGAAGCCTAAGGTGGTCAAGCGCGGCTCCATCTTCGGCCGTGTACAGTCCGGCTGGGGCAGCATGAAGAGCCCAGTCAAGGAGAAGGAGCTGAAGGACGCCGAGCTGAAGCCTCAGGTGCCGCCGAAGGATGCAGGTGTCTCTGAGACTGCCCCGCAGATCCCCGAGCCTACGCGCGAGGCTGAGGTCCTTGCTGACCAGCCGATGGACAATACCGGCCTGAACACCCACGGCAAGCCAGCAGAAGCCGCCAAGGAGCAACTTGACGCCCTCGCGGCCATGCCGGAGAAGAAGGCCGGTTTCTTGTCTAGCCTGCCCTTCATGGCGAAGCGTGACCGTAGTGTCAGCCCGTCTGCCCTCAAGGATGCGCCGATCAACCAGGAGGCTGCTCCCGCGGTCCCTCCGAAGGGAGAAGGCATCGCTGGTGCTGAGCCTGCGCTTGCAGAGCATGAACTTACGGAGTCTGCCGTTGCACCCTCCGCCGTGGAGGAGCCAGTCGCGCCCGTCCACCAGACTCCTCTCCACGAGACTCCCGCCACCGAGCTGACCAGCGAGAAGCCGATGGCGAACACCGGGGAGCCCATCCCCTCGGCAGCCACCGACGCTACCTCCCCACCCTCCGCCAAGCGCCAGTCCGTTCTCGGTGGCTTCGGGCTTCTCGGCCGACGCGCTAGTAAGGCGTTCAAAGGCATGCAGAGCCCGAAGAGAGAGAACGCGAACCCGCTCGGCGGCGCTGAGTCGAAGATCGAGCAGCCGAAGGAGGTCGTGCCGGGGAGTGCTGCTGCCGAGACGCCAGCGGTCAACGGTGAGAGCAGGGCCGCTGAGGCCATGGAGCCGGAGAGCATGGCGAGCAACGCCGAACACGACGACATGCGCATTGGGCAGGCGCAGACGACTAATGCTGTCGCCGCCTCCGCATAGATCTTCGCGCCCACCACATGGGCCGAACATCATCGAGTCTTCCGGAGGGAAGGCCTCACACTACTCCAGTCCTCACCTGGACCCGAACATCGAAGACACCTCAGGCCTGGAAACCACCGCCTTCTAATAACCCACCTCTAGCCGCTCTTTCCTAGGCTCGGTCCCGGCCTGTGGCTGCCACGGCAGGCACATGGGATGGTCATACCGATTCGCGTACTTGTTTGCTTGTTTGATGCACGCGCAGCATTGGGATAGCATTGCTTTTTACTGGCTCTGACACCCGTCCCGGCTCTGGCTGGAAGGGGACTATAATGTCGGATGTTGGTCGCGAATACCCCCTGATCATCGATATTGAGAGATTGAGATTCTTTCGAAGATACCCAGACTGTGTTCTTTTTTCCCCTAGTTGCTTTTGTGGGATGGATGGGTGCGTTGGGGAACGGGGTGGTTAGATATAATGGTAATACAGTCTGCACTGCTTCCGCTACATTACTGCCGAGTCTCTCTTCAGGCCGCTTCTCTGTCCGGAGCAGTGTTCACGAAGATGAGTACCTCCAATGGCATGCACTACTACTGTCGGCAGCAGCCACACGTCGGGTGCAGTCCACGCAGTCTATGACGGGCCATTTCACTTTCTGGCCGCATGTGCGGCACAACCGCCACCCGCCGCTCGCTCGCCTCTTGCGACCTGAGCCAGCAAGCACCTTGCCCTCGTGCCTGCTCCTCGGAAGTGCATGCAGGATATTATTGCGGTATTATATATCTTTCGCCTGCGCTACTCGCTCTCCTCTTGGACAATGAAGTATCCTTGCCACCATTGCCACATCTTACTACTCACGCGACCGTGATCCTCTCATTACCTAGGTACATAATATCGATACATTCGGCATCTCCAAACGACGAGGAGCGCACAACACCCCAGGTGCTGCGAGAGACACCCCAAGGCCAGACTATGAGTAGCCATGGGCTGCTGCACCTCCACCCCGTCGTCCCCCCCTCCTCCGCCTAACCCCCAACTCGACGGCACAGGCGCCGCCCACCCCCACGACCCCAACAGCGCCCCGGACTCCCGCAACTCCTCCCAGAACCCCATCGCCGCCCCCCGCTCCCTCCTCGGCGCCTCCAACAACAACAACTCCGCCGTCGCCCGCCGCCCCCACGACAACTATCCCCCCAACACCCCCCTCGTCCTCCCCCCGCCCATCCCCCACAGCCCCTCGAATTTCCCCCAGCACCCTCCACCCTGGACGCGCTCCCTCCTCACCCGCCTCCGGGCCGAATTCTTCGACACGCAACTCTCGGGCGATCCGCAGGCGTGGATAGCCATCCGCCGCGTCTGCGAGCTCCTCCGCGAAGGCGAGCTAGGGACCGCGCAAGCGGTGCTGGATGCTGCTGCGTTGACGACGCCGCGGGGGTTGGTGGGGAGGGGGAAGGGGAGTGATGGGCGGAGAGGCGGGGTGTGGGATTCGGGAGGGGGGTTTTACGAGGTTCCTGGGTGGGTTGTGGGGGATCCGGGGGATTTGGTGGAGGATCTGGAGAAGGAGGGGGAGAAAGTGGAGGGGTTGGGTGGGGTAGTGGGGGGTGGGATGGAGGAGGAGGACACGGACGAGGATCTGAAGCGGGAGGTGCGTGTGGCCCAGCCGCTGCAGCCGAAGGTCGAGAAGGGGAAGGGAAGGGCGCAGTCGCCAGGCCGGGTGGTGAGGGTCGCATGTCGGCGGAGCGATCGGGGGAGGGATTTGGTGGTGGAGTATAATGAGAAGGAGCCTGCGGCCACGCTCGCGGTGCGCGTCCGGGATAAGGTCGGGGATAAACGCGTGCGGTTGGTTTTTCGGGGGAGGCTGGTGGATGATGGGAAGACTTTGGCGGCGCAGGGGTGGAAGGAGGGGCTTGTTGTTAATGCTTTTGTGGATACGAGGGATTGAGTTGATGTGATGGTTTGTTGGTTGCAGGCGCGCTGGTGAGGGATGGAGGATGCTGGGTACTTTCGTTGGGTTTTTGTTGTGCGTTGTAGCGAAGTGGCGTTCGGTGAGCCTGTCACTTGGCATCATGATATCCATAGTGGTCGTGCTCGTTAGGTTGGCCGGGAAGGTGGCGGAATCGGGAGAGGAATGGCTGAATACAAATTGTACAAAGTTCGTTGCACTACGAGGACCGCAGATGTCCACAAGCTAGGTCACTGATTAAGGCCGGAGACTCATGTTCTCTTGCTTCATATCACGCAGTAACGGAAGAATCAATAGTCGGGGCGACGGAAGTGACGCCGCTGGGACTTCAGCTCACTATTGCCTGCGAGTTTGTGTTGACTGGCGTCTATGGCCTCATCGACGGCATCGAGCACGGCAGATGAGGCGTTCAGGGTCAGGGCGGAAGTAGAGTGACATCTGATCTGGAGAGAACATGTAACGAAGATGCTTTCAACATTCTTCGACACGCTTGCTTCCTCCAACTCTACTCCGGCGGCTTGCCCTCATTAAAACAGTACCGCGCAATCTTCCACTCGCCCTCGACCTTCTTCATAACGAAAAGCTCCTGGTTCGCTTCCTTGCGCGTCACACCCGTCACATTGATCTTGAGCGTGCCCGCCGAAGACGTCCGCGCGAACCCGTACTCCTCCGTGATCGCCACCGCCTCGTGAATGTCGAATTCGACGTCCAGAGTCACCAGCTTGCGGATGTTGGTGTACCACTGCTTGATAGCGTCGTGGCCTACTTGCGTCTCGTAGCCGGGCGCCATGAGCACTCCGTCGGAGGTGTAGAGTTGGACGCAGCCCTCGACGTTGGAGGCGACGAGGTTGTCGCGGTAGGCGTTGAGGGTCTTCTTGATGCCGTCGGTGTCGGAAGTCACTGCCTGGGCTGTCAGTAGTGATATGGTGAAGGAGTTTTGGGGAACCTACTCTTTACTGCAGTGTATTCAGATATTAATTAGTTGGCGAAGGTGCTGAGTTGCTTGAGGGAACGGATGCCGACAGCTCAAATTACTGCGACTTGGCTTCCTTAAGTACCTCTAGACGTGTGCGTCTCGGCATGCGATGGCCATACCTCTGCGGTCAAAGTGTCGCCCAGCCAGCTAAAGATCGGGAACGTGTGACATTATTAATCCGCGACTTCCAGATTTGGAATAGCGTCCTCGCTCAACTTACGAGCCCGAGTCGGCCGGTCGAAGCAGCCTATAAATCGTTCCTTTAACACGACCGGAACTGTGGTTGATACTCTCTTCGTCAGCATACTCTCGCGTTCGTGAGTCACGGTCTGCCGTAATGGAGCACCTCAGATGTTTCCTTTTGGTCTAGAGTTCCGCGAGTTGCCTGACATGAACACCGAGGTCTCCTCAGATTCGGTCCGCCCTGTCAGGTACAGATCAGAACGATACCAGCTGGCTCTGTCACCAAGTCCGGATCACACGACGTCTCAATCGAGGCGATACCACGCACCAGCTAGGATCCTAATCGCCGTCATCTTCATCGTCTCAGGTGCCGATAAAACTCGCCACACGTCGACTTCACCAAGAAGTACATGGAAGCATATGGTGTACCAGGACACCTGTACTGGCCTGCTACAGCCTTCGAGATAGGCAACGGGATGGCATTGATGGCCGGATGGCGCACCCGAGAGATTGGTATGTCTTTGGCGAGGTGGCGACCGCGGCCATCTTCCACCGTGACTTCATAGAAGCTCAGCAGCAGATCAACTTCATGAGCAATATAGTTATAGCGAGTGGCTTCTTCATACTGGCCGATCATGGTGGGAGTCGTGTTTGCCTGTTCCAGGTTGCATTGGCATTCTCTACATTCTTCTGTCCCTTTGTTAAGGGCCTGGCATATGAGTGTTCGCGTCCAGCTTCTTTGAGACGAACGGCACGAAGAGCTGCCTGCTCCATCGGAGGTCAAGCAAACAGACTGAAGGGGGTCCGGATGGCGATATCTGCTCCGACTGCAGACGCTTGCATGTGGAGAGACCCCCGTTTCAAGGGTATCGACGTTTTGATGGAGACATTCCGAGGGCATCGACGTTTCGACGGAGAAGCTGCCTTGCGGGTCTGCAGGTGTAGAACGCAGCTTACACTGCTTGCCATTGGTGGAATTCGTGAAGTCGGTTGGTGAGTTGAAGACCGTCTTGCTACACACTCAAAGCCAACCTGCCGAGTGTCAGTGCCAAAGTTAGCAGCGGTACACTGTCTTCATGTAGTCTGAATGGCGATGCGTCAATCATAGCGAGCTCTGGAGGCGGCTCACGATGTCACTCGCCCTTGTGCCTGAAGATGGGCTTGCGTAGATGGCTTGCTGGTGACGACCCAATTCGATGTCCGCGTGTCTTCCTTCTACGTGCAGATGGGCCTTATTTAGAGAGCTTTGCCGCGCTCGCGACACTGACGGATGCTTCAGTCTTCACCGGTAAGTTGTGACGGTCGTGAACCCGCGGTCCCAGGGCATGAAGGTGGTCTCGGCTGCTCCGCTACGGCTTCTTCCGCAGTCGCACGTCACTTCACCCGTGCTTCCTCCGAGACGTTGGAGTAAGGACTACAATCGCTGTGAAACCGTAGTCATCTTTTCCTGCCGTATCTGATGGGATACGAAGAGCAATCCATAGTCAATTACACCAGCAGATCCAGGGGCCCCGTCGTGCAAGCTATCAGTAGTAGCGCCCCCTCTTGTGCTGCCATCGGGGACATGAGCATGCCCTGTCAGCCAATACCGAGCCTGCATCATGGAGACCCCGTCACGGAGCCATAAATCGGTCGCCCTGGGCCCGAAGCAGACATCGGTCTCACTAATGCTGCAGTGAGGTCCACCGGTGGTTCAGCGGTAGTCTGGGCAATGACCGGCACAGGTCGCCAAAATGGAGGAGATCCCCGAGGTCCCCGTAAGGATCCTCACGAAGTTCCTCATCGAGTCCCCGGACGGTCACCGCGAAGTGCCCGAGATAACGCAACATGCTCCGAACAGTCCGACTTTGCAAATGGAATACAGGATTCAACACCAGCAGCTGTGCAAACTCTAGAACAAGTCTCTAGTACCGCCTAGAAAGTGCCTCGTGGGGTCGAAAGGGCTGCGACCGTGGCGGACTGTTCTCACTCTTAATGTCGCTCTACCACTTCACCTACGAGCGTAGTGAGTACCGTCGCCAGGACCTCGCCGCATGTCCGCGACACGAGCTCACCGTACTACATGCATGCCGTGTAATACGCGGGATCCGGTGATCAGGGCTGTTGGGCCGGCGCGCATGCGATCCTTCGGTAGATTGGCTGGTACAAAAGGGAATTCAATACCTCCCTCTTTCCATGTCTCTCAAGCCTGCAGACCCATTGACTTTCCGAAATCCGCACAATGGCCAACCCTGTTAGCATGACCGCGACCCATCGGCACAGCTTCCCGCTGACAATGCGAGTAGGAATACAAACCGTTCAAGAGCATACATGAGTTCCTCACGGCGGTGCACATATACGCCGACGAGGCCAAGCAAGGCATAACGCGCTATGTCGAAGCAACACACTACTGTGCCCATGTTCGCAAAGGTATACCATCGCTGTTTGGTAGCCTGGTGTGAGCGGGGCTGATTGGGCTCAACGATGCAGACCTCCGCCAGTGCCTGATCTACGACTCTCACGAGCAAGACGCCAAGCTCATCGGAGTCGAATACATGGTCAGCAAAGAGATCTACGACTCCTTCGAGCCGGAAGAACAGAAGCTCTGGCACTCGCACGAGTACGAGGTCAAGTCCGGCATGCTCATCCTGCCGAAGCCCGCCGGCTACACGGACAAGGAGTGGGAAGCAGCGGAGCTCCAAGCCATGGAAGAGATCATCCACTTGTACGGCAAGACCTGGCATTTCTGGCAGGTCGATGCCGGGCATGAGTACCCATTAGGTCATCCGGTGCTGATGGGATCGGCTATCAATGCCGATCAGCTTGATCTCAATACGGCAATGGCAAAGCGGAACAAGACGTTCGGGGTGCATCACGAGGAGAAGGCGGAAGCACGGAAGGACTTGCAGCCTCACTCGATCCATCCAAGTAAGACTTTCTTGCTGCTCGGTTGCGGGTAGTTGCTGACATCGCCCACGTAGATGCCAATAGTTGGTGGCAAGACAAATGAGCAACGCTCGACAAATGCTCTTTGCAACCAACTGAGATGACAAAGGACACTAGAGCGAAATAGATATAGACCGGCGCGCCCGCCAACATGTAGCAGGCGTTTCGAAGACTTCTCAGATCCCGGTATAAACCTTGTTCAAACAGCACGCTGAAATGGTCTCCATCATTGTATGCGCGTGGTAGATGTAGAGCAGACTTTCATGTCATAGTACAACATGGATCGAGCCGCTGCATGTTGGGAGCGGCCAGTGACTTGGTAAGTGGCCGGTAGAGCCACGTCTTGATCACCATGTCACCTACTTCCTAGTTGTGGGAGCAGTAGAGTGATATTGCGGTATTCGTGTATATGTAGGCGAGCGCTGCCTGCACCCGAGGGCTTTTGACAGTCTTTCAGTTGATTGGTGCCTCAGGCACATGTCCGGGAACCGCTTGTCGAAGCTGGAGTGAGATCTAGGATTGTCAGGAGGCGATCTCGCTGGATCCAACCAAACATGTTCTGGCTTTGCGGTGTCTTGCTGGCTGTGGCTCCCTTACTCCACGCATACAGACGCTTGGCGTAGCGGATGGCTCCCTCGTCCGACAGCGTTGCGCGAAGCGAAATTCCCGAGGAAGGCCGGCCATGCGCACTGGCCTGTACGGAATGTCGAAAGAAGCATTTGAAGTGCGACTCCACGTCTGCTCCCTGCTCGCGGTGCGCCAGACGAGGTCTATCATGCAAGTACATGCCATCGAGGCGAGGTTACAGGACCACCATGGCCAGGCTCGACAGCGCCAGTCCTGAGTACGCGAACGGCCGATCCTCGTCCCTACACGGACACAGCCGGGCACCATTCGTGCTGCCAGCACCGACGCTGGTACTGTCTCCGTCGACTACAACGCCAGTCCTGCCCATCGCTGAGACGATTGTCCGCTCTGATACGATGCAGGTGACCCGAGGTGGTGTACAGCCACAGGCGAGTTCGGGGTCGATGCTTGAGTCTCCAAGATCCTCGTACAACCTTACGAAGCAGGATGAGGAGCATTTGGCCAACTTGTACTACCGGCATTTTCATCCTACTCATCCCGTGTTACTTCCTCGCAGTCGCTACACCACGCACCCGTATCCTGCGCACCTCAGGCTAGTGGTTCAGCTCATCGGCAGCCAGTACACCTCGGCATTCTCCAGGGATGTGCTTAGAGACAGAACAGACGACGAGCTGGCTGATCTTCCCAAGGACTCACCGTACGCCGTGCAAAGTCTGCTGCTGTACGCAATTTGCCTTTATGCCGGATCTGAACGAGCGAAAGCTGTCCGTATCCTGGCCAGAGCCTCGGACTTGGCCATCGAGCTTGCGCTCAACCGCGCTGACTATGCTTCGACCTATGGGATGCAGGATGCACTTGTCGAGGAAAGCTGGCGGCGCACATGGTGGGAGCTGTATGTCGTGGATGGGTCTTTCGCCGCGATGCAGCGACAAACTACTTTCAGATGCAATGCCGTAGAGCTCACTGCGTACCTGCCATGCGAGGACAATGTGTATCGCGAAGGCATGCTGCCTCCACAGCCAGCAACCTTGGAGCAGCTCGATAGCAGGTTCTTCGCGGACGAGGAGCAACCATTCGCCTCGGCGTGCTACCGTATCGAAGCAATACGTATCATGGGCCAGGTTCTCGCCGCGTCGAACGGAGGCGAAAACTGTCCGGACGACATCCAAGCGGTCGACAACGCAATCGCGGCCTGGAGGCTCCATCTGCCTTTTGCCAAAACAGGCATCATCGACCGCTTCGGCGAAGTGGACCAGATGATTCTCCAAGCTCATGCGTTCATCTACACGGCAACGATCATCTTGCACTTCCCACGAAGCGAGCTGCCTCTGACACTGCCCACGGCTGCTGACATTGCTTGCGCAGCGCGCATGACCCAGGCATCGCCTACGTCAGCTCAGCATGCCACAAAAGCCATTTCGGCGTCGAAAGATCTGTCGGATCTCGCGGGCCTCCCGGTAGACAAGTACTCGCCACTTTTCACCTGCGGGCTAGTGTTCGCATGCATCGTGCAGCTCTCCGCATGCTCGGCGCATCCTCACGATTGCATTACGCAGCACCGCGATCGGGTCGCCCTGATGACAGGTGTCCTGAAGTCTATTGGACGCTCTTGGGCGATTGCGCGGGATGTCATACTGCACCTCAACAAGATTGCCAACGGGGTGTTCAGACCTCACGACACAACTGGGGTGGTCATGTGTCAACCTTTCATGGACAGCGGAGTCGATGTTGATTCGATGTTCAACAACATGTCCTGGTTGGACTTCTTCCCAGCAGGAGATATGAGTGGCATGGACGACATCGTATGAGTGACGAGTCGTGAATCAGTTGAGCACGTCCAGGATACATTAGCATCTAAGCAAGACACGTTCGTAAGTGCACATCATGAGAGCGTCAAGACGGCGGTCGTCCTTCAGCCATAGGCATGAGCGGCTGCAGGAGTCGGGCAGAACTCCGGTGGTGGTCGGATGTGTCCCCCCGACTGGCTCCTTGCGGAGTTGCTTTTGTACCATGAAGCCCAGGCTAGTGGAATGGGGTTTCTATACATAGTACAGGCCACCTCTCGGATATCGCCAACGCGAAGACAAAAACGCTTCAACAAATGGGCGGACCTTGCCAGAATCACTGCTGTTCCTTCAGCTCTCCTTCACCAAACAGCAAGGCCACCGTGACCACCAATTTGCCCACAGCCGAGAGGATCAGAGTATTCGACGATCCGATAGGGGGATGCGCGTACGCGCCAACAAAACTGCCAATGATCAGAGCGGCCAGGAACATGGCGCGCCGGTCCCTCGCTCGGTTGCGGACCGCGAGGAGCCAAGGATCAATGACGAGATCGACCCACGCGGCCGTCGCCATGGCAGTCGTGATTTCCGGGACCCGCAGTGGTCGCATAGCTGCTACCTGGCTTCCAGATGAGAAGGCAAGCAGTGCTATGGCTCCGAGAGCCGGGGGTCCAAATCCCTGAGCGTGGTCGACGGCCTGGATCGCGGCTGCCGCAAAGACCATCGCTGTCTGCAGGAAGTTGGCGAGGACTAGCCACCATCTCTTGCATGGGCCGACGATGTTGGCGATCTGGCCGGTGAGGGTGGCGCCTGCGACGAACAGCGCGAGGCTGACACCGACATTGGCCATGTTGAAGAGCTCTCCGCCGAGTCCTGCCAGGCCGACGGCGAGGATGACCGAGTTGCCTGTCTGGTTGGAGGTGAAGCAGTGGAAGTCCGGAAAACTGATGGCGTCTTGGATACCGGTACTCCATGTGAGAAGCAGCAGCTGGCATTCAACCAGCCAGTTGACGTGCACGTCCCTGCAGATATGTCGCTTCGTTCTTTGTATGCGAGATGTACGGTCGGCTTGTGGCTCTTCATCGTCAGCAAGTACCTAAAGAATCTTAACGTCCGTCGTACCCAACTGACACTGAGCTTCGGCAACGGAGTTCTCCATTGTGTAGTTCGCAAAATTGCACGGTCTTCAAGAACTGATGCATCGCTAGAAACCAAAGCGGTGAGTGCACGTAGTCAAGAGGCTTCGTTACACAAAGTGGTATCGTCGGGGACCTCATTTCGGGGACCTCGCGGTCCTCGAGACCGGGACGAAACATTGCCTTTCCGGCTTCCGGGCATACGTTGACTTCAAGCGGCTTGATTCCACCTGAAGGAACGTACATGTAGCGACCTCACGTTATCTGAAGGTGTGCTCTGCCACGGAACATTGGATTATCGGTATAAAGAATGATATGGTTACACATGCATACCGTAATGCTTATTAAAGGCGGTGCCCAGACTACATAACCAATATATACAGCTACAGACCTTAACACCGGTTCGCAACATACTCACACAGTCTCGATCGGCACTCAGATTGTGCCACTACCCGGCACGTATCACACCAGCCGGAATGTGCTCGATCTTGAAACCCTCCGTCGAGCGTGCCGGAAGCCTGCCGCCTCTGAGATTCACATGCATCGATTGGCGCAACAGCTTGGGTTCCGACAGTGTACTGTCCCTCTCGTTCCGCATCTTTACAAACTCGTCCTCCTGTGTACCCAGTTTGACGTGCTTGTTCTCTTTGCTTTGCCGATCGACGGTCGTATACGGGATCGCGCCCGACGGCTCGGAATTTTCGCCACGGCGCTCCTTAGGTGGATAGTCATGTCCAGTGTACAATCGGTAATGGCCCGGAAGGCTCAGAAGTTTGCCCGCCGATCTGTACAGAGCCGTGGCGGACCCACCGGGAAAGTCACACCGGGCTGATCCTAAATCCGGGTTGAAGATGGAGTCGCCGGTGAAAGTATTGGAGCCGATGATGTAGCCGACATGGTCTGGCGTGTGTCCCGGTAGGTGAAGAACTTGCGCTTCGATGTTGCCGAGTCGAAATGTCTCCCCGTCCGAGAAGGTGTAGTCAAAGGCGTCGTGCAGTTCTGACTCTGGAATGTCGTAGATCTGGCCTAGCGTCGCCTGGACTTGGTTGATTTGTTCTCCGATGCACACCAAAGGCTGCCGTTCGTTCTGGCGCTGCGACAGTACCCGCTGCAGATATCTCGATGCACTCAGGTGATCGGCGTGGGCGTGGGACTCCAATATGTAGGTGACGATATATCCGTTGTCTTCGACAATGTCCAATAGCTTGTCGGCAGATGCGGTACTGATGAGACCCGCATCCTTGTCATAGTCCAGAACTGTGTCGATCATCGCTGTCTGCTTCGTCGAAGGGTCGCTGACGATATATTGCCAAGTCCCCGTGACAGGCTCCCATACAGTGTGTACGATCGGCTCCATAGCGTAGAGCTCCCTAGTGAGGACTGTTTGTGTTGTTTTGCGGATGCTTTGGTAGCAACGAGGCTGATGGCAAAGACTACATCGCAGGGAGAATTGTGATATGTTTTGTATCCTGGAATTTGCCTGGCAGTGCCACTGTAGTGGGCCACCGAGCACACTGGATGGCCCGATCGGCGAGTCGGCGACCTTATGACGTTGCCAACTTGCTGTTATTATGTTTCTCAGCGGATCCCCTGGTACCGTACTATATTGCTCAGCGGATTCCCCGGTACCGTGACGTATTGCTCAGCGGATCCCATGGTAGCGTAATGTATTACTCAGCGGATCCCCAGATAAAAGGTCGGGTTCTTCGGCGTTCATTCTCGGGGTCTGCGGCGATCGCTTTCTTCGCCTTCCGCCGGGCTCTCCGATTAGCAATGCAGAGTGACACGGCAGGCTTGGGTATTCCCGAGGTTGCGGAACACCGAGGTTTTGGGAGGCGCAATTCTTTCAAGCACAGAGAACGAATCGTGCTTATTATCATTTGCGCGCCAGGTTGAATCCATCCCTTCGTTTTCCCATCCCATGTGCCTGAAACGGTGCAGCTTCTTTCAGTCCCATCAAAGAGTCTGACAATCATGATGCTTGCAGACGTGCTGTACAGCGGCAGTACAGGCGCCGTCTTTGGCATGGCACTCACGGCCTCGAGAGTCCACCTGCCGTCAGTCATCATCAATCAGTTCGAGCTGACGGACTCTCGGATGATGCAAGTCTTCGCTGTTGCTATGGGTTCAAGCGCGTAAGTGGTGCTTT
Organism: Friedmanniomyces endolithicus; assembly: GCA_030411845.1. Taxonomy (NCBI): domain Eukaryota; kingdom Fungi; phylum Ascomycota; class Dothideomycetes; order Mycosphaerellales; family Teratosphaeriaceae; genus Friedmanniomyces; species Friedmanniomyces endolithicus. Next base: position 40,591 of record JASUXV010000036.1, read on the forward strand.
CAGAGAATCGGGGTGTACTTTACTAACTCTGCATAGGGCGGCGATGTTCGCACTTGAACGCCTTGGCGTCATCAATCGACCGGTCCGACCACAGAGTTCGCTAGGACGCTTCTCAAGTTACGACGGTAACTTCATTGGAGGCGCGTTGGTCGGGGTCGGAATGGCTCTGACCGGTGCTTGTCCCGGCACGGTCCTCATCCAGCTTGCCCAAGGCTTCTCTTCTGCCAAGAACACAGCAATCGGAGCCTTGCTCGGTGCCGGGACATATGTGCGTTTCAAGCACGTGCTCAAGAAGGAGTCGCCAAACCAGGACAAGACCGCATCGCCGTCGCCACGTACCATTTCGGATGTTTCGAAGATCCCCGAAATGGTGCTCTACCTCTTACTGGCCGGAGGCGTAGCAGGCTTTCTCTTCCTCACTTCCGCGAAAGGCCACCATGCCGTATCACCGGTCGCTGGTGGTCTCCTGCTTGGTGCTGCGCAGGGTGCGTCCTTATTGCTCACCGCAGCTCCCCTTGGCGTATCGACAATGTACGAGCAGCTCAGTCAGTACATCCTGACAGCGCTTGGCAACGAGAGGGTCGGGAAGCCAAAACTACCACCAAAATCGATTATCTTTGCCTTGGGTATGGTTGCAGGCAGCATCGCGTTAACGAACCAGACCTCTTTGGGTCACTTTCCTGGAGCGGAGGTTCAGATGCCGATCTGGCAAGCCTTGGCGGGAGGTTACATGATGGGGTTCGGCGCGAGGCTTGCGGGGGGCTGTACGTCTGGCCACGGACTTTCGGGCTTGAGTGCATTGTCGTTCTCCAGCCTCGTCACCGTGGCAAGCATGTTTGGCGCTGCGATACTCACGCGCCAACTCATGTAGGAGTTAGCATGGAAACAAAGTTTGGAGGGGTAGGAAAGGATTGGAGCGGATTAGTAGCAAAATGCTGAGCAACTCGCTCGCGGCTATCCGCTTCGTACACCTCGTCGCACATCCGCTTGGATTCGTTTTAGGCTTGATCGTTCGCTATGCGGTGCATGAAGATTAGGTCTCACAGGTTCCGTTTGCAATCGTCTCGGCAACATTCGAACCCCTCTGCGTGACGTGACCGTTCGCGAGTATGATTTTGATATGTGCTCGGGCTGCTCTAGTCGACTGGCTGATATCCCTTGTCGGCTTCCAGCGGCCGACACTGTATGCGATTGAGATGGTCGAAGCTGAGACGAAGGGCACATACAAGCCCCAGCAGTTCCTTCTTGTATGTTGTCCTACCTCTCCTGAGAGACTAGGTCGAGTTGCGGAGACACAATGAGGCCTACACGGAGCATCTCCTGGCCGACAATCGGGAGCTTATCTTGGCCTACAACAACGAACCCTATGGCTTTGCAGGATGTTCCCGCGGTATAGCTTGTCAACGGGGTGTCGTGCAGAACTCTGACTCCCGGGGCGTAGCAGCCCTCCAGGCAGTTGAAGATCACGTGAGTTCTCGGCACGGCCAACAACTTGTCCAATGTCACTGGTCAGCAGCGGCTCGAGAGCGTTTTTGGGACGCTCGCTTGCACAATGTGGTGCAATGCGGCCTGGGGTGCCAAGTGACTGTGCCGGGCAACTTCTCTGCGCTTTCCACACATCGTACACTTCCAGGAGCAGCCTTCGGAACATGAACCATTATCGTTGCATATACGCGGCGGCCAGCTCCTGGGCTTCACCCGTACCGTAATGTTTTGCCATGTTAGGAAAACGAGTGAGCCCACACCCTCCGCTGGGCAATTTCGTTGGCTCGATTGCAATATGGTATATGAGGCTCGGCCAATTGTTGCCGTTCCGGGACTTGACGAGGGAGATGGCTACATGAGAAGAAGGGCGAACTCGGTAGCGAGGTATGGAGTCACTTGGAATCCACCTCAACCCGCCAAGAGTGCGGAACGTTTCCGTCTCCTCGAAATTTACTGTGATACCAATACATCTACATGTGTACCTATCACTTCAGTCATCGCATATAGAACAAGATCGTCTACATCCGCGACCATGAGGATAGGCAAACCAGTCTCCAAGCGCACTCCCGTGCGGCTCCGCCACAAGATCCAGAAAGCGTCCGTCGCCAAGCAGCGCAAAGGCCGCAAGGAAGCAAAGAAGAACCCGCAATGGCGCTCGCGACTGACGAAAGATCCCGGTATCCCCAATCTGTTCCCATACAAGGCGAAGGTATTGGCGGAGATCGAAGAGGGTCGGAGGAAGAAGACAGAGGAAGTGCAGCGGAGGAAGGACGTTGCTAAGGCGCAGAGGCAGGGCACGGCGGTGACCGCGGAAGTCGCTGGTGCCGGGCCGGGGGAGGCCGAGGAAGATGATGACGAGGTACTGCTGGACGAAGAGGGTGTGGACGAGGATGACGGAGACGAGGAGATGGAGGAGCATGGTGGCAGTAACCCGATGGCTGCGCTATTGGCATCTGCACAGGCTCGCGCTCAAGCGTACACCAAGGAGGATGTGGCGGGAGATGATGATGGAAGCGAAAGCGAGGAGGGCGACGAGTGGAATGGCATACACGAGGTAAAAAGCACAGCACCGACTGGTGCAACGCGGAAGACATTGCCAAAGCAAGCGCTCGCCGACCCCATCAAAGCCGTCTCAGCACTGCTCGAACGCATGAAGAAGACGCAGGACGGCATCCAGCGTCTGATCGATCACTACCAAATTCCGCCCATTGCGACCGCGAGTAGCGACGCGACATCACGCTTTTTGGTCGAGGTCGCAAGGAAGCGTGGTCGGCTAGGCAGGGGTGGCGTGCCAAACCTGAACACCGCTGCGCTCATGGTACTCAGCGATGTGAACGAGGAAAGACTACGATTACCGGCGGAAATGAGTAAGAAGCCGAGCGTGGCGGTCAACAAGGGCGACGTGCAGATAGTCTCGCAGATCGCTCAACCGTTTCGGATAGAAGGCTTGTTTGGTGGCGAGCCGCCGAAGAGTGGAGGGGAGACTCCTGTCGCGATGGAGGTGGTGTCGTGAAGCAGCTAGTGGCCGGCTTGCGTGGCTTGGAGCTTGACCACCGGCCAGCAGATGTACATGTAGGCCGCTGGCGTCAGTACAAATCCAAGGACTCAATGCGGCAACCAAGTTTCGCAAACTCTTCGCTCACGGTGATGTCCTCATCAAATTGTTGCACGGCTTCACCATGCATTACATCCCGTACCCAGCACTCTCCTACCAGACGCGCAGACAAGGCCTCGCTTCCAAGTCCTTCTGCTGACGTCGTGCGAATCACGAAGGGAACCGAGGCGCCCAGTATCACGCCCACGGCATCACCTTCTTGTGCTTCAGCTGGTCCAAGCCCAAAGGCGCCGTCATTCAGGAGGACGAGCCTGCGATCCACGCTCATCCTTACCCCATACTGCTGTGAAGGGAGGCCCAGTTCTTCGATGTATCTGTGATCGTTGCTCCACAAACCAAATGAGCCTTGTCGACTATGTTGAGAGTCGTCACTGTCACTGCCCATCAGGAAATCATCGACGAACGTGGTTGTGAACGTCTCTTTGAAGTCCGGATCGAACTCTTCCTTGGGCGATGAAGGAGGTATACAATCCGGCACAATCGAGTCGTGAAAAAGCTCAAAGTCAGCTTGAGGGTCTGCGAAGAGAGCGGGCGCATTGCTTTCTGCGTCCCGGCGTGTGCGAACAAGTGTGTCCCACGCACCGAGCCCGGCCTCGCGCTCTCCGATGCGCGGACCTTGGGCGCGGTATGCGTCGCCGAGCTCCTTGATGGTTCCGAGGATGACTACTTTGACCTCTAGGACGCTCTTTCGCCGACCCGCTTCATCAAAGGTCCTGACTTTGACGCTGTGCTGGTAGCTGTGACCACCCGCAGAATACAGACTTCCAGCGTCAGGTCCGGACGCCGAGTCGGCAGCTATGAGGCTTCGGCTAGAGCGAACTCTCCAGTCTGGCACCCAGCTGGAAGCCATCGTGTCGCTCTGTACGTAAGACAGCAAGTCCACTTACACTGACCCGCCGGCGAGCCGAGATGCGCGAGCACGACGTCCGCAAACACAGCCTCGACCGACTTCCTGTAATCGACACCAATACTCGACGCCGTGTCCACCCTGGAATGCGCGAGCTGCAAAAGAGCCGCAATGCCATACACCTTATCCCTCGGGTCCGTAGCGTCGCACGACCGCGCTGTCTGCAAGGCACCCAGGATACTAAGTGAAGGCCATGCGTGCCCGCGCAGCACCGCCGGGAGCGGCACCGTCGCAGTAGCGTACTCTGCGTACCGGGACGACACTGCTGCTTCGAAGGAGCTCCACGGCGCTTCGTCCTCTCCGCAGATGAGCGTGGCTTGCTTCGCTAGCAGCACTTCTTGCACGACCCATATGCGACTGAACCATCGTCGCAGCAGGAAAGCCTCGAGGGAGCGACGCATGGGGTTGTCGACGAACGGGCCGTGTAGCATCGAGTCGCCGATCTCGGTCAGCCCGTCTTTGGACCTTGTCACTATGGCAGGCGTTCGGGTCGTCCCCGCCAGCGTGGAGTCTCTCACTGACTCTAAGAGGACCGCGCTATCGTTCGCCGCCTCCCCAACATAGACGAGCACACTTTGTGCATCGGAGAAGATCGACTTCATCTTTTGGACCTGAGCATTGCGTTCTGCGATGTCGGCCTGGTTAACGCAGACAGCATCCATCCAGAGCGTGCGGGCCACGCCGCCTCTGGGCGAACGCAACCGCCGCAGAGCATCGAAGCTCCCCTCGGAGACTCGCATGACGAAAGATGTGCTCAGTCGTCCGCTGCGAGTAGAGGTGCCCACGATGCGAATGTACTTCCTTGGTCCGAAAGGGTCGCCCCAGGTGTAGGACACGGCTTCATAGTCCGGTGGATGGTCGTGGGCGTTCGCCGTGAAGATTGTACAGCAGATCTCCTCATTCCAATCGCCCGGTAGGAGGTTTAGTAGCCTGATGTCGTTCTTGCCCAGCTTGTCGTATTCGAATCGCTTCAGACCTGTCAGATTGGTCTTTGATGTGACTTTGAGCCGCTGTGGGACTGTTACCATGTTTGCGGATGGCTCTGACGCGGCAGTCGGGGCCCCGAACGACAGGCACCGTGTGTGTATACAGCATGTATGTCGATTGGCATTGCACAGATACTGTACAGACCTATCTGTGCCGCCTCATGCTACAGGCGGCCTCACGCCACCTGCAACTGCAGGTGGCCGGTAGTCACCTTCGCGCACGTTACAGGAACCTCTTTATGGCAGACTCATTGACGTAGGACTGCGCACTGTTAGAAGGCATCATCATAAACCGCAAGTCAATGCTAAGCTCTATTCTGCATGGTCGCAAGCTGTCATTGAGCAGAGGCGGATGCTGTGGGAATGGCGCTGAAGGGCACCTGGGCCCAAGGCATTCGCGCCTCACCCCTGCTGTGGCCACATTCGAGCATAGACACCTTTCACCTCCGGCCATTATGGTTTTTGGGGAGCGGGTAGTCGCAGGGCCAATCGGAAGACGAAGCAGCGACGAAAGCCCCAGTTTCGCACTGTTTCGAGCGACGGGAAAGTGTAGAAAGTGGCTTTTCACTGCATCTCGGACCTCGCATAATGGCCGAACGTGAGAGGTGACTGTACCTGTAGAGTGGCCCAGGCGCTCCGTCGTGCAGCGAACAGAAGCACGAAGGGCTTTGGGGAAGTCTGATATCGAAGAGAAGGACATGTAACGCGACCGCTTTCAACAGCATCTCTCTGTTCTCTCAAACATGCTCATTACATGGCTACCTTTGTGATCCAACTATTTACACAGATGTCATGAAGCCTGCAGTGAACGTTGAATATACCCAGATGATGCCACGCCACGTGCTCAAAGCTTTCTCCGATGTCCCTTGCTCAAAAGCCGTCTCTCCGCGCGCAGGTGTGTCCCAGATATCGAAACCGCCAACCCGTATGCTGCCACTCTACAAAGCGAAGAGACCGACCATGCCAACCATACCCGCCAAGCCCATACCGACAACAGCCGTGGGCACCGCGCCAGCCTTGGAAGTCGACGCTGCGCCGGAAGAGCCAGAGCTGGACGCGCCCGCAGCCGCCGCCGCGGTGGAAGAGACAGCGATGCTGGAGCCGGACATGCTGGAGGCGATGCTCGACAAACTCGCGCTAGACGACATGCCCGTCGTCGCTGCGCCTGCGACACCGGTGCTGTTCATCGAGTTCATGCCAACCACGCCGGCACTGGCCGCAGTGCCGCCAGCCAGCATGGTGTTGGACATGGTGGCGTTGGCGGCGGCGGTGGCGTTGCCGACGGCGGCGCTGAGGGAGGCGCCGTTGGTCGCGAGCGGGACGAGGTAAGTCTGGATGTCGGTGGGCAGGGCGGTGAACCAGGAGGGCGTCGCGGTCGCGAACTCAGCGGCGATTTCGCTCGAGGCGGCGGAGGGGTTTGTCAGGGCCTCGGCGACGAGGGAGGATGGGAGGGCGGTCTGCAGGACGGAGTAGATGGAGATTCTGGGCGCGCTGTTAGCTTTGACGGCGTGGGTGTTTCCAAGTTGCTTACTGGTCGACGCTGGCAGAAGCCTGGGGCGCTGCGAGAGCGGATGCCACGAAGGCGGAAACGGCGAGAGTCTTGTACTGCATCTTGTCGGATTTGGTCGAAACTGGTTGAGCGAGTGTGTTGAAAGTTTGTCGGTATTAAAAGAAGCTGTGGATGTGCGCTGCAAAGAGAGGATATGGAGAACGTATGGGCAAGTAGTAGGAAACGGCGAAGAATATCGAAGGCGAAAGAGGAAAAGAGGATCCCCCTATATTATTAGGCCACCAAGAAGCTGAGAGGAGCTGAAGGGACCCTTTCACCGCGCTAAGACCCTGAAAACGCGTGGAGCTTGACCAAACTGGGAGTGTCGTCGTCGAGGCTGTTCGGGAGCGGATGCCGAAATGGGGCCTATATGCCACCCACCACCAATCACACTCTTCGTTCTGTGCGGCAGGCTGTGCCCTGCGTCAAGGGTGGCTTCGCGTGGACGTGTGCTGGAGGCGCATCGCGCAGCCCTTTCTCGTGTGTGCGACCAGTTGCCTGCTGCGCCAGTGGAGAGAGGTACGCAAGCGGATCGGGGGGGCGAGGCACGCGAGCAAGGGGATTATTGTTGGTGCAAGCCTGCAAGCGCTGGTCTGACTGAGGCAGTCCATTATTGTTGTTGTCATTCGTCAGCGCTAGATGGCTGTGGGGACTTCGGACGCCGTGAGATACACGGAAATATTGTGAGACTGTTGATTCGCGAGTGGACGGTGGTGGCAATTTCGGTTGGCCGAACTCTCGTGTTCCGGCTACAGCTGAAACTGGAGCTGACTCAGCTGTGCTCTAGGTCACGTGCGACCCTCAACAGAGCTTACCTGCAGGCTGCAGTGGGGCCACGAGTCACGAGAATCTCCGTTGTCATCGTGGGGTGTTGGAAGGTTCAATGTTCATCATGTTGTTCTGTACACGACAAAACTTGCTTCTGCTAAACCTCAATGATGAATACGGGAACGCTACAGACATTGGCGCCAACGACAAACCACAAATCATCCCTCTTCCTCACGCGTCGAAATTATACCGCAAAAACTCCCCCACGGCCCTCAAGCTCTCCCACCTCACACTCTCATTTCCATCCTGCATCAACCCCATCACCCTGATCTTGAGCCCAAACTTCTCCAGCGCCTGCCTCTTCTCCGGACACTGCTTCACCAGAAACGCCACATCATTGCAGCCAATCGCCAACACCTGCTTGTCGTTGCTCCAATCCTTACTCATGATCTCCGCGAGCTTCTTGCACAGCCCGCCGTTGTCGTTCTCGATGATGGCGCGGGCGTTCTCGCGCCAGAAATCGCCGTTCTTGTGCGGGGGACTCCAGCGCAAGTGCCCGGACTGGACTTCGGCGGCGTACTCGTCGAGGGTGGTTTGGGACGAGGTGAAGTCGTCCATCATCGTGATTAAGCTCTCGAGGTCTTCCAGGAGGTCTTGGTCCGTGAAGTGTCGGGTCTTGAGGTTCGAGAGCACGGTCGGTAGCTTCGCGGAGGCTGCGGCGGGCATGAGGGAGCTTTTGTTGTAGGAGAGCAGGTTGTAGAGTGTGCCGAGGAGTAGTCGGGTCGTCTTCTCCTTCGGCGACAGGCGCACGAGCTGGGCGTAGAGCGGTATGATGTCGTGCTCTTCGTCCAGGCCCTTGCCGACCAGCCGACCTTCAAAGGAGAGCTGCCAGATAACCATCAAGATATGGTAGAGTAGCTGCAAGCCCACCCCGCCGCCCATCTTGCTGCTCTCCGCAGACCGCACGGATCCGGATGACCCGCCGTTGTACAGCGTGCTGTCCGAGTCTCTGCCTCCCGTAGCATTACGCAACACATCTATGAGCGGGCTGAGCGTCTCCTTGCGCTGCTCCCAGAACTGCTGCCTTGACTTCAGAGTCCGCAGCAGAGCGCTGTACTCCTGCACCGCAATATCCTGCAGGTTCGAGTCGGACGTATTCGACAGCGCGGCAATGTACGAGTAGACCTTGGGGAGAGCTTCATCGATCTCTGGCGTCGACTTCGGTTGCGCTACCAGAGCTCTAGACAGGAGCGAAGACAGCACAGCGGAAGTGAGTAGCGGGATCGGGTCCTCGGCATTGTTCGACTGTTTTAGAAGCGGTAGGAGAGGCTTGTACGGGTGCGGATGCTTGACCAGAGACTCGACCAGAGCGGGGATATCTTCGATCAGGTCGCCCGTCAAGACAAGCATATACTGCAGGATATCCAGGCGCTTGGCCGCGCTCTCGAAGATGCTCTTCGTCTCGCCATTGCCCAAGAGCAAGGTGGTGTAGGTATCCGTGTCGGCTTCGATGGTCTGCTTCCGCTGCTCCTTCCGGACCTTGTCTATCGCCTTGATCTTCTTCAGGTCAGAGTCGGTGATGGTCTTTGCCCGCACCGCTCCCTCCCAGCTGATCGGTCTCGCTCGGATGTTGTTCTGCAGGGAGAGGATGTACGCAGGCGGATCGAGAGACATCTTCGCGTGGCCGAGAAGGAGACAATGATATTTGCAAAGGTCAGCTCCTCTATACCAGTATATCGTATCGAAGCTCTCGATAGCTCCGCACCTCCAAGGTCTAGGTCATTGCTTCTTGCTCGGTTTGTCGTTCAAGCCTGAGGCAAATACTTGCCTACGATCGAACCACAAGCTCCCCCGTCCTTCATCTGATCTTTTATATGCAACAACACTTGACGTACCACTCCAGTACCAGGCCATCCAAAGTAGAGAGGACTTGGCCATACTCACACGTAGAGATCTAATTCCGATCACTACCCTCTGGTCCAGTAGCATCTCTTCATAAAATAATTGCCACCAGACAACAAGCAGTCGACCTGGTCTCACACCAACATCAAACCGCTTTTCTGAAAAGCACCTTTGCAACCATGGTCGAGAGTTCTTCGACCAAAATCACCTCTCGATAAATCAAACCGACTACCACCAGCCCCCCAATACAAAAAATATGCTCTGGTACCTCCTCTACCCCCTCCGCGGCACCAGCCAACCCCCCCGCCTCTCCTCCACCCACCCCATCCGCCGCGCCTTCTACCGCCACGGCAAACTCACCGCCCAACACTGGCTCGTCGCGATGCTCGGCTCCGTCGCCCTAGCCATGGCCCTAGCCTTTCCCCCCATCTTCCTCGCCGAAAACCCCACGGCAGGATTCGCAGCCTACCCGCACCACGTGTGGACGAGCGCGCGGCCGTTCGAGGGGGACCCCGTACGCATCGACGTCGAGATGCGGCAGGTGTGGGTGCATGGGAGTTATATGGGGGCTTTGGAGAAAGGGGTGTTGAGGAGTGGGTTGCGGATCCAGGAGGTGTTTGTCGGGGGCGAGGAGTTGGGGGGGGAGGTGGCGGAGGTGGTCGGGGGGGAGGTCAGGGGGGGAAAGTTGAGTTGGGGGTTTCATTCGCCGTTGATGTATTGGAATAGCTCGGCGCGGATGATTGAGGAGGATGAGGATTTGTTGACGACTATTAATGCTCAGTCGCGTACTTCGTCGTCGCTTAATGTGGCTTTGAGGCCCGCCTCGGTTTTCGCGGGTAAGATGTTCGATCGTCGGCATTTGAAGGCTGCGGATGCGTTGGTACTCACTTTCATGAACAAGGTCGAGAGCCTGGGCATAGGCGGGAAGTGGCAGGATCGGATGAAGTCCGTCAAGGCGATCGCTTGCGAGAACTGCACGCTGTTCCCCTCCGACGGCGACGTGACTCGCAACCGGGTTTACGAATTCAGCTTCATGGCAGTCAGCCTACAAGAGAATCTGGCTCTAGCCTTCGCCTACGGCTGTATGGCTTTGTATGTGCTACTCAGCCTGAGAAGGCTCAAAGCATTCCACTCGAGATTCGGGCTGGTAGTCACGGCGATCACTCAAATGACCTTCTCAGTCTTGGCCAGCTTCACTATCTGCGGCATCCTCAAGATCAACCTCAGCATGATCCCGCAAAACGCCTACCCCTTCGTCGTGCTGGTCATAGGCCTGGAAAACATGTTCCGCCTCATCAACGCCGTCCTAGCCTACCCAGCCACAATGGCAACCGACCAGCGCATAGCCAACGCCCTCGGCGACGTAGGCCCCGTCTCCGTGGCGACAGCCGCCCAAAACCTTATCATCCTCTCTCTACTCGCGACCTTCGTCTCCCCCGGCGTCGCCGCCTTCTGCATCTTCGCCTGCATCGCCACCCTCTTCGACGCCTTCCTGCTCCTCACCTTCTTCGTCGCCGTCCTCAACGTCGATATCCGGCGCCTCGAGCTGCAAGACGCCCTCGCGCGGTCGAACCAGCATAAGCGGAGAGCTTCCCGCAAACCCTCGCCCGCGCAGCACAAGCAGAAAACTTGGTTCGGTGCGTTGGTGCAGGGCCGTCTGCCTTTCAGTACTCGTATGGCTGGGACGGCGGTCACGACGACTTTCATCTTGTCGCTGAACTATCATTTCTTCGAGCGGCACGAGGAAAGAACGGGTTTGAGGCATCTACTCGGTTTGTCGCGCGGCGGTCCGAAGAATACAGCCGAGTTCGACACTTTCACGCCCCCGCCTATGAATGCTACGCTCACGCCCGGCGAGTGGATGCGCATGCAGGACTTCGATACAGCGAGGGAGGTCATGCGGCTAGCGAAGCCAGGGGCGGACAGCTTCGTCATCCGCGTGTTTGCACCGCTGATCGTGGTGCTCTCCGGTGCGGACCGGACGGGCGCGCCGCTTGGCACGGAGGCGTGCACCCAGGCGTTGGCTGGGTTCGCGCGATATCACTTCTACCCAGTGGCTGTCGCGGTCGTGTTTGCTGTCGCTTTCGTGGCTGTTTTGATGAACTTTCTGCTGTACAGTGAAGCTGGCGAGGAAGAGGGAGTGGAGGACGAGAGGTTCGAGGAGGCACTTACGGTGCAGGCGGTGGCTTTGCCGCATAGGCTGGATATTGTGAAGCTGTTCGGTATCGAGAAGGGTCATATCGTCTCCGTCGCGCTTGATCGGACGATAGCGGTCTCGGTCCTCGATCGGGTGCAAATTTCGTACACTACTTGGATGGTCCCGACCGAGGTGCTCAGCATGCTAGCGTGGCCAATCCGGGCGGCGATTGTTGACGACGGCGGCGAATGGCTGGCGTGCCATTGCGCCGATGATCGTATTGTTGTCTATCACCGCGGGATGGGCACCACAGTCAGCGAGTATTTGCAGTATCCCGATGACAATCCTGCCGTCCTGTTTCGGTTCTTACAGCTGCCGGACGGTGATGGGACGAGCCTGCGCTCTGTCCTTCTAACCTCCGGCGGCCGTCTACTAAGCAAGAAGGTCAGCGCGGAAGGGCCAGTTAGCAACACTCGAATATCTCAAGTACCGATTCTTGGTGCCACGGCCATCGCCATCAAAACCGCTTCCAGGTTCTTCGTCGTGACGGAGGAGGCGAGGCTGATCGCCTTTCAATGGTCTGGTAGCTCGCTGACAGAGAGTGTCTCGCAGCTCCTACCTGTGGATACGATTCATGGGCGCCTGAGCGGCGCTGTAGAGATCAGGATGCAGCCTGAGCTGGACTCGGACATGCTGTTGGTTGTGACATCTCGCGCAAGCTTTGTCGTAGACGCTGGCACTTTGACAACAATCTGCAAGCTTGGTGAGACACCAGGCCCGAGCTCGCAACTCGTCTTAGGTCCCACGGCGAGCTGTCCGACTTGCGGTTCGATCGCCCTCCTCTCGCTCGCGTTCGCGGAGACTGGTAGCGAGGGTCGTAACTTTAGCATGAGAACGGAGTCTTTCGACGGTGATGCAGGAGCTCCGTTGTGTTTGCGGAGCAGCCTGCCATCGTGTCATCGGCGAGATCGAAGCCAGAGCACGGCGCACGAATTGTCGGATTCCGGAGAATGGGTGGCACTGCCCGCGCATGCCATTGTCGGACTTCGTCGAAAACCGAAGCCACTGGATGACTACAGTGTTAAGGACTCGCGCTCGCTACCACAAGGGCGTCTTCTTCGACGAAGCAATCGAATGCCGAACCAGCGGACTTGCGAGGATGGCTGGCAAGCGTACAAACTCGCCATTGACGGTGGTATGGAAACAGTGGACATGCCTGTTGCATCCTCGGATACACGTGAGGAAAGTCAGTTGTACGTCAACAAAGCCGGGCCTGCCCTTGTACTGGACGCTCATTCTGCTGCGGTGGCATTCGGCAATACCGTCCAGGTCATCCGGGCGCCTAGAAGAGGCACAATGATCAGCCGCTCCAACGGACAGCCGTTGGACAGACACGGGTCGAGCTCGAGACGACGTTTGACGCTGCGGAAGGCGCAATAACAACGATGGCCGGTCATGTAACGTTCGCTGAAGATCCCATATCGGAGCGCAATTTTTACGACTGCGCATGGTCAGACGTGCAACAGGTTGCTCTGCTTCGAGAGAGGGTAGAGGGAGTTGTCGTCACGCCGCAGCGTGCTCCGGAGCTCGTAACGTTGCACTTGAGCACTCTGTACATTACATGTATTAGTACATGTACCCTCAAGGTGAGGTGCTGCAGGTGAGGTCGCCAACAGCTTGCACAGCCACTAGATCGTCAGACTTTTTTACCCCATGGAGCAGCTCCTCGCGCCACAGGAGTGTGGCTGCAGCAGTACCAGCCAAGTCGTGGTCTCGACTAGGCTTTCAATATTCGTTGCACAGCTCGGGGTGCATTGTTCGCATCGCCCTCCGCTGGGTCGGCGGAACGGCGGTGGTGTCGTTCCGCGTTGTCGTCGAGGGTTCACGGAGAGTGGGGGCCTACCAAACAACGAAACCCGGGTCCCTTCGATCCTCGGATCCCTCTTCGTGAATCCAAGGAATGCTCGTCTCATCAAACGCGAGGTGAAGTCAATGGCGCTCCGTCACGTGTTGGACGAATGACGAAACCCGCAGTCTGAAACCGGTTTGTCGTCGCTGTATCCCTGCCAGTCTTGGCGTCATGAACGTCGGTTCGTGTTATCAGCCACCACAACGGGTATCGACTTTGCAGATCGCTGTGGCTTGACTGCTCACGGTGACGACACGATGGACCAGCGCCACAGCCACCGTCGTCCATGCCTGCGAGAAGTGCGAGAAGCTGCCCGATCTGGGCGACTCCGGCAATTGTGCCAGCCACACGAACCCCTGCGGTACCCTCCACGTTCCGTCTCAGCGCCCCAGCACCCGCCCCGATAGCATGCCTCACCCTGCATGGTCCGGCGCCTCCAATCCTTTTTGATAACGCGTCCGACCAGTCAGGAGAGTTGGGTACCTTGGTCGTGGTACTCCGGTTGAAGAGCGGAAGAATGATGCCTGTCAAACAGACGGGTCGAGCACGATGATGATGATCACCTCGCTACCGCATTAGGCATGTCTTCTCGTCCAGTTCATATCAACCATTTCCTGCCTCCTCCAAATCCCCCATGTCGATCAATCCTTCTCTCCTATCACACATTCATCTCAGTCAAACAGTTCATCAGCACCTCTCACGCGTGTTTGTCTACTCGTCTAGAAGTTTGGCACATCGTTCGGCTTGCGTCGGTTGCCACTTATCAAATTGACCATCGACGAACCACCCCTCATCAACACCATCACACACAATGGCTCCTACGAGAGGTGTCGGCCGATTTATCGCCGTAGCAGCGATTGCCTCCGCGGCACTACAAGTCAACGCGCAAACATCATCGTCGACACAAATATCGGCAACATTGACCAGCTCGGGTCAGAGCACCATCACACCCGCGAGCAGCGTGAACGCAGCATCCTCCTTAACTGACGAGCCGCTGGCGTTATGGAGTGAAGCCCGGACGCTGCTCTCATCATATTACCCGTCCACCACACTTACGCAAGTCGCGTCACTCACATGGCCCTCCGCCGTGGTCATTGGATCGAGCACCTACAGCGTACCACCCAAGTCGACAGGCACACCCGCCACGTCGGTGTTGGCTGAGTCGACCACGGCAGCAACGCCAGTTGCCTCGTCAGGCATGCGAAGCGACGAGAAGCTCGGCGTGGGCATTGGCGTGGCGGTCGGCGCCGTAGCGCTCATCGTGCTGGGCCTCATCTTCTGCGTATTGCACAAGCGACGAAAGGCCAGCGGCACCTTCTTCAAGCGTCGCCCGACTCCCAGCGTCTCCGACAGCGACGTCGAGGCGTGGCGCTCGCCCATGTCGAGGCAGACCTCCTCGCGGTCTTACGGACCATCTCGCGACTGGATGCAGCAGTACAACCGCATGTCCGAAGCTCCCGTTGCGGGCGTCCAGCCTCCGCCCATGGCTATGCATCCCGCCTTCGTGCACCAGCACTCCAGCCGCTCGACCTCGGAAGAGAACCCGTTCTTCACCCCCAGCGAGTCCCCAGACTACTCCATGACCGGCGCCGGCGCAGCAGCCGCAGGAGCAGGAGCCCACGGCTACCGCAACACCGATACCCCCTCCACAGTCTCCACCCTCACGCCGGAGCCCCAGCAACCGCGCTCTACAACTCCCTTCACCCCGGCCATGATGTCCACGAGCTGGGCCCAACGCATGAACGACGACCCCCAACACCAAAACCCCTACCACAACCAATACCACCACGAAGAAGCCCTCCACCTCCCGCCCCCGAACCACAACCCCTTCGCCAGCCCCGAGGACGAGGATGAAATGGACGACATCGTCTCCCCCATCATCCCCGCCCGCAGCCCGGAGCGCCGGCATTCGCCGATGGTGCACTACCCGTCCTGGAGCGAAGTCTCGTCCTTTGACTTCGCGGGCGAGGGGGCCCATGGTGGAGTGGCGGGGAGGAATTCGCGGGCGGCGAGGAGCGAGCTGTCGGGTACTGAGGGGAGTGGGAGCGATGGGTGGCGGCCGACGCCGCTGGGGAGGGGGGATTCGATGTACGGGCGGTCTGAGCTGGCTTAGTGAGTGGGAGTGAGGGTTTTGTTTGGGTTCTCAGGCTGGCGTTATGATACCACTTGATGATGATTTGACTCTTGGACGCTTTGGTGGGAAAGACGCCGCACTCCCTTGGATGGATGTTCCTTAGTACATACGGAGATCTCCTGGCGCGGCACTGGTTGGTTGTACATTAATTATGGAGCTCATGAAGAAGCCAAACATCTTGTCAATCACGCGCCGCCGTCAATACATCTATTGATGACGATCAATACCCGAGCGTGGTTCCTCATGAAGCTTTTCGGAGGAAGGTGCGATCGCCAGCATCCCGAGAGGAAGTCACGCGGAGACGACTTGAGCACTGCAACGACCTTTTCTCCTCCCTATCTACGCATCCACACCCCAAGACTCGATGGAACTAATCCTACACCCCAGCTCATGTAATCGTCCGCGAGATAAACAGCCAACCGCCCAAACCAGCCCAGCCCAGCCCACACGCAAGCCCTGCCCAATGAGAAGAACTGAAGGGACATCCATCGCCCCGAAACGCCCGCCCGAAGAAACCGCCCCTCGTAATGCCGCTGCTGTTGATACAAGAGCCAGCCCAGAAAACGCCCTTCTCGGTACTCTCTGCCGGGTAATATAATCGCAAATGACGAATGCTTTTCCGCCCCTTCCTTGCCGGAATGAAGGAGCACTTGATCCGCCGTGTGTAGCCCAGACGCCTGCCTGGGTGCGTGTAATGTTCATTAGTAGATGCTGTCCCCGCGGTCTCCGGCTTCGTTGTCTACGTGATCGAGTGGTGACTCCTCGTGAATCCGGCACTCGGCAGGCGCGCGATAAGTATTCGAGGCCTGTCTACTGTAGCGCCATAGAACACGCCAGCCAGGCCTGCCACAGAATGTCTGGTAGATGGTCTGAAGCGTGTCGTGTTTGTACATGAGGTTTCGGTGGTCACGGTAGCAGAGACTGCTGATGGGCACCGTACGACGGAGTCATAGTAGGCTCAGCCTGGTCCGACAGCGCGAGGAGGAGCTGCGCTAGGCAACGCTTTGTCGCGGCGTCATCGCGCAAGACCGGCGAGAAAGTCGCGTCGCGGAGGGGCTCTGGGAGACATTGCCGCAGGGCTTCGCGTGCGCGCGCGTTGTCTGAGAGTCTGGGACGTGTCAGCTCGATAACACCCGTATGAAATAGGAGAGTCGATAAGCCTACCTCAAGAAACAGCGCACGACGTGCTTCAGCAAGCGCACCGTCTGCTGGTCCACAAGCTGCGTAACCATATTCGAAAGCACCGTTCCCACAGCGTAGAAGCGCTCGTACGTCTGGCAGATGTACTGCAAGCCCATATCATCCAGCAGGATCTTCTGCACGATGAAGATGGCCACCGTCTTGCTCAGCTCGGAGCCCGTCTCCATGATCCGCAGGCACAGCGGGATGATCTCGGTGGTGAGCAGGAAGTGGATGACCTCCGAGCTGTCGTTCTTGACCAGCGCACCGATGACACCCAGGGAGGTGAGGCGGAGGTACTCGAAGGGCCGGCTCTTGGAGGTAGTGTTCAGGAAGGGGTAGAGGAAGAGGGGGATATGTGCTGCGAAAAGACATCAGCAAGTCGTCTCGTATCAGAATGCCGTACCTCTCCCTTACCGCCCAGAAACAGCCCACGCGTCTCTCCATGCGACGCCACGCACTGCAACAGTGCCAACGCATTGCACACCCGGTTCGACGCCGCCGCCGTCAACTGACTCGGGTTCAGCAGCGGGTATACGGAGATGATCTCCTGCAGCAGGGACGTCATGACGCCGAACGAATGCCACAGGATCAGCGCCAGCTCGGGCACCTGCTCGCGCTTCTTGCTCAGCTCCAGCAGCGCCGACTCGCGCGTGTTGGCGTTGAGCACCTGCGCGATCCACTCGAGCACGCGCCGGTTCTCCTCGCTCATCTGCTCGCCGTTGCTGCTGAAGATGCTGCTGGGGCCGTGTTGTTGCTGCTGCTGCTGCTGTTGCTGCTGCTCGAGCGCCGAGTCCCGGCTGCCCAGCGAGCTCTGGTTCATGTTGTTCGAGTTGACCGTGCTGCCGTTTTGCGCCGTCATGCGTCCGTAGTGCTGCTGTTGCTGTTGCTGCGCTTGCTGCTGTTGTTGTTGTTGCTGGGCTACTGCGTTTGCTGCCGCCGCGGCTTGTGATTGCGCATACTGAGTCTGGGCGTGAGGGTGGTGCTGCCAGTCGGACTGCTGGTGGTAGGGATTTTGGTGGGAGAAGACGTGGTTATTGTGGTGGGCTTGCATGATCGCGAGGTGGCGCTCATGCAGCCAGCGCACGCCTTGTGGTGTGACACTGCGATTCGCGGGTGAGTGAGTGCGTCGTTCGTGTACTTTGTGTGAAGATGTAGCTCCAAGAAGCCCTCTCAAACGCGCACCGAACCCGGAGGTCAGAGCTTCTCCAATATCGATATCGAGGTGGCGTCAACACGATCACTCGAATTATGAGCAGTGAATAGGTAGTCAGTACCGGCTCATGCTAGGACACACCGATACCAATCGAGTAGACGTGCGTTCACGAAAAGGTCAGAGCAGAGGGTGAGAATGTAATTACATGTGACAAAGCAGAACGTGAAGCAATATCTGGATGACTCGAGGCTCTATTGCGCCCACTCAGCCATTGAAGGAGAGCAGATCACTAGCTACCACGCATAGATAGCCAGCGCTCGAGGCAGCCCATCCATCCCTCCTTGACCATTCGGAGGCTTGCCACGCACCACGCTCTCAACCCCAGCATCTAGTACAAACGCTTTGGCGGGCTCATGCTGGCCTTGATGGTCAGACTGCCCACGTTCTGCCAGCCCTTCTTCAGCAGCGAGACGAGGTAGTTGATGGACAACATGATGTTGCCGATGAGCTCATCCTCGCTCATGTCCACGTTACCCACAGCGACACCCATGCAGAGCACCTTCTTCAGCTGGAACTTGATGGTCGACTTGACTTCGGTAATCTTGGCGCTGAGGTCTTCGTTGTGCGAGACTGGGGTGGGGAACTTGCCGGCTAGGGGAGGTGTCAGTGCACATTAAGCGGTGTACTGGTTCGGGCTATAGTCTTACCCTTCGAGAGACCCGGACCCAGAAGACGCGGGATCTGCTTGATGAGGGAGTCGGAAGCCACGAACGCATCGTACTTCCGCGCCAGCTTCTTGATCAACTTCTTGTTCTTATTCAGCTTCTTCAGATCCTCCGAGCTCATGGCGTCCACGCCACCATGCTTGGCGCGATCGATGTCGTGCTGGTCGCCGAGGATGCAGATGCTCATGCCCGGGCGCGGGACACGAGGGAGCTTGACGGTGCCGGAGAAACGCTTGTCACGCTGGGGGTCGTAGTTCTTGAGGCCGATCTGCAGCTCGACGGTCTCGAGGAAGTTGCGCTTCTTCTCCTCCTGCGAGTACTGCAGGAGTTGCTGCACGTTCGTACGCACACCAGCGACCGTGATCTTCGACATGATGGGCGAGACGGTCTTCCAATACTACTCGTGTGAGGAGGTATTGGTACGGCTTTTGCGATTGTTTGTGGTGGAGAGGAAGGAGATGGAGGTGTGAACGAATTTTGACAGGTTGTGCCAAGAGTTTACTGTAGCGGGGACAAATGAAGTCGCACGTGATCTGCTACAATACACGACAGGGTCACTCTCGCTCCACGAAGAGACACCTTCTCAATTGACGCCCATCATTTCTGACTCACGACTGCTCGGGTCAATTCCATCAGGAAGGCCACCCTCTCGATCACGCGAGACTCGCTCGTTCCTGGCGCCACCGTCTGCTGCGCATATGTCTCCTCGCCGACCACTACGAAGCCCACCTTCTGATACAGCCTGATAGCCGCATCATTGTACGTGTCGACGTGTATAGTACACTCGAAGGCACTCGCCTGCCGCTCATTGACTTGGGTCTCAGCTTCGGTGAGCGCGGCTTCTATCAAAGCCTTACCGACGCCAGCCTTCCTCACGCCAGGGTCGACGAAGACGGCACCGATGTGGTAGCTCAGCGTCCCGGTCTGAGGAGGGCGGCTTGTCGTGGCTTGCTCACTTGTCCGGACCAGGTTGTTCGACAAGCCGGTAGCTTGCATCTGCGCGAAAGGATCATGCGCCGCAGAGACCTTCGCTGAGCTCTCGCTTCTAGACTTGGTCGGCCCTAGCAATGCGATGAAGCCCACCCACTGCTGCGATCGAAGCGCATTCTCGTCGTTGTTGTTTGAAGTGCCGCTCGTGTCGCTGTCGGCGAGCGTTGCGATGAAGTGCGCAGCTTGTGGGTTGCTGAGCCTCGCCACCGTACGATCAAGGCCCCATTGACTTTCAACCTCGTAGGATGAGGCGAAAGCTTCCGGAGAGGTGCGAAGAGCATGAAGACGAAGGTCTCGGTACTTGGTGGCGAGCGCGATAGCTGATGGGTCCTCTCCGGGTCCATTAGGCAGCCTTGGCAGTCTACGAACGACTACAGTAGGTGGCACGGTCGGTTCGCTTGCATCCATTTCGCTTTCAGTCCAGCCCAAGATTTGCTATGTTCAGCGACAAAATTGTCTTTCCTTTGTGCCTCTTCGCTGATTCTTAGTTCGGCTTGGCTTGGCGGGGCCTAATCTAACACGCTGCGTCGTGTGGGCAAAGCGCGTGCCTTGTTCACGATTGCGCCAACAATCTTTCAAGTCATATCAGCAGAGGCTACCGTGAGGCCAGCTTCAGGGCTACCTCGCCGCAATCCACATGATCAACGGTTTCTGACGCCTGGTCTACAAGAGGAGAGCCGCTCCGGCTCTCCTACCACACTATGTTTGAAGGCTGGAAGCATTCAACATGGAGCGCCCGACAGAAGTCGCTTGCGCGACAGCAGAGATCGACATGCACGCTTACTACGACTCGTTCGACGATGCCAACATAACGAACCGGTTTCAAGACCTTGACTCCCCAACCAGCCTCAGTGTATTGATGCAACATGTTCAGAGCAGCACTTCGCGGACGTTCGTCTTGGACTTCAACGACAACGCCGCATATGCAGCTTTCAATTTACCGACTGCATCGCTCGCGCAGCTACTCATGGTAGAGCGTCCGGAAACGTCTTCAGCACGCTGGATCAACATGTGGAACCCCTACCATCAACAACCACTGCTGTCACTTCTGGCCAAGCGTTATGACTTCTCGCCGCGGCTGCTGGGCATGATGTGCTCGAATCCATGCGTGCGGAGATCTCCACCTCGTCAGTCTCGAGCGAGTATCGCTACAGGAAAAGCTCCACGGCATGCTCGCGCAAAGAATAGCAATGCTCGCTCGGACGTGGAGAGAGGCTGGGACGAGCTCTCCGACACATCTTCCAGTTCGGTCGGAAGCTACGACTCCGTCGCTGGTGGAAATCTCTACCGTATCGTGGACGATCTCTGGCACTACTCGTCCGTCGACTTCGGCCGGAGCTATGTCTGCATCGGCTATAACTCACTGTACGGCACCAAGCCTGCTGGTCTCGGGCAAGAAAATGGTCCCCTTCCGCATTGCATCAGAGTGTGGACATGGCTATTACTTTGCGAAAGCAACACCGTGATAAGCATCAACGAGGACCCGTTTCCGTATGCCGAAGGCCAGCTTGACGGGCTGCAACAGCGCATCTTACAAGAGACACGCCGCAACCTCGTCAACGTCTTCCGCTCGTTCTCCCGAGTAGACGAGACAACACGTTTGGCCCGCAGCCCTACGACGACGCTCCCGCTCCGAACGCGCCTAGGTGACACGCCAGAGGAGACAGCATACCGAGAGTCCGACACCCCAGGCCTCCTCTTCTACTACCTCTTCGAGAACTTCCACAACAGCTACACCCTAGTCACACGCAGAGAGAGCCGCTACGGCGTCGAGCTAAACGAGCTTCGCGCCGAGATGTTCGAGTCGCCGAAGCTACGCCACATCGACCGCCTCGGCAGCATCGGCAAGGAACTCGGCGTCCTCCGCCGCCACTACCAAAGCTACCTCCGGATCATCGACCGCCTCCTGGAACCCCAACCCGCCACCTCCACTCCCCTCCAGCCTTCACACAACCTGGACGCAGGCAGTGAGACCTGTCTCAAAGCCCTCCGGCCCCTCCCATCACTGGAGCCAGGAAATATCACCCTGGGCATCTCCCTCACCCCCGCCTCTCTCGTCCGCTTCCAACGGCTGAGAGACCTCATCGCCCTCTACGCCCTGAGCGAAATCGACGAGTACACCACGCAGAAAGACGCCCTCGTTACGCTGAACTTCAACCTTCTTGCCCTGCGGGATACCCTCGCGATGGAGAAGTTGACGAAGGTCGCGCTGCTGATTACGAAAGCTACGCTGCTTTTCTTGCCTGTGAGTTTGATGTCGGCGTATTTTGGGTTGAGTCTTGGGGGAGGCGAGTATACAGTTGTGGAGTATTGAGTTTGCTTTGCGGTGGTGCTGGTGTGTAGTTGGGTTGGGTTGGTTGGTTTTGGGGTGATTAGTGGGAGTGCGCAGACGGTGGACTTCTTAAGAGGGTTGTGGGCGGGCGTGAGGAGGATCTGGAAACGGTAGAGGTTGTGGAGCATGAGTGGGTTTCTGATGAGGTCTCTGCGTTGCTGCTGTTTCGTTCGCTACTTGTGCGCGATGAGTGCGCGATGAGCGTTCTCCACAGAACCAGCAGATCTACCACAAGCATTGCCTCCTGCACTAGCACCCGATCATTTCGCACGCGCTTGAATGCGACGCATTCCCCCGAGGACCAGCAGGTCCAACTTCAAGTAACGTCTTGGACACCCACAGTCAAGCAAACTCGTCGCCACTTCAATGCTTCTGCAACACCCCCCTCACCGTACCCTCCAGATAAACAATACCCTTCACAGCCACGTCCACAATCCCACTCTCGCCACTACCCTCCTGCAGCCATCGCTTCAACATACTGTTCGACTCTACCGGCTTAATACTCGGATCCGCCGTCCCCACCGTAATGTGCGCCGTCTCATTCACCGTCCCAAACTGCTCGCCCCCCTCCTCAAACGGCGCCAACCGCACCACAAATGCCATGACCCTCCCATCCCACACCAATCGCTCAAGCCGCACCCTACACATCCCCAACTTCGGCTCCGGAAGCGGGAACGGACGCTCCGGCGTCGGCGCTGCGGCTTTGGCGAGGCTATCGCTCAGCTCGTTCCACAGCTCCGCGGGCTCGCCCGGCTGTCCGGACATGGCGCGGTGGACGAGGGTGACGTGGAAATCAGTCTGTAGGCGGCGTTGCTGCTTGAGGGTATTGTACATTCGGGCGGTGTCTGGGGAGGCGTCGCGGAACATGGCATCGAGGACGGATGTGATGCGGGTGGCAGGGACTTGGACGGCGAAGTAGTCGACTTTGCGCTCTTTTTGCTTGGTGTTCGGTGGCTGGTTGTTCGTGCCGTTGCGTTGCTGGTTGTTGTTCCGGCCGTTGATCTCGTGCTTGATGTCGACCGAGTAGTTGTTCATGGCCGCGTGGATGGCCGCGTCCATGTCTGCCTCGCTCGGCTTCTCCTGGCCGGCGAAAAGCTTCGGGAACTCGGCGTACAACTTGTTGACCACCGTTTCGAGGTTCTCGCGGGAGTCTGCACACGGATCCAGATCGATGACAGCGTCGAAGCCATCATCTGGAGGAGACTCGGAGTCTACAGCCTGAAACCGGTGCATGAAGCCTTCCATGATCTCGATGATCTCCTTCTGGTCCTTACTACCGGCCTGTATCGTCTGGTGGTTGTCGCCGCGCGTGAGAACTCGTTCGCGGGTCGCGGCGCGGATGTTGTCGTATTCGCTCCGCTCGTGCACGTAGTGTAGGCATATCATGTGAGCGTTTGGGACGATCCTTGTCACGTCTGTGATCAGCTGGTCGCGCTCGCGCTTCTGATGGTTGTTGCGGTCTGCGATCATGGCAGGATGCCCATTGAGCTCCTTGCAGCAAGCGTTGGCGAAGGCGAGCGGTTTGGATTTCTTGACTGTAATGTTGTCATTTTGGACATGACCCCAGCCGAAGAGCTGGCGCAGTGCGAGGGCGACTGTGGTCTTGCCGCAGCCAATCGTGGCGACTGGGACGAGCACAACGTTTTTCGTTACATTGCCGACCTCACCTTCTTCCTCTTCTTGCCGTATGATGTCCGAGCCCTTCTGGCCGCGGTAGGCGAGGAAGTCATCTCGTAGCTTGATGATGCCGTGATTTGCTTGATACAGCTTCGCCAGCTTTGGATCCTCATGCAGCTTTCCACGCGCAAAGTCAAGATATGCTTCCGTGATTTTCTTGTGTTTCTTGATCTTCGGCTGTCGACCAGCAATGAAAGACTTTGTGCACTCGCGCCACTGCCGGTACATCAAATACGGCTCGTCAAACTTGTACTTGAAGAACCAATCGTGCCACTCTCCCGTATTCGCCTTGGACTGACATCGGATAACGAAGCCTTCGGTGTCGCGGCCGGCATAGGCACCGGTCTCTGCGATTCCATCGAGGAAAGTCTTCACCTCCTGGATGGTGTCCTTGATGATATACATGGTCTTCCTGAACCCGTAGTCCTCTGCAAACTCGTCGACTAGATGATGCGGGTACGTTGCAAACTCCGGAAGGTTGAGATTGATGCCATGTAGATACAGACCCGCGGTCTCGGGCGTGTATTCGAGAACGTGCTCCTCGAACGAGTCATCACACAGCTCAGCGACAGCTGTGGCATTCATCTCCCGTAGTTTGTTGGCGAGCTGAAGTCTGGTCTTACCAATGGCCGCGAGCTGTCTGTCGACCCACTTCTCACCGGCCTGTGCGTGGCTCATATCCGTGTCTGAGCGACCTCCAGTAGAGTGCTTACTGCACACTAGCAGACTGCCATCCTCGAGGCCGGAGATGAAGATGATGCACCCGTTCTCCTTGACGCTGAGCTCGTACGGTCCGCGGGTGTCGCGCTCGACGTTTGGCCACTCCGTCTCCCGGACCTCGCCGTGGTTAAAAAACTTGTCGTAACCCCGAATCACAATCTCCCCCTGCCCACCTCGCTTCTTGGCTGTGAACAATCCTCGAGAATACGTAGGTAAGTTGGGCTTCTTGTAGTCCCATTCACCCATTCGCCACGAGTTGACTTTGATATCAGAGCCGGCGACGTCGAAGCTGTGCATCTTGACAGAGAAGCCACCTTTACCATTACCTTTCCCCTTGTTGTCCTCAAGCTTTCGAAGCATTTCCGAGACCTCGTGTTGGTCCTGAGGCCGATATGGACCCGTACTGCGTTGGGCCATGGTGGCGATGCAGTCTGATGTCGAGAATCTTTCCAAGTCGTCCAGGACAGCTAGGACTTCTTACCAAGCGTACTAGTGTGCACGGCAAGCCCAGCGAGTGTGTTGTGTATTGTTGACGAATCCACGCAACAATCAAAGCTTTTGTCGACCGAACGGTGGAGGCAGCAACTCTGCTCCCAAGTTTGACTCACGAACGCTCAAACCGGACACCGGAAAATCTCAAGCTGCCTCTAAGCTCCTGTGGAGAAGTAAGGTATGAGTCTTTCACGAAGGCGACTGTTGATTCACAAAGGCCGAAGCGGCTGCGCCTCGAGTTTTGCGGCGGTGCAGTTTGACGTCACGTGAACAGTCACGTGAGTACTGTTGTTGTTCGCCCTTGCGTCTTTCATGTCAACCACGTTCGCATACTGTATGCAATAATGGCAGCAACACCTATGTACCAAGGGAGAAAGCACAGAGGAATGGAAAGAAGCTCCCATCCTAATACCACAATCCATCAACATTGATCCCTCCCGTCATGCGTTCACTCGTTGGGTTCTCCGTCTGAGATACTCTCGCTGAGCAACGGCTTGGTTCAGGCCTCTAAGCCCACATGCTCCGTTGCGTCCGTACGGTCCTGCTTCGTACTCGCATGGATAGAAGCCACCCTGGAGTTGCAATGTTCTCCCGTTTGTCTTGCTTGCGAAAAGTCACCAGTGCCGTTGGCGTTTGCGGATCAGTTCTCCTGCCCTCCAGTGCTCATGGTGATTTCCGCAAGTTGGCTTCCAGCGGAATGTCACGACGAGAGTATCGTTTGGAGATCATGTGGTCCGTCCTTATCAGGTCACACAAATTCAGGAAAAGGGGTAAACATTCTCCGCCGAGACCCATAGTTGCTGGTCGTTGTGGCTGCCGTACGTCAGGCTTGGATCGGGCGATTACGCGTTGCATCCTGGGCTGTGTGGGCAGCGTACGGGTGCCGATAGAAGAGCCGGACGCTCGTTCGCACCATTTAGCAAGCATGAGATTTTAAAGACGTAGCAGATCTGATTTCGACCCATACCCAATTGCCCGGCCTGTCTCATCAGTACTCCAAGCACCAGCGCTAACGTTTCAAGTCATGTCACTTTTTTCCCAAACATCATTCCCATCCAAGCTGTCACCGACCCAAAACCCGACCCTCAAAACCACCTCCCATGCTGCTGCTGCTGCACCACCTGCTGCCTCCCCCCAGACCCCACCCCACCCCTCGCCCCAATCTCCCGTTCCTTCCACCCCGCATACTCCACCCTCCACGCCCCCACCCAAAACCCCACATCCTCCACCACGCCCACCGGCCCCCTCGTCCACAACCACAACGCCAACCCCACCGCCCCTCCCCAGAAAACCAATCTCCTCACCAATCGCACCCAGAAGAGCAGAGTCTGCCACAGCATATCGACAATCTTGAGCGAAACGAGGACGATGACGAGAAGGAGGGCGAGGGTCGCGAGGTCGGGTTTGTGCGAGATTGTGTCGATGAGGTGGAGGAGCCAGGATTTGGTTAGGAGGAGGGCCGAGGAGAGGGTGGAGAGGTAGGGGGTATAGGAGGCGAGTAGGAGGGCTTGGGTCGGGTGGGTGGAGAGGAAGTGGGCGGCCCAGTCTGGGGGAATGGGAGGTTAGTGGGGTGTGGGTAATCGGGGGAGGAGGGTGGTGGGGGTTGGTACCTTGTACGACGTCCATGATTATTGTTGCTCTGCGGTGGGACTTTGTGGGTCTCTGTGAGGATTCGTTGATATATGGGAGTGTGTTGCAGCTTGCGAGATTGGCTTCGTGATGTTCAAGATGCTTGGTGGAGGTCGATACATGTATGTATTTATGAACCGTAACGATCGATGTCTTGAGATCGCGGAGACGCTCCAGACACGCGCCGCGTTTGCACGTGAGTGAAACCTTCCAACTTTGGGGTGAACGTGCATCTCTCAAGTCTCAACGACAAGATTTAGGTACCTTAATCATGAAGTTTGCTGACTGCACAGTAGTATAACACCGCCTTTATGCTACTGTACCTTCCACCAAACGCTCAGCCGATCTCCATTGTAAAGCAGCACATTGCACTGCGTATCGGTAGCGGTATGGGGCTTCAAACATGTGCACCAGGAGCACCGAGACATTTCTGCCATCACCACCCGATGCTCGTTGAGATGAGGTGCCGTAGGCATAGTGTACACCGTATGATACAGGCAGCTCGAAGGCTGTGTCGAATAACGCGGCCCACGCTGCTCCGTACCCAGACATCGAGCCTGTTCCAAAGCGACAAGACAGCCTCGCACCGCCACCACGTCCCCCTTCAATCAGTGCCGACCCCATTCGACGCCTTCTGCGTTGTCGACGGTCCCCCCGTCTTCCCCACCGGTATCACACTCCACCGATAAGTCGACCCCTCAACCGACCTAACATCCACCCGCAGCCCCCCCTCAGGAATCATCTCATGCCTCAACCCCCACCCCGCCCTCCGACAAAGCTCAACAACAACATCATCGCACTCCCCCAACAACTGCACATCGAAATTCACATGCTCGATCGCCTCCCTCGAAATGAAAATATGCGGCACCTCCGGCGGGAGATGATGCGGCATTTCGCTAACGGGCGCAACTTTGAGCGAGGTGCCGATAACGAGGACGAGGTCGACGTCCTTGCTGTCTTGCTCGGCGAAGCGGTCGAAGAAGGTGTCCGGGAGCTTCTCGTGGAAGAAAGTGATGTCGGGTTTCATCACACCGGGTGAGGGGATATCGTCGTCTTCGTCTTCGCCGCTGCTGCTTTCCCAGTCGTTTTTGCGGAGCTTGAATTTGCTGGGCGGCTTCCTCTTCGTTTGGGGTGGTGGCGGCGGTTTTGGTTGCTTCGCCTGCTCTGCGATGGCCTTCTCGCATCGCTTGCACTTTGCGACGCGCTTGGCTCGGAGATCCGCGAAGATGGTCGAGCCGGGTACGCGGTCGCCACACTTGCGACAGCTGGCAGTGGCGAAGCTTCCGTGGCACTGTATCAGCCGTTTCCTATCGATTCCAGCAAGCTCCTCCAGGTTGTCGATATTCTGTGTGTAGTTCGTTTGCAGACGACCTTTGTCCTGCAGTAGCTTGATGAAAGCGTGCGTAGGCGAGAAGCGGTTCAGGTCCGGTAGAATATCGCCAGCTAAAGAATAAAAGACCGAAGGATCCTTGTCGAACTCAATAATGTCGAAAACTTCCTCTCCCGCACTGTAGCCGAGACTTCGAACCTTGTCGTAGAACCCCGTCCCCTTCGATCGAAAGTCGGGAATCCCCAACGACGTCGAGATGCCGGCGCCCGTGAGCACCATGATCTTCCGGCTTCGGCGGAGCAACTTAGCAGCGTCGTCGATAGTGTTGTATTGTGCTAGTTTCTGACGCTTCCGGTGGGCACGAACGATGGAATTGCCGAGGATGCGCATGAAGATCTCCTCGTCGACCGCCAGCTCCGGATCGATGCCAAAGGCTGTGCCCAGTAGCCGCGGCGACATGACCGAGCTCGTCAGGTACTTTGCCATGAACGACCCGGGGTCCGTTTGCCGGAGCTCGGTGCAAAGTGCGATGGCGCGCTCTTGTGGGAGGCCATCCTTGCTACCTACTTCTGCGTCTAAGTCAGCATCGTGCTAGTCAACCAGACGGAGGCCATGACATACCAGCGACATAAGGTTGCATCTCAAAATGATCAAGGTAGTCATCGACCACGGAGTCGTCTTCGTCTTCGTCTGCATCCTGGGACTCACTCTCAATCTCATCGTCCCCGAGCCTCCGCTGCATCGTACTTTGATCCTTCTGGGCATCTCGAACTCCAGGAGCCGCCCGAACGGCCTCCTCATCGTCGGCAGTAAGGTCAATGATCTCGTGGTGCTTACGCTTCAACTGCGCTCGGGGAGTCGCTACTGTAGGCAACAGAGGTTGCTCCTCAGTACTGCCCATGGCAATGTCTCAAGTAGGATCTTTGTTTGTTAGCACTACTTTCGCAATGGCATGTTTGCAGGAAGGGGTGTTGGTTCGGAGGCGGACATTGGACGCGCTAATTATACTTCTAGGGAGCGCGAATCAGGAAGCCTCAGGCAACCGTGAAAACACACAGACAGTCTTGGAAGGAGCGGAGGACCTGGACAGGTCGGGACCTTTTGGTGTTGCAGAGTGGCTACATGTATAAGTTAAGATAGGAGGAAGTAGGCGCGTTGTTGAGCAGCACATTCCCAGGGTTCACATCCGGCATATGTGTGCCAGCCCGAGTCGCGGGCCACGACGATATTGGACAGGTTGTTCGCTATCTTACAATGTATATACATACATACAGGACAGACAGCCAGCCAAGCGCGCGCGGCGTCAAGATGCCAGTCAACAAAACAGCCGAGCCATCAGGACTCTTAGGGTATCCGCCAGCAGAGCGAGAGAAAAAAGCCCAATCGCCCCCAAAATCCACACCACCCGAACACAGTGAAGGAAGCACGCCCAGATTATATACGCTTTTTCCCACGATCCCATTCCAATGTACAGGCCTATTGGTAAGGAGATGGTGCTCGAGGTTGAGCTGTGTGCCGCGTCTTCTCTCCGGCGGAGGAAAGCAGAAGATGGGGGCGAAGGCAGTCCGGGTAACGCCGTGGCTTCTTGTGAAGCGAGTGTGCTGTGTATACCTCTCCCGAAACGCCTGGTCCGGTCTATGAACAGTTTGGGAACCCAGTGGTCGGGTAGCCGGGGACGGTAACGCCGTGGAGGAATGCGATGGTTTGACAAAAGAGAGAAATGTTGGTCGTGGGGAATACGCTCAGGTGCCGCTAGATGCCGAAATGGTGTGGAGTGAGATTTGTGGAGATCACCGGTATGCCGCCTGGGTGGCGAAGATGCTCGCCGCGGCCGCTGCAGCCCAGTCGTTTTCGTCGTACGGCGGGGTGGGCCATCCAGGGTTGATATCACCGTGCTTCTGGACCCGTATCGGTGGGATGTCAACGGGCTTCGTTGGCGTGTACTCGTGCGCGCCGAAGCTGACACCGTTCTGGTCCTTCGACGGCGATGGCGTGAGGTACGGTGCTGAGGAGAAGTAAGGCTCTGAAGTGACATGCGGTATGATCGGCCGAGTGGGCTGGTATGTCGTCGCGCTGATGTTGCCACCGTGTACGTCGAGACGTGTGGCAGCTTTATGTGCGGAGGTGATGGCTTCGTCCAGGAGCTCGTCCTCCTCGTCGGGAGTCTCGTAGCGGTGGGCTGGGTTTGGGTATCGTACCGACCGGCGCGTGCGGCTGGCGATCAGGCCGTTGGCCGCGGGTACTGGTGACTGCCTGCCCTCGCCGTCGGGTAGAGAGTGATGACGTTTCAGCGCAGGGTTACTGGACATGCGAGTCGGGTATTTGGGTGGGTTTTGCGATGCGTGGGCCGCCGTGTCGAGGCTGTAACGGACGCTCTGCAGCGCACGATCCAGCTCAGCAAAGCCGGGGTCGATGGATGGGTCCGGCGCACGCGGTGCGATTGCTTGCTGGTCGTGGACAGACTGCCGATTGCTAGAGGGCCATGGTGTGCATCCCGCGTTGGCCTCGATGTCTTCCGTCGTGGGTGTCGCAGCACCTTGGTTGCGGCCCGATAGTCTTCTGGCACGCTTCCGCAGATGTGAGAAAAAACTTTCTCTCTGGCTACTGGTGGGCGACTTGAGGCCAGCGTCGCCATTGAGCGCTCTTTCAGCTTCTTGCCGATGGGCTTCCGCGTAGTGATTTCCTTGCGAGTTCACAGACAACTGCCGGCCGAGCTTCTTGTTTTGCCTCTCTTCCGGTCGCTCGGATCCTCGGGTATCAGCTTGCGCAGTGGCAGTATCTGGCAAGGGAGACACAGGCCGTATCGAGGGCAAGATTGGTATGGGCGCTGCGTTGGCGTTCGCACCATTCGTCCAGGTAGCGCGCTTTGTAGCGCCGGGTCTCGCCTTGTTTGCGATCGTAGTCGCGACAATACTCGTATTCGCGTGGACTGGAGCAGGTCTCGGCGACGGATTCTGTACGGCTTGGACGTGCTCCGGAACAGCAGGTGGAGCTATCTCTTTCGGCCCAAGCGACTTGCGGAACCACGACGAGCTCTTCGAAGTCAGCGCTTGGGCGCTATCGCCGTTTTCAGCTACGGCACCGATAGTTGAGGCTTTCCGTCCCAAGATCCGCGATGTGCTGCTGCTCTTGGGCCGGAGCGGGTCCAGAGCATCGACAAAAAACTCGTGTTCAAGTGCTTGCCTCGATGTTGGGCGCGTCTTTGGATCCCACATCAAGCACCAAGTCACGAAGTGGGCCAGACTCGCAGGCCAGGTTGGAGCCGGGAGCACAGTTTCGAGCGAGTGAGGCGCCATCTTCGGGAACGAGAACCCAAGCTTCTGTGCCAGTTTGATCCCATCCTTCCACTCCCCACCTCCGACCTTCTGGTCGTGCTTGTTCACCCAGCTCCCCGGACTTCCCATAATCTCGCACACTCTCCACACCTGATCCACTTCGTTCCCACCCGGGAACAACGGCTTCAGGGTCGCGATCTCCACGGCCATCGCGCCTATTGCCCAAATATCGACAGGCGCCGAGTACTCGCCAGCTCTTAACAGCACTTCCGGCGCGCGATACCAGCGTGTGGAGACGTATGTTGTATAGGGCACTCGTGAGTAGGTCTCCCGGGCGAGACCGAAGTCAGCAATCTTGATTGAGTAGGAAGGCGGTGTCGAGGGCGGCGTGACCATCGTAGAGTACCTTTTGAACGAAGTACCGTTGTCCGGCGCAGACGTGGACACCAGGATGTTCTCTGGCTTGATGTCGCGATGGAAGAAATTGTGCTCGTGGATATGCTCTAGTCCGGAAAGTATCTGAAACAGTATGCTCTTCACACTGGACACGTCCATGAACTTGTGATCGCGAGCTTTCATCAGCTGGTACAGATTGCCATCCATGTACTCCATGACGATATGGAGTTTCCGGCTCAGCGGGTCGAGGAAGATGTCGTATGCCGGGACCAGATGCGGATGGTTGGGAAGCGACTTCAGGAAGATCACTTCTCGAAGCTCCATGCATTGCGAGAAAGTCTCGAAAGTCTTCTTCATGGTTTTGATGGCCACCTATCATACCGTCAGTAAGCTCGTGGCTGAATTGTATGCGAAGAGACACTCACCAGAGTGTTGCGTCGGACGATATGAGCGCCGGCGCCCCTAGTCCTACCAAGGGCGACACTGCCGAAGCTGCCATCGCCAATGTCCTTCACGATCTCGAACTTGTCTTCGAGGCATACGGCCGACTGCGAGGTTGTTGGCCAGCCACGATACGACGTGTCGTACGCGACAGTCATGATGGATATGCTTCGAGAACCGAAGCGAAGCTCGTGAGCTTGCAAGTGTTATACGAGCATTGATCTCTACTACGGTGTGTATGCTGACGGGATATGTCAGCTTTGGGCTCCCATAGTCATGCAGACATGAGAGACATACTCTTCGTGAGTTGGATTAGGTCGATCTGGAGAACAGGCTTGGTCAAGTTGCGACCCTCGAGGCCAGCAAGATTAGTATTAGATGGTACAGATAGGTACAGTAAGGATGGTGGCGAGTAGGGATGTCGAGGCCGAAGGTGGGAGACTGCAGGGTCTGGCGCAGGTGTCAAGTTGGATGTTAAGGATAGTCATAGCTGCGAGGTCGAGGTCGTCGATGCGATGCGGTGTCGAGCCCGAGCAGCAGCGAGGTCCCAGGTTACGGTTGACGGGAAGGGAGACCCGTGCGGTAGTGAAAGTGTCGTCTAGCAGGCGATCTACAGGAACAGTGCCGAGATAGCGTGGTCCGTGGCTTGATGTAAAAAGGATCGGTGGGTCCGCGTGGAAGGTGATGAGACAAGCCGACCGTGTGCACGGTCGAAAGGGGTCGCCAGGGTTCAGGTCGCTGACTCGAAGTCCGTTGGAGAGCTCGGGACGGTGATGGCGGGTCAGCGTCGCGACACTTCGCGCAGCCGCGGCCACTGGGTA
This sequence comes from Friedmanniomyces endolithicus, assembly GCA_030411845.1. Classification (NCBI taxonomy): domain Eukaryota; kingdom Fungi; phylum Ascomycota; class Dothideomycetes; order Mycosphaerellales; family Teratosphaeriaceae; genus Friedmanniomyces; species Friedmanniomyces endolithicus. The sequence continues at coordinate 73,146 of JASUXV010000036.1, forward strand.
GTGTGGGCGACTTCTGCGATGGCAACGGTCTCGGGCGCGCAGGAATCGCTGCGCGGTAGAGCAGGGCGGCGATGTCCGCAGATATTGCAGTGTGATTAGGTGAGACGTCGAGGTGATGATGTCCGGGGTCGGCACAGAGAACGGTTGGAATAAAGTAATTAAAATGACAGAATCAAGGTGAAGTTTAGGCCCCTTCCAGAAAGCGACGCACAGGCGCAAACGACGATGACTTGTTGGTCACGGACTCAGAGCGAGGTTGTCGTTGTTCGTTGGCACCTCTCGAATCCCGGCGCGTCTGTGCTGACTACTGCTGAAGCCCTAGCGGACGTCGCGCAATTTCTGCTGAGACGGACGACGGAGCTGATGATGCGCAGCGAGCGATCTAACAACTGCTCATCTGCTGCATACTGCGCCGTGTTCGTTGGGGTGGTCAAGCGTAGCAACGAGGAAGTCGGTGCAGTGAATTGGGAAAATGGGATCGGGTGGCTGGTCCGCTATTCCACTTCCACGAGGCGGCGGATGGTCCCGCCCCTGCATCTGCGCAATGAAAGTCTCCATCTGTTTTTAACTCATCGCAAAGCCGGGCAGCGCTCGTTCACCGCGTCATCTTCATCAAATTTTCGCGTTTCACTGGACGACATTATTACACCAATATAATGTATGGCTAACGCGCGCATCAGCCCATCACACACATCACCAACACCCGGCTGATGATGTTTGGCCAGCGCACACATCGACCGCATAGCAACCACCGGCAACGCAAGTCCACGACGACTCGACGAGCGAAGTGACGATGACGGCAAGATCCATCACAAAACGTCGGACATTACCCTCCTATCGAATTAATTGCCTTTGGCACCAGCGCCCCCCGGCTGTCACTCCCCTGAGGCCTGAGCCAACCGTCGCCCTGATCCCAGGTCCGGCTGGATAACCTCTGCAGTAGCGGCCTCCTTTCTTTTCGTATGTGATGGAAAAGACCCGCTTCAGCCTTATTGGTCTGCATCTCTTCCCTTACTTCCTATTCGCTGTGCTGTGCGAGACTTTCCGGCCAAGAGATCATCTGATACCGTGACGCCGTGAGTTGTCGCGAAACGCGTCGCGAGCGCTCTGCAGATGTGGTCTCGAAAGAGGGACGCGTCGAGGTTGAGGTAGATGCGTACACTCTACCCTCATCATCACACGGCATGAGGTCTCTGTTCACTTTGTGGAGATACTGTGTAAATTGCAGTGATTAGTATTCAAGTGAGGTAGCTCTCCCACTGCATCATCCCCAGCAGGATATACCTGCCTCGACTAAGGCATTATTGAACGGTCGATCTGATGAAGCAATCGCAACCCGGCGGTACGAGACCTGGTTCCGAGATCTGCCTCGGGAGCAAAGCTGGGAACGACGTGACTGTGTCACCCAGTCGACGGCGAGCTGCAGATTCTTCAAAACCGCCGTGCACCGCTACCGTGACACTGGGAAATTTTGTACTGGAGTGACGATGAGGTCAACCTAGTGTTCGATGCGCAAGTCAAGTCAATTATCGCCCACAGGGTCTTGTAGTGGTGTTGTAGGAATGGCGTATAGCCTGGACGCGGGTGAAGTGTGACCAACACCACCAAAGATTGCGCGCAGGAGTAATTCTGATTCGAACCGCAGCCTTGTAGGCCAGAAATTTGTCCCGCCGGTCTATGTAGGTAACGTGGAAAACGCCCGCGCTCTATGCAACCAGCCTCCCTCCGCCCCCATTCATACACGGCGTTCCGATCACGCCTCGCCTCTCATCCCCCGGAAAAAGTCCATCATGCCCGTAAACACCACCAACAAAATCCCACCACCCGGCCCCAGTCTCAAGACCTTCGGCAAGAACCCCTTGTACAGTGCCCCGAACCCCTCTTCCCTCATCACCAACCCCAGCGACGGTACAGCCCACCCATACTTCCTCACGCCCCCAGCCACAACCGGCGAGTTCTGAATCCGACTCTTGACAACATCCATCGGCGTATTCAGAATCGTACCCACCGTGCCTCCGACCGCTCCCGAGAGGAGATCATTCCGCATTTGGATGTATTTGTCTTTCGTCGGGTTCAGGGGTAGCAGCTCGCGGACCTGGAAGATGCAGCCGAAGTAGCCGGCGTTCCAGAGGACGTGGCGCCAGATGGTGGACTCGAGGCCCTGGTAGAGGGTGAGGGGTCCCTCGGTGCGGATGATCTTGGTGACGCAGTCGAGGAGGCCGGAGTATTTTGCTGCTTGCGCGGGGTCTATAACACAGACACCATAATCAGTTGCGTGTCTGGCGTATGATGCTTGTGTTGGCGCATACCTTGTAACCGGATCTTCACCAGCTCGAATGGTACGACAACGAAAGCTTCCGTCGCGCCGGCCGTGGCTCCAGTAAGAATAGACAAGCCCTGCGTCATCTTCGGCGCATTGAACAGATTCCGGTACACCTTGCCCCACTCGTCGTTGGCCGCGAACTTGGTCGCACGCTTCGGTGCCTCCATAAGGATCGGTGCGCCAATGCCGCGGTAGAGTCGTGATGCCCTATCTCACCCGTCAACTCCTCTCCCTCTCTCTCCACCTCCCCGTCGTACCCAAGGGAAGCATGGGGTTGAAAGGGCGATAGATGCCTACCCTTCATTCGCAATGATCTTGCGGAAACAATCGACCATGCCGGTGTAGTGGTCCCGCCCGGCCACTGCCACCCGGCCTTGGATCTGCACGCGCGTTTTGACCACGTCGAGGGGGTACATTACTAGGATCTCTGATACACCAGCCACGGCGCCGGCGGCGAACTGGTAGATGAAGGGGAGGGGTTTCGGTTCGGAAGACATGGTGGTCGATCGCGCGGGTGGGTGGGTGGGAGTGAGGTGTATGCGGTCGGTGTAGGAATGGGTATATAGGTTCGGGGGTCAATCGGTCGTGTACTGTGGGTGCGTGGAGGTATAGCAGGAAGTGAGTGGAGATGTAGGTGGAATGTTATTATTCCCGTACAGGGAAACTGTGAGAGCTTGTGGAGCTCCGCAAAGAGAAGGAGCCCGATGCCGGGAAGACGCATTGGCCGAAGCTTCGATAAGAGGCACGTGACAAAAGACGAGCGCAGACAAGATGCTTCACCACTATACACAAACCTGCAGATTAGATATTCAAACAGAGGGCATCTTACGCGAAATAGCATAGATGGTGCACCATCTGGATCTTACAGCCTTGTTGCTACACCACCGTCGATGCCTCCACGGGCACTCGGAAGCCTTGGAGCATCTCTCCTTCACGACGACCCGCCTCCACCCGACACGGTGAACAAGCTGACCAACCTCCAATGCCTGGTCCGTATAGAAGCGACCGACAATGCCTCCGTTGTCATGTTCAGGGCAGGGGCTCGCGGGAGAAATCCGAATGCCTCTCCAATCTCACTTGCTAAGGATATCCTGAGGTGCCGTAGGCAGCGCAACGTGTGCTCTGGTCCGAATGATGCATCGTGTCCGCGTTATCTTAGGAAAATCGGAAGTGGTGTTGATCCTGTGCGGCCTGGGCAGAGCTGGTGGTCGGAAATGGCTCGCTCGCAAGATTGTTGAGATCTGTCCGCTGCGACACCCATCACCTCACCCCCCGTCATGCCCTGGTACTGGCCACTCCGTCGCCCCCAACACGAATTCTTCAAAAGAGATCCCTCGCAGCCCCTCGCCATCTCCCGAAGTCGACTCGACACTTGCCGGCGTCACCGCAACCTCTCCATACCCCCTCACAAGCCTCCGCCAGTAACACGCCTCTGCCGCAGCAGTAAGATACCTCTCCCTAAACGTCACCCGCGCCCGCTCCAGAATCCTTTCCGTCTCAGCAAGATGTGCCTTCGCCAAATAATACTCCACCTTCCCCTCCAAATCCGTCCAATCCCTACGCACCGGGACATAGTTCTGCTCCCTACCCTCATGAACAAGCAGGTGATAATAGTACGCCGTCCAATCCAGCTCATGCACAATAGCCACCGAGTCGCAATTCAACAAATACTTCAGCCGTCCCGACCAACTCCGCCCCTCCGTATGCACCCCAAAAGCATAATCGCAAAGCCCCTCGAGCGCCATGAAATTCGTCCCATTCTCCCACACCGTCTCCCTAACATCCGCCCACGCCTTGTCCCTCGTCGCCCGCAGCAGTCCCTCCCGCAACGCCGCATTCGTCCACGCCACCCCTCGCCACACAGCCTTCGGGATCTTATCCCCAAACGCCCTGTCGTGCCGCCGTGCCCGCCGCCCAGCTTCGTAGAAAGATCCCGAATTCGCGCCTTCCGGCCCAGCCCAGAAATTGAAATCGGGCATCAGCCAGCAGCGGTCCTGGTCCTCGTCGACGAGGCGGCGGGTGAAAGCCCAGATGGCGTGGGTGTCATTGCCGGCGGGGATGAGGGACATGTCGTCCACCGTGACGGCGAATTCGATGGTGGGGAGTTTCTCCCCGGAGACTTTGGCACCGAGAAGGGCGGTGTGGAGTTGGTGCAGGACGGCTAGAGTGCGGTAGCGGTAGGCGTTGTTCATGGCGCCTTTGGTTTCGAGGATGCGGAGGGAGGAGTTGTGGATTAGGAGTCTGAAGGCTGCGTCGTTGCGCCATGAGATTGAGGTGTCTTGTTCGGTGATGGAGTGTTGTTTGTCGCGCCAAAGCTTTACCGAGCGGTCGATCTCGTGGTAGAGTTTTGGGAAGGCTACGTCGCAATGTGCGGAGGTGAGGGCGACGTTGTTCTCATCACGGGCTGCGTGGAACTTCCACTCTTTGTCGACACCGGCGTTGAGAGAGATCTTCGTGTGGTGAGGGATGAGCCGCGGCGCATTGGCACCGGAGTACCGCCACTGCCCGACGTTTTGAACAATGAGGAGGGTCAATAGCAGACCACATAGTACACCCAATGACGCGGGCATAAGGTCTGATATCGTCGAAATCGGTTCGAGTCAATATGATTGTGTACAGGTTTTGACTGGTGGGGCCCCGCAATATAGATGTCGCACAGTACATGTCGAGCGCGTGCCATTTCTGTGCCGTGTTGAAGGATGTGAGCTGCATGATCAGCCACTTCGGTCACAACTCTGCGCCGAGTTCATATGGCAGAGAGGCTACGCGGGCCGTATCGAGCCTTGCCAGAGGGATCGTGGTGGTTGTACTGGCCGAGTAAAAGAGCTCTGCTGCACTTTAGGAAGCGCCATCATTGTTCTGGGACAGCATGCGCACGTCTGCGATCGTGTGATTAGGCACCGCCAGGGGGGACACCAAGACGCCGCCAGTGATCTGTTCGCCTGCTATCGCTCCTCGGCTGGGTGAAGGTCGAGGTCCCGAGAACGTGTGTGTTCGTGCCGATTCGGGCGAGCTTGCGTCCCCGAACCATGTGAGAGCGGCTCGAGCAGGGGGCCGATAGATGCGAAGTCCAATCCGCAGGGTCGATATTAACTAGGCGAATGCGAGGGTGATGAGGTGGTGGTGGCACTGCATGCGGGGCTGTCAGTAGCAGAATCCTTGAACAAGATATATTATTACCTTATGCGGTGCGCAAGGCAATAACCAACAGTTCGTGCAGCAAACACTCCCAATCCGATGTTTGCTGGCAAGTTTTGGCACGGTTGACAGCCATGGGAACCAAACTCCTTCCAAGTAGGTACATGGTATGCTCACCCTTCTATACTTCAAACAACCTGCTCGTTACTAATCAACGAAGCATAATAGCACCCTAATCTCTCACGCGGACTTGCTTCGGTGCATCCTTCTCGTCGCGTCTGCGTGTACCGTCGTGAATGGAGCCGATGTCAGCTTGTCAAGACGTCCATCCGCAACAGGAAGTTACCTTGATGGAAAGCACGATCTTGACTCGTCCGAGCTCAAGACGTGGAAGACCAGGCGAGATGCAGCTCGCTCGAGGGAGAGTGAAGTCGAACCCATCAGGGAGGTCGCGGCCTTGCTCATCGTTACCATGACTGTCAAAGGTCTCGTTGACTCTCCGACCCGCTGCAAATGCAAAGGTGCCGTCCGAGCACGGCTGTAGCAACACCCACGCTATGCATGCTCCCCACGCGCAGTAATGGATGCCACAAACGTGAGCCCGTCCATGCCTTCCAAAAACGTCCCTCCTCACACCCTTCCCGCCCTTCCCGCCTGTATAAGCTCCCCCGTATGCGGATCCTCCACCCTCAACACCGGCCACCCACTCCCATCCGCCTTCGCGAGCGTCAACTCGAGCTTCGTCCCCATAATCTTGAAACTGCTCCTCTCCGGCTCAATACTCCCAAAGGTCGTCATACTCGTCTCGTACCTCTTCCCGTCGCTCGTGTGCAGCTCCAACTCCACAGCCTGCTTACCCGTGAACTCCACCCTCGAGCGCTCTCTATCGATCTTCTTGAGGTACAAGGATGCAATGACCGTAGTAGCCGTTTGGTAGAAGTCGTTGCGGACCTCTTTGATGATTTCCTCCTCCTCTGCTCCTGCATCCAAGCCATTTTGTTTCCGCTTCTTGGCGCCCAGGAAGAGGTGCCGGGACTTCGTCGTGCAGCCGGGTAGTTTGAGGAACTCGTCGAACTCTAGCACGCGGCGTTTACAGCACGTCCAGCCTTTGCTACCTTCGTGGAAGAGAGGCTGGCCGGGGTGGTGCACACACTCCTCTGTTTCTCTGCTCTGCCCGGACTTGTAGGTCTTTCCGCATGCTTTCCGCTTACAGGTCGCGCCGTCGGGGACAGGGAGAGAGGGATCGTCGTCCTCTTCTTCCAGTTCAGGCGGAGCAGGCGAGGGCGTAGGTCTCGGGGCTTGCTGTGCGATTGGTGCCCGGGAGACGGCGGGAGGGAGATTCTCTTGCTTTTCTCTCTGGGCTTTGATCTTGGCTTCGACGTCCTCGTTACTGGGCGGGGGATCGAGAGCGGGGGTATCGTCGACGGTGCTGTGGGCGCCGGTGGTGCAGGGAGGGATGGTCATGAATTCGTCGAAGGTGAGGACGCGGGGTTTGCAGCACTTCCACCCTGAGCTGGGTATGAGTATTGGAGGTGCTGGGAAAGGGAGAGGTGGTGTTTGGTGAGGCAGACCTACCTTTCTGGCCTTCGTGGAAAACCGGCGGTCCCGCTGGAAGGCATATCAGCTACTTTACTTTGGATGAGTATTGGTACATGTAGTAGGACAGCATTACGATGGTAGGTGCAAGGCTCTTCCGGGTTAGAGAAGAGCTTGCCGCAGCCTTTGTGCACGCACTTCTGCGACATGTTTGGTTGATATCAACCGACTGGGACACGGCTTGAAAAGATGTGCGTGACGGTGGATGTCGTTCATACTCGACTTTAGAAGCCGCTTCCGAATGCGGCGGAAGTCGAGAACGGCAGATGCCGACGAAGCCCTCGTCATGTCGTCGCCCACAGCGACATGGACTGATCGGTTCGACATTGTCATTCTTCTTCCGCAAGAATCATGAGAGTAACCTCGACGCTTCGGCAGCTGGGCCTCCGCTTGACGCTCTTTACGCGTGCCAATTGTTCGCTTTGCGACGACGCCAAAGCTGTACTGGAGAGGACGCGGAACACAAGGCGCTTCGAGTACACCGAAATCGATGTCATGGTGGCTGGCTACGACAAGTGGAAGGCTCTGTATGAGTTTGACACTCCGGTGGTGTGTTGTCGTCCCAAAACCAAGCGTAGTTGAGTGCTCATGATTGACGGGCCACTCAGGTACACGTTGACCAGGCCAAAGAACTCTATAAAGGGACCTCCCAAGGCGAAGGCACAACTGCCCAAGCCAAGAAGCTCATGCACCGCTTCACCGAAGCACAGTTGAAAGCGACCATGGACGAGGTTGAGCACAACACAGCGAGTTGATGGTGTGTCGGCCGTTCAATTCTCCTGCACTTTCGGCCAGCTCTCAGCCGAGCTACAACTCATATGGCGGGGTCGGGTTGACGAAGGGGATTCCGTTGCCGATTCGTGACATAAGGTGTCGCTGGAGAACATCTCATCTCTTCCAAGCCATACCTTACCATTCTACGACCGCGGAGATATCAAACGAGCGACGCGGCAACACGCACCATGACCATGCAGGCAGCGAATCGGCTCCAGACGACGTTGAAGAGCGGGAAGACGTCTTTTGGAGGATGGCAGGCACGAGCCTCTCCAAATGAAAGGCATGTGCCACTCAGATGTGTCACTGACGACGGTCTAGATGTTACCAGGAGCCAACCTCTCTCGCACCATAGCTCGGACACCGAATCTTGACTGGGTATGCCAAAACGTTGCCCTCCGTCCCCATGCCGAGGCTCAACGTCGATATACGTAGATCTGTGTCGATACCGAGCACGGGAATATAAGTGATGATGGGATGCATGACTGCGGGTATGAGTGAGAAGATTTCTCCTGTAAAGCTTCTAGTCTGACGATGTTGTAGTACGTTTTGGTCGATTAAATCCGCCCCCCTTTCCCCAACCTACAGCCAGGGCTGCAAGACGACGCGAGTCCAAGCTGTCTCATGCTTGAAAAACACCGCTTCGAGCCCAGAGAAAACTTCTGACACTACTGCCACGCTTCATCACTTTCGTTCCTGCTCTCAGACCTCCGCTAGTCTGACACCATCTTTCGCACAGTCGCCGCCATAGCCGCCTGCGGCGTCTCCCCCATCGTCCGCGTCGCCGAAGGCCAACACTGGATGATCAAGCGCGCCCTCGACGCCGGCGCCCACGGCATCATGGTGCCCCTCGTCCGCACCGTCGCCGAAGCGCGCAACATAGCCAGCTACTCCCGCTTCCCGCCGTCTGGCACCCGCGGCCTGGGCAGTCCCTTCAGCATGGAGAAATTTCACCCAGATCTCACGCAAGTCCAGTATTTCCAACAGGCTAACGAAGCTACGCTGGTAATACTGCAGATTGAGACCGCAGAGGCGCTGGAGAGTGTGAGTGAGATTGCGGCGCTGCCGGGGGTGGATGCGTTGCTCGTTGGGCCGTTTGATTTGGGGAATAGTATTGGGCATCCGGTGCTGAAGCCGGAGTATGATGTGGAGCTTGAGGAGGCGATACTGAAGATCCACAAGGCGGCGCAGGCGGCGGGAAAGTGGACTGCGATCTACTGTGGGAGTGGCGCCAATGGTAAGACTGATCAGTATACCCGTGAAGTACGAGCTTGGTATGCTGACGGCTCTGAACAGCCCGCAAGTATGCCGACCTGGGCTTTAACATGGTGAATACGATGAATGATGTCGGCGCTCTGAAGCAGGGCTTTGGAAGCGCGGTGGAGGATGCGAGGGGTTCCTACGTCCACGCTGGGCTGCAGGGGATCAGACACGGTATGGAGAAAATGACGAGCAAATAGGGACCACTTTTGTGAAGCCGTGTTTGCAGATACCACCCTCAACGCAAGTGGCGTATTGCTCTTGCACCAGCCACATGACCTCCTTTCCAGTGCGGTGGCAGCAAGCAAGTCTCGCATCGCTGCAAGCTTCACTGATGGCGGGTAGGTAGATGCCTCAACACCTCGCTCCCCATCTCCTAGCTCCTGTTCGCTGTCTCAAGTATGACTGCAGCGCGCTAACCACTTAAGCGAACTTCACACTCAGCGCACCCGCACGAGTCGCTACAATCCCAAGCGCTCACGCCCGCAACGCCTTTCCCCTTCAGCAAACCTCGAGTCACCACGCTGACTGTCCCACCACACCAAACCAGTACCATCAAATCCACCCACCCGAGGACCGCGATCCTAGAGAATAGTAGAGATGTGCATCTACGACGCCACCCACTACGCCTGCACCGCCGAAGACATGGTCCTCGTGCAGCAGTGCCCCTGCCTACCCGACTGCCTGCCGCATATCCGCCTGACGCTGTTTCGCACGGCGGTGTGTCATCTGTGCGCTATTGCTGGGCTGGAGGAGGGGGCTAGGATCGTGTCGGCGGCTGGAAGGCGGGAGGGGGAGGATTGCACTGGGGGAGCGGGGGGTGGAGGATTGACAGGGAGGCCGGGGACGGGGGTGCCGGGTGGAGTGGCTGGTGTGTCCGGGGTTGGATTGCATGGGTGTGTTGATGGGTCTGCGGAAGAAGATTTTCGGCCTGAAGTAGGGCGCGCGGAGCGCTTCGAGCCGCCGGCACACGCTGGCGATGCTGTGATGCCGGAGAGCACGAGTGTGCACGGTGATGATCGCCAAGACGGTGACATCGACGAGGAGAATAACGTCGACGCCATGTAGGCAGTGATCGAACATCTGCTAGGCTTGCCGTGTCGCCTTTCGTATCCTCAGACCATCGAAATGCGAATGCAGTGAGGTTGCGATTACGGGATCTGCTGACCGAGCTGCGCAGATGCTAGGCAAACGGTTGCAAAAGAGGATGACCCATAGACCGACCACCCAAGCTAGTGATTCAACCCTTCACAATGCCGTACCAAACCAATCCCATAACACCGCCCAACAATATCGCAGCCGCAGCGTTCAACCCAAACCACCTCCCAGTCACAAAGCTCGTCGCAGTCACAACCACCCACCACGGATCGCTTCCAAGCGGCTGACCAACACTGTGCTGCGCATCAATAAAACCAAGCTGCCAGAGCCGATACACAGCCGTAAACACCAACCCGACCGCCAACGCATTAACACCCCGCAAGAAAGACTTCAACCACCTCTGCGACCGCAACCTCCCCCAAACCCCCATCAACCCCGCCGAGATCAGTATTCCCGGCGCGAATATCCCCAAATAAGCCAGCAACGCCCCCACCGCACTAGGAAGCGGCGTACCGAGCGCAGCCAACGACCCGAGATAAACCGCGAAATTGAAATTCGGGCCCGGAATGGCCTGGATGACCGCGAGCCCGATCAGGAAGTCTCGTGAGGAAACCCAGCCTTCGGCTACGATGTACGTGCGCAGTAAGGGGATCACGACCGGACCGCCGCCGAAGATGATCGTGCCGGCTAGGTAGAGGTTGGCGAAGATTGAGAGGCCTCGGGGTGGGTTGGGGAGTTGGCTGCGGAGCACTAGGATGGCGACGAGGAGGGCGAGGGCGAGGGTGATGAGGGCGAGGCTTGTTTGCCAGGAGCTGAGGTCTAGTTGGAGGCTTGCGGGGACTACGCGGGGTTCGTCTTCGCGTTCGAGGACGTTGCTGGTTGAGCCTTCCTTCACTTGGAGAGCTGGTTGCTGGTTCCCACTCACTATCTGCAGCTCCACGTCCACCTCCTGACCCCCCTGCAGCGCCTCAGGTTCCAAGCCCGACCTCCGCCATAGAGCCTTCCTCACCAGCTCCCCACTCCGCTGCAGAACCCGAAAATCCCACCCCAGCGTCGCCAACCCCGCCCCGGCCATCAAAACCGGAAAATACCACAACGCCGTATACAACAACCCCGCGCACCCCCCGACCAATACAACCCCTCTCGTCAACCGATCCGTCACAGCCTTCTCCCCCAACTGCACAGCCGCGAGCGCAATAATCCCCACCGTCGCCGCATTCAGTCCAGTAAGCAGAGCGTAGACCGGGCCAGGCAGGAGCTGGTCGATCCGCGCCACGCCGAGGGAGAGCCCGTACATCCACAGCGCGCCGGGGACGGACCAGATGAGGAAGGCGAGGATGCCAGCCAGCCAGCCCGAGTGCAGGGCGTTGATGCTGAAGAGCATTTTGGTGCTGCCGGGGCCGGGGGTGGCTTGGCAGATGGCGAAGAGTTCTTGGTACTGTTTGGGGAGGGGTGGTGTCTTAGCTGCCGTAGGTCTGGTCGACGCACATGATTGATGGCGTGCAGGCAGACATACGATTTGGTCATCGATCCAATGTTTGTCTTCCACAAACCGTTTACGGAACTGATTGCTTTTGGTTAACGCCAGTGGCCTTTTCGGGGAGCAGGTTGCGGTGGCGTACGATTTGGAAGTGTACTGATGGGCCTCCGAACGCAGTGAACCCAAGGTGCCAGTTCGCTGCGAGGACCGGCCGTACTATTTCGGCGGCCTTGCTGAGCTGTAATCGCGTGTTGAGAGCATCCCAGACGCCGCGGGCCAGAGCCGAAGACATGGTGTCCGATAAGGGCGGTCTCCGTCGAGCGCGTAGATTCTACATGATTCAGAGTAATGGAAGCGTGAGGATGCGATTGCGTTGATGTGCTGAGGTGAGGTTCTCGGGCTACATTGACGTGTTCGGGCCGTGGATGCATGACTTGGCGTGCACGTGGGTGTTGCCAGCGAAGATGGAGTGAGAGGCAGCCCATCGCTGTTCGCTGCAATATTATACTACGAGCATCTATTCGAAGCCTCCCAGACTATCCAGTACCTAACCAAGGCTCATCAGCAGATCCTATGCTCCGGCACCCTCCAAGGCACCCCCAACACCTCAAAAATCCTCTTCTCATCCTTCCCCTCGACCAACGTACCCTCACTAAGCTTCTCCCTCCCATGACCCCTCAAGCATCCCTTATACAACCCTCGCTGATTCAACCGCATCCCCTTCGTGCTAGCCAAAAGCCGCAAACTCCGATTGAAAATATCGTTCCCCGTGAAATAAATCAGCGCCGCGCCGAGCTCGTCAGAAGGGACGAGCAGCAAGTCGATGCGACGCCAGGTTTTGCGGCCGGGGAGACAGGAGGCGCCGTGCCATTTGCTGCCGTCGTCTTTGTGGGTGGCGGCGAGGGAGGCGACGAGGAAACCGGAGGCGGTGAGGGTTGGGATGAGCTGCTCGAGGACTACGGCGCGGAGGTGCGCGGAGGTCGTGTCGGGGCGTGTGATGAGGCAGTCGATGTCGCCGGAGGTTGCGGCGCCGCGGCGGTAGGAACCGCCGACGATGACCTCGAAGGCTGGGTCGATGTTGTGCAAGGCTTGACGGACAACGTCGCCGTGCTGCGCGACTTCCGCGCGTGGGATGCGGGAGTTGAAGTCCTCGTAGTGATTGATGCCGATGCGTTGGTTCTCTGAAAGGCAGCCTTTCTCAAGTAGCTCGTCAAGCGTCTTATATCCCTGAGCAACCCATTCGCTCGCCTTGGCGAGGCCTGCACCGTAAACCTGCATGAACGTCTGCAAGATATGGTCGTTGGGCTCGGCTTTGACGTTGTCGAGGCGTCGAAGCCGGTTCGTTGTGGCGATCTCCTCAATCTTGCAAGCCAGACGCTCGCCAATCTGTGGCAAAGCTAGCGCTTGTTCTCTCGTCGAGATCTTGACAGGGTGGTTGCGGAGCGTTCCGATTGCCTTTCTGTACGCTCTAACACGCCACTCATCACCTGTTTTGCCGTACTATTCTGCCATCTGCTGCAAAATGGTGATGGTGGACGCATTTGGACCGTCTGAAGATCCTGCACTGTGCTTCTGCATACACTGGAATTTGTCCTGGAATTTCTGATACTTCGCCTTACGCTTCTGTAAGGCAGTAACCCCGGCCGAGCGCTCCTCTTCGTCGTCTGTCGCAGGACCTTCGGAGCTTGTAGGTCGGCTGGTGTCTTCGCCTTCTTCGTCGAGGGATACGTATTGCAGATCTTTGGCCTGTCGCACGGCGGCATCGAACTCGGCAGTCGAACCAATATCCAGAGCTAGCACTTGCGGCTCCGTCGTAGAGGTAGCTTGCCGCTCGTTACGGTCGTCACTTACTGGTGGCATCGGCTCAATCCGAGTGACAGTGACCCGCTGCGAAGACGCTGCTTCGTCTGTGGTTCTCGGTGACTCTGGCGCACGAGCCATGACTGAGCGGCCTGCAGGCTTCAGCTCCAACGACTTCGGTTGCTCTGCTGATGAAGCCGCTGCCATCCCTATTTCTAGCTTGGTCACTTCAGGACGAACATCCCCCTTGACCCGAAAGCGCTTCTGCAGTGGGTTCACAACCGTCCGGAATGCGATGCAGTCCGCTGGGTAGTTCTCGTTTACCACGATCAGCTGATGAGGCAGATCGGTCAGCTCCAAGTGCTTCCTTAGCGAATCAAGATGGTATAGCTTGTCTGCGATCACATGAGTAACAATTGGAGTCCAATCCTTTTGCCACGTCGCCCCGAACTCGATCGCCTTCATCATGCGCATGGCCCGGGCGGGGTTCTTGTCATCGTTGGGGAAGAAGTAGAAATGCATGCCCTTGAAGATTTGCTGGGCCTCGGGAATGAGCTGGGTAGTGCCGTCGCGTTTCCGCTTCATTGATTTGGGCATCTTGGGGATGGCGGTGACAGGTGCTGCGAGTGTCACGACCTCACTTGGAAGGCCAGTAATGGTAGCACTCTTGATCAATCGAGGTGGTGCTCGGCCACTGCTCGTCTCTGAGCGCTCAACCTGAGCTGGGTCGTTGAACCGCCGGGACGGCTCTTTGACCAGATTGGTGTCGGATGCCGATCTGGGCAGACCGCTACCCACCTTGCTTGAATGGTGACCCAAATGGTTCTTCGATGCATTTCGCAGGGCCTTGACTGAAGCCGTGCGGCCTGGATCCGGCTCGTCGTCGCTTTCTGCAAGCGCTCCATCTAGACTCGCGTAGAACGAACGCTTCTCCTGGAGCTGTCTCTCGGCGCTGGCGACCGACATGACACTCATACTTCAGCCAGGAAAGGACTTGATATGATCAGATCTACAACGGAATCAGGACGGGCAGCGATGTATCAGTCAGTGTGGATCAGGCTTGCAGCAGCCTGCGAGCAACATTCCCGGTGGCGCTTGTGATACCGAGCGCAGGCAGCAGGCGCTCTGGTCAAATACATGTAACCCACCGCATCAGTCATGCACGTGTGAAGTGACAGTGATGACGAGGTGCGACCAAAGGGAGATTTGATGTACACACTGACTCGTGAGCGCGCCTGCCCCGCAAATAACGCGTCCCCCCACTTCGAGAGACAACCGCCCGCAACTGTGCTTCTTCCACCAGCAGCACAGCAGGCGCCATGTACGCCGAGCAGGCCAACAAGCTCGTCCTCGACGCCAAGCGAATCGAGAAGCTGCCCCATCTCCCCCCCTACGCCGCCACCACCGTCCGCGCCGTCACCAAAGAAGTCCGCGACCTCGACCGCGAAGTCAGCAACCTCCTCGCCCCCTACAACACCGGGTCCACCCAAAGCAGCGACGGCACCCAGATCAAAAGCAGCGCTTTCAACCCGGCCGATGACCCGGCGACAGCGTGCGCGCTGCTCGTGAACCACCTCAGCATGCAGCGTAACAAGCGCTGTCTGCTAGCCTACCACCGCGTCCGCACGGACAAGTTGGAGGAGATGTGCTGGTCTGGCGTCGATGTCGCGGATCTACAGGCTGCGAGTCGGAGATCTACGTTGCGGGCCGGCAACCAGAATGCCGCGACAAGCAGTCTGAGTGCGGAGGAGGAACAGTATATGCATCAGTACAGCGACCTGTTGGCTGCTTATAAAGGGCAATGGACCGATATCGATCTTACGGGGAGTCTGGAGCCGCCGAGGGATATCTTTATTGATGTGCGGGTGCTGCAGGATGTGGGCGAGGTGCAGACGGAGTATGGGAGTATCACTTTGACGAAGAATAGCCAGCTGAATAATGTGCGGCAGTCGGATGTGGAGAGGTTGATTCAGCAGGGGTATCTGCAGAAACTGGGGTGAGCGAGCGTTCATTGCTCGAGACCACATTTGCATCTTTGTTCAACGGAGATTGTGATGGGCCGCTGAAGTATACGAATGTTGGCGGAACCTTATCACCATCGCTGGTCGCGAAGCCGATGAGCCATGCCGTCCGAGTACCCATGACAGACTGTCTGACCTGCGCAGGGCAGCGCCATTGCTGGAAGAGCGGCCTCGCCTTTAACAGACATGGCACGAACTGAAGACCAAGGAAGCATCCAGGCCAGGGTTCCGCATTTCACGAACCAGACCTTGGAAGGCGGGTGTGTGATGTCCCTCAAGCCGCTGCTGCATCGCGAGCAAGCCCAGTCACGAGAAGCTGCAACTACCTGCCAACGGTGGAGATGAAGATCTCCAGCTTGGCTAGGAGCCCTGTGTCAGACACTCAATGTCAACTTGCTCCGCGACAGTATTGTAGGGGAGCGTCGGACATGGATGGGCTGGACTCGCTGGAGGGCTGGAGATTACATTCAGCGCGCATCCTTGCGTAACGCAGAAGCTGATGACAATCACCATCAGGCCAAACTCACGACTCGTAGCCGGGAGGGGGGGGGAGAGAAGGAGCCAGCCATGGAGTGTGACCTGGTCGGAGGCTTGGAGGTCGATGTCGCGGCAAGGCATACTGGGGTTCCTGCGACGTGGGAGAGCGTGACATAGACTGTCCGGATGCTGCGAGCATGGTTGAAGGGTGTATCTGGAACCCGCTACAGTGAGATGTTAGATACGGAACTATACGCTCAATCTTCTGCATGGGTGTGCCCAAAGCGTCAGTAATTTTGTTGAAGTTGCACGCAGAGCATCGTTTGTCCAGGCATCTGTGCGCGTCTGCAACTGCTCAGTTCCTCTCGTGCTCGCAGATGTTTGTTGATGGAACACCGTTTGTTATTCAAATGGGACGCTGCGGTCGCGAACGGTCGCGAAACGACGCCTACCTCATCACGAATGCAGCTGGGTTGCAGATTTTCGAGTGAGGTGAAGTCCTGGTGCACGAGGGACGGCTGCTGCACGAGCCACATGCACGGAACTGTCAACCAACATGAACATGAACGCGGTTGCAACGTGACATGACATCGGGGACATCAATCAGGCCCTAGCGTGCGTCCGCTATGATGCAAATTCCCCGTCACGCAGTCTACGATGGACTCCCAACATGGCCCAGGAGAAGCCCGTCTGATCGCTGTCCTGCTCATCACCCGGTCGAGATCGGGACCGAAACTCGTCTTTCACTACCCCGCCGTCCCGCAGACGATATTACCAAGGAGGGCGACCGATGCCGCCGAAGACGATGCCTCTGATCTGGACTCGGACGCAGGAGCGGGCGACGATGATCCCGACCGAAGGCTCAGCACACATCAACCTTCCGCCGCGCCACTCGATTTGAATACCAATCGAGGTCTCAACTCTGATATCGATGCCAACCGGGATGCGTCATCTTCCTCGAGCGACTTATTAGGCTACAGCGTGGATAGCCTCGAGAGGCTCTTGTCGCCGGGCAAGTGGGCGGCCAGGAAGAAGTTCGAGATCTGCTTGGATGGGATCACGTTCTTGGGGCACCCAATGTACGCTCGTGAGGATGGGGAGTGGTCCTCCAAACCTGTGACCGGTAGACCCATATCGGTTCTCGACTCAAGTTCAAATCGTAACGGTGATGGGCGACCAGTAGCTGAAAATGCCAACATCACGATCACTGCGCCTGAATCGCCTGCGAAAGCTTTCCAGGATTATACCCACATGCCCGATAGCTTGGACTCTCGACACGCGATTAGTCTAGGAACATCCATGGAGAGCACTTCGACTGCGTCTGGCCTGCCAGCGGAGCAGATGGTCATGTTTCAAGTCGTCTTTGCACTGCGCGGCACCCAGCAGACGTACACCGCAGCCATACACGAACACGTGGCGAAGAAGCTAAGCAAAGCGTTGCATCACTGCGAACTGCAGCATGACTACGTCTCCTTCGAGGGTAGGAAGATCCTCGCTCTAAAGTCAAAGGCTAAGCAGAATCACACAACTCCCGATAACCTCCTCACACAGCTCGTGGAGCACAGCGAGCTGGCCTGGGCGCTGAAAGAAATCTACGAGAAAATCGCCGTCAACGACGTAGCAGGCATCCGACTAAACGGCACCCCAATCTCCCTCCACATCCCGCCAGAAGACCACCCCCCCACAACTCCCAGTAGCCCGCCACTAACCCTGCACTCCGCCCTCCTCCTCCTCGAAGACAAAGAAGCCCTCCTGAATTCCCTCTCCCACCCCGAAGCCTCCCCCCTAGCTCACTTCATCCGCTCCCACACCCCCACCAAACCCCTCTGCAAACTCGCCACAAACCTCAACATCCCCTTAAACGAAATCCTCTACCTCTCCCACCACCTGATTAAATGGCGTAAAGCCCGCGCCATACTTCCGCTCCATCCACGCAATACCTACGTGCTCCACCCCGACGCCCCGATCGACAACCTCGTGGAGTTGATACCAATCTACGCCGCTAGGTTCGCTGCTCTGCCTACTCTACCGCAGATGATCAAGGTGCTGAGCGGGAAACCGATGGTGTACGGATTGCTGATTCCTTCGCGGGACCATCGGGAACCGTATATGGAGATTCTAGCTTTTCTCGATCGGTACGGGTTCGTGGCGAGGCTGCAGACGTTTGGGTGGCTGAGGAGTGGAGGGGGTGGTGAGGAGAGGGGCGAGAGTGAGCGGGCGGTTTCAGGGGTGAGTTTGCTGTCGCCGCATTTACGGCCGGTGGAGGACGATGAGGTCAGTGTGGCTTCTGAGCAGACTGTTATTACTACTTTGCCAGTCGAAGATGTTGGGACCAGGCATGATGGTGGGGTGTTGCGGGAGAGGTTGATTCTCGACCTGGCTGATCCTGGGACGGAAGAGGGCGAGGCGCTTGATCGGATAGTGAGCTCTCTCGAAGATGCAGAGCTCCGCGAGCGTCTACCACAGATGCTCATTTACTTTGACGGCCAACACGCGCTGGAGGACATCGCGGTGAGGGAGGTTCTGAAGCGTGCCAAGGTTGAGGAGTGGATCGCATTGCTGCAGACGGAGGGCCATCTCGTGATATTTCGAGCCATATGATTTGAATGGCTCACGCTGAGGAAAATGTCGAAGCTTATCAATCAATCGCGGCAGAGGGAGGAGACGAGTGCGATGATGAATCAAATACTTCTGCAAAGCTGATCACAACCGAAAGCTATCCGTCCGCTGTCCTGCAATGCAATCCTACAGCCAGCCGAAAAACGTGAAGGGTATCATCTTACAAAAGCAAAACCCTCAAACGCCGGGTAGATACTTCGATCAGTCTCATGCCATCAGAAAGCGCTCACAACCCTCCTGCGATCTTCTTGAACCAGCTTCCACGCTTCGACTCGCTCCTCTGCACCGCCGGCCGCCCATCCCAACTCTTAACACCCATATCATTGAACCCAATACTATTCGCCGGGCCCCCATAGCTCTGCTGCCGATCATACCCACTGCCCCCCGAGCTACTCTTAATCCCCTCCCCCTCTCTCTCCCGCCTGCTACGCCTTCTCCTCTCCCCATCCTCCCCGTTCCCGTAACCGTCCCTCTCCTTTCCCCGCTGATGCCTCAGCTCCCGCGCCGTCGTCTCCTCAAAAGGATGCAGCGCCGGCACCCCATCGTCCACGGCGAAAAGCGCCGGCGCATCCACAATCGTGCCCTCGACCGGCGGCGGCGGCGGCGGACTCTCATTGACAGAGTGCACCCACGACGTCGTCTTGTCACCCCCGGCCTGGATGTACGGGCGCCCGTCAGCTTCACGCTCTCCGCGGCCGTTGTGCTCGTCAGCGGGTGGTGGGGCGGGCTCACCGTTGCGCTTGTCAAAGTAGTCATCCACCGGCGCCGGGTAGTCGGTTCGACGACGCGACGTGCGAGGGCGCTCTTTGTCCGTCGCGGTGGTGCCCGGGTCGACGGAGCGGCGGAGACGCCGGTCTTCGCGGCGGGCGCGGCGCGCTTCTTCGTCTTCGGGACGCTCTGGGGCGTACGAGCGGCGTCGGTCAGAGGTTGTGGGTCGGACGGCGGGTTCCGGTTCTGTGCGCTCGCGCTCTCGCTCACGTCTGCGCTCGCGCCGTTCGGCAGCCTTGGCTTCCTCTTCGAGAGCGAGACGATCTTCTTCTGCCCGACGGGTCTCGCGTTCGGCGCGCTTAGCGCGACGCTCTTCTTTCCTGCGTGCCTCGCGCTCTTCATCTTCCTGCTTCAAGCGATCGGACTCCTCGCGCGCTTTCACCTTGCGAGCCTCCTCCCTTTCGGCTCGACGGGCACCTCTGGCTTCTTCTTCCGCTGCTTCCCGGTCACGGCGTGCGCGGCGTTCGGCACGCCTGGCTTCCTTCGCTTCCGCATCCTCCGCTTCCGTCACTGGTGCACCGTCCGTCGCTCCATCGGCGTCCGGAGCATTGCGGGTGCGGTTGACCTTGCGATCGTCGCGCCTGAGTCGCTTCGATCGATCATCGTCGTACGCAGACTCGCGCTTGCGGCGGGAAGTGACATCGTCGCTATCGTAAGCCTTGCTCTGGCGTCGATCGGGCGCAGCTGGGCGCGAAGAGAAGGCGCCGAGAATGCCGCCCATCAGACCAGGCTTCTTCGTGCTCGTGGTGGCGCGTCTGACCAGTGGCGGGCGTACGTCGAACGCTAGATCGTCCACTCTCGACTCATCACGTGGCGCATCCACCATTACCGCGTCATCCGCGCCTCCAAGGCCTCCAGACATCATCGTCGATTCGCGTTTGGAACGGCGAGACTTCTCCTTGCTGGTAGACGGCTTCTCCGCTCGTGGCATGTCCTTTGCCGAGTCCTCGGGGCCATCAACCATGATCATGTCATCAGTATCGATGGCGTAGGGATCCGGAACCTTGCGCGTCTTCGGCTTATCACGAGTAGACTTGCTACGGTTCATCCCCATCAGCTTCGCAGCCTTGTCAGACACCTCGCGCTCCTCCGGCGGCGGCGACATCATGCCCGTATCGTCAACAGCATTCGACTGCCGGCGAGATGATGGGATGCGAGTGGACTTCGAGCGCGACGGAGTAGAACCGAGACCGAACATGGCTCCGAAGCTCTGTCCGCGCGAGCTACTGGGTCGAGACTTCGATGCGGACTTGGCGTCCTTGTCCGAGCCGGACGACTTGGACGCTTTCTCCGCGGGATCCTTGTCAGTAGGTTGGCGCGCCGACTTGGAGCGACTGAGTGTGGCAGGTCGTTCTTTCACAGGCGAGGAGGCACCGTCCTTCGAGCGAGAGTCCTTTTTGGAACTCGACGTCGCGGGTGGCGTGGCACCCCAGAAACCCCACGAATTGGAGCCCTGATCGCGCACGACCTTCGGGCGTTCCTTTTTGTGGCCCTTCGAGTCGTCTTTGCTTCCCTTCTCCGGCGGCGGTGTTGGGAGCTTGGCAGTCGTGTCGTCCAAATCCATGAGACCGTCGAAGGCGTCGTTGGTAAGACCACGGTCTACAATCTCCGGCTTGGCGTCAGACTTGGATGTCTTAGTAGTCTTGCTAGACTTGAGGGTCTTGCTGGTCTTGGCGGATGACTTGGGAGGCGAAGCTGGCATATCGGGACTGAAGTTGTCGGTAGGAAATCCTCCTGGCAGCGGAGAAGTGGACGACAGTGGCAGCACTGATACGGGGTCAGTGTCAAGCGGGGCGAGGTCTTTGCGGTCCTTTCTGGACGACGAGGAGGTCTTCGATGTACTTTTCTTTGAGGACGACTTGCCGTCTTCGGGAGAGGGGGGGACAACGACGACCGGTGGCTCAGCCTCAGCTGTGGTAAGCGGCTGTTGTTCGTGTGGCGGGGCGGCTTCTCGGTCTTTCGATTTGCGAGAATCCGGGGATTTCTTGGCGCTGGGTGGGTCCGCGTTGTCACCTTGCAACGCCTTGATGCGGTCCTGGATGCTGCTCGATTTCGACGTCGTCTTCGATTTGCTCGTTGATGATGATGAGGATTCTTTGCTCAGCTTGCCAAAAGGCGACGTTGCTGACTTCACCCCATCATTCGCGAAAGTGACTTCTGGCATCTTCGGCAGCTCGGTAAGCCCCGGCCCTTCGCTGGCCCATGCGTCAGGAGTACCAATTTCCTTACTCATCTCCGCCCCGGCTGTGGCTTTCTTCCCAGATTTTGACGGCTTGAGTCCTGCACCCCAGAAGCCCCAGCCTGCAGCCGAAGGTGCCTCCTCTGGCGCCGGCTCGTCCATCAGGTCCACGATTGGGTCTGGAGCTGGGTTGTTGACAATCGCAACCGTGGGCTCGGACTTCTTGCTACCCTTGCTGGGCTTGCTCTCCACCTTGGACGGCTTATCGCTCTTCTTCTTGCTATCCTTGCTGTCCTTGGCAGACTTCTTCGGGGGCGCTTCGTCGATGATGTCTAGTATCTCATCCGGGTCCTCGCCCATAGCAGCAGCGAACAGCGCATCATCAGCCTTTCGCTGTTCCTCTGCCGCAGCTGCCTTGTCGGCCTCCTTCTTCTCTCGTGCTGTCTGCTCGGCTGCCTCTTTAGCTTCGCGGTCCTTCTCCTTGGTGGATTTGGTTGAAGACGAAGTCTTGCTACTGCCCCATAAGCCCCATTTCGAGGCCTTCTTCTCCTCGTGTGGGCTTTCGGCGAGCGGCTCAGACGGTAGAGTCGGAAGAGGAGGCGCGGGTGCCTCGTCTACGATGTCCAGGATGTCGTCCGGCGAATACTTGTCTCGCGACTTGGTTTTGCTGAGTTTTGTGTCAGTGGGCGGCTCCACGACACCCTTCGCGCCTTTCTTAAGCTTGGACTTCTTTGAGGAAGCGCTCGTGAAGTCATCGGCAGGTGTCTCGTTGAAATCCACCAGCGCCGGTGCAGTGTCGAGACTCAGATCATCAAAACCTTGGACCGGCGGCGGCGGCGGCGGCGGGAAGGCCGACTCTGTTTCAGCTACCCCCCCCTTCTTCCCTGCCTTCTTCTTATCCCTAGAGCGACGGATGCGTTAGCCATAACTTCAGAAAGTGCGCCCAACAGGTGTGTAACTCACTTCTTCCCAACAGCCCCAAACGCTGACCAACTCGGCTCCTCTTCAGCGGACTTGTCTTGTATGGACTCGGGCAGAAGGATTGAAGCACCGGGGCTGGGGTCGACAACCTCAACGATGCCCTTCGCTATATCCTTACGCGCACCCTTCTTCCGCGTGCCCGTCGACCACGGGTCGTCCACCTTCGGCTCAACAACAGCATCGGGTTGCAGAAAGTTGCTTCCACCTGCAGGGGAGTCGTACGCGCCGCTCTTGCCTCCCCAACCGCCTAGCCAATCGTCCCCACCGGACTTCTCCTCGACTGTGGGGTCCGGTACTGCAGGAGTCGGCGGCGCAATGTCATCGAATGCTGACTTCTTGCTACCCTTCTTCTTCTTCGAGCCAGCGGTGGGAAAGCCATACGGATCCTCGACAGGTGGTGGTTCTTCAACGGGAGCGGGCGGAGGAGGTGGAGGGACGTCGATGACCTTCTCGTCGAAGTCATCAAACGCGCTCTTGCCCTTCTTCTTCTTATCCTTCTTCGATGCACCGAACCCAAAGTCGTCCATGACAGCCGCCTGCGGCTCAGCAACAGGCTCCGGCACTTCTACGATCGCCGGCTCTTCGATCAGTGTCTGGCCCGCCTTCCCACTCTTCTTCGCCTTCTTCTTGTCCTTCGCCGACATACCGAAACCACCCCACGAGTCGTCTCCGCCCATGTCGACCTCAGGAGGTGCTTCAGCCACGATGACCGGCTCAGGAACCGGATCCGGCTCGATGGCAGACTGCGGCTCCGATGCGAACCCCGCTTTCTTTCCCTTCTTCTTATCTTTCTTCGAACCGAATGCAAAGCTTGAGAATTCGTCCTCCTTGACTTCTTCAACGGGCGGAGGAGGAGGTGGAGGCGTGATGTCGACCTCGGCAGGTACTTCCACCACAGCCTTCTTTGCGCCCTTCTTAGCCTTCGCCCCGTGCGTAGCTGGGGTGCTTGCGA
This sequence comes from Friedmanniomyces endolithicus, assembly GCA_030411845.1. Lineage (NCBI taxonomy): Eukaryota > Fungi > Ascomycota > Dothideomycetes > Mycosphaerellales > Teratosphaeriaceae > Friedmanniomyces > Friedmanniomyces endolithicus. The sequence continues at coordinate 96,612 of JASUXV010000036.1, forward strand.
AGCTCCATGGATCTGGCTCAGCCGGTGGGTCTACCTTGGCAGATGATCCGAAGGCATCAGCGGCTGCGCCTGCGTCGCCAGCGTCGCCACCAAGGTCGTCGAAGTCGAAATCGAAGCCACCCTTCTTCTTCTTGTCCTTCTTCGCCGCAGGTGTCGGACCTGAGATCGCTCCGAAGTTCCAGCTGTCATCCGCCTTCGGCGTCTCGCCTAACTTGTCCTCCTCCGTCCCACCGAGTCCCCAAGATGATGTCCCAGTCGCTTTTGCTCCTCCTCCAGATGATGACCCTCCCCATCCACCTCCCCAACCTCCGCCAAAGCTGAAACCAGATGACTTGGTCTCGGCGGCAGGAGCGTCCAGTCCAAAGTCGAGGTCAAGCTTGGGGGCAAGCTTATCATCATTCAAATTGACCTCGTCAAATTTCATGTCGTGTTCGGGAGCAGTTGGTGGCGGCGGCGGTATTGGATCGTTCTGCGACACTCAAGCGTTAGATCATGTGTCGCATCAATGTTGTGTGTGCGACAGGTGTTAAAGACGGAACAGGAGCGGTGTCGCATGCGGTCCAGCCCGGGCGCATATCGGTATGCACGCTACGCGTCAGATTGCGGAGGCCCCAGCTCCAGCCACTCACGCTAGAAGGCCAAGGCCTTCTCCTTTCTGACCCGGTACGGGGGTACATGCCGGCCAGGAGTGCGATCCGATGAGCTCATATGAGATGCATGAGTATGCAATAATAGGGGTGTTTGTCGTGGCTGGTATACACCACCATAGCAAGTCCGCTATGCAGTTGATGTCGATCTCCGCGACGTCGAAACAACAGCAGCATTCGTGCAAGTCAACCTGATCTTCCTAAGGCGCAGCTCTTCGGAGACATCGCAGATGACTGCATCAGCCCGTGTTCCGGTTGTATTGCCTTAGGTTCCCGGCTTCGTTCTTGCGTGGTGTGACAGAGTCGCCGTAGTTCCGCTCTCCAGATGCGGTACCGTACTGCAGTGTAGCAATTTAGAGCTGATGCATTCTCGCGTGCGCACACAAAGCGCAGGATACGAAGTTGGCTGCTGGCGTGGCTGCTCACCCGAGCCCAAGACCCTGACAAGTCATCCAGTAGCCATGTAAAGTGTATGTCGTCTCGAACAAGCCGTCCAGCCTCCGATGTGGCTGGAGACCAGAGGACAGCCCGAGTGTGAAGCGTAGATCCAAGAGAGGCCAGCCGGATACTTGCGCACGGAGGACGGAAACGACAAATTCATGATGAGAAGACAACGTACCTTGCCTTTCTTCGCCCCCTTCTTCTTCTTCCCACCTGAGAATCCCCTGGCCATCATTAGCACGACATCGACACCTCGTGTATCGTATTCGAGAGCTCACCACTCATCCGCGGCGTCAGGCTCTGTCGCAGTGGCGGGAGTCGCATCCAGCGTCGCACTCCCGCCTAGATCGATCGTATCGAGCACCGGGTCGGCGAAAGCTTCCGGTTCAGGCTGGCCCTTCTTGCCCTTCTTCTTTTTGCCGCCTGCGCTGGCAAAGGCGCTCCTGCAGACGAGATATCTCGGTTAGCGTGTGTCACATTTCGTAGCAGCACTCGAAGGTAGACGATACCAATCATCTGCAGCCTCAGGCTCGGCAGCCGGAGCAGGCGTAGGGTCCGCATTCTCATCATCAACCTTCTTAGCTGCCTCATCGGCCTCGAACTCCTCCCACGCATTCTTCTTCTTCTTCTTCTTCCCCTTGGCGGTTGTAGCTCCAGTCGCCCAATCGTCACCATCTCCGCCATCTCCACCATTCCCACCGTCACCAGGAGGGTCACCTCCAGCACCGAAGCCGGCATCGTCGCCCGCTCCGTCTCCAGCGCCACCTTCCTCACCGCCGTCGGCCGGCTTCTCGCCTTCGTCGTCACTGCCTGCCCATTTGTCCTTCTGCGCTGACTTGGCCGCCTTTTTGGCCTTTTTGTTGACGTGGCTGCGAATCCCAGAAGGCGAGGTGAAGTCTATCTCATCCGTTGCCGAACGCGACGCGGTGTTAGCGGCACGAGCATCCTTTCCCGGCGCGTCGATGTCGCAGACGTTAAGCTGCACGGTTGCCAAAGCCTCGGTCAGTGTGTAATCGGGCGGCAAGTCGGTCAGGCAGTCATCATATGGTTGGGGCTGTGGTGTACCGGCAACCTGAGGCGTCGCAATGGGCCGGAAGAGCTCTCTACCGGTATATGCCGTCCCCAATGCCACTTGTGTACTTTCCACATGCGACTTGGCAGTGCACACACTCTTAGCCGAATGCAATTGCTCCCACAAGCCCGCGAGGGCTTTTATGCGCACTCTCAGCTCATGGCGCGTGTCAATCGGCCCAGTCCTCGCTGGCCGGGTGTCTCGTCTGAGCCAGTCGAGGGCAAGGAGGTCTCCGTTGTATGTTGCGACCAGAGCAGCCATTGATGGCACAAGAACTGCGTATCTCGTTGGAGGAGGCTGGGATCATGGAAGGCGAGCGGGCTTTCGTCTGGTGTCGTCTCCGAGGAAGTGGGAAGCGCAGTGTATGGCTATCGTAGAAGGGAGTGCACAAGGCCTCGTGATGAGGCAGTGAGGAGCAGGTGTACTGTGTACAACGATACAGGTACAGGATGCCGCAAAGATGGAAGGGTGTGGCCCAATTCGCCCGCTCCGACCCCCTGCGTACGGCTGGCGTATTCGCTCGTGTGTATCAAGCCAATCGTTGCCGGGATCCCAGCGGGTGGCGTGAAACACCAAAGCGTCATAAGCGCACCACCCTCGCGAAAACAGACCTCATGTTAAACATATAATCGCTCTGCAAGTGTTGCATGTGTAAGGTCGCCGGAGAGGTGGATGTGAAGAGGACGTCTATGGAAGACTTTTCCACACCCTAATGTTTAGAGCTGCCTTACCTTACCTTCGGCACTCCCGCCCGCGCATCAAACATGGGCAGCAACTGCAATGCAAGACGCAATTGCCTGCCTGTCGTGTAGCCGCCACCTCACCCAGGCGGGGTCCTCCACGCACCTGAAGACGTCAGACCAACCTCCATTACCGACGAGACCCGGGCGACTGGTCAAACGTCGCAGGCCCGCAGAACCTCTTCGCTGGCAGACCTTCACCGCCAGAACAAGCCCCGAGGTGGCTCGCACGCAGTCGGCAAGCCTAGAGCTCGACGGCAACGTTACTGGTGTGGAGGGAGGGAGCTATCAGGGGCTACTGCACGTCGCCATAGCTCTTGTGCCACACGAGTGTAGACCCTGGGCCCACCTCGAGCGGACCGCAAGCGCCAGCGGTGCGATGGGAATCCACTTCGGCGTGATGGTGGGTATACTGACCTGATCAGATGAACAGACTCGGCCAGACATGACCGTTGATGCGACGTCGAGAGTGCTCGGGGTCTGGACGACTGCGGCGTTGAGTGTGTTCGCAGTAGGACTCGACTGTCATCAATGGAGACTCTAGCAGCTACTATAGCAGTGGGATGGGTGGGGATATTTGTTGAATCAATATCAAAAGCTGCGAGCTGGATATCGCTCTCGGACGCCAAGCCCGCGGTGGCCGTGCTTCAAATCTTCTGTACGCTCCGCACAAAAACCTGCAGTATTGAGTGCCGCTGTAGAGCAGTAGAAGCTGCAAGTGCGCTCAATGCGATCGACAGGTGTCAAAATGGGTTGATTCCTCTCTCATGATTCCGCTCCACCAACCAAGTCCGTTCCATTCGTTTCATGTCCTGGCATTCTGCTAGGCAAGACCCGTGCCCTTCTCAGTTGTAACTTCGTGTCTGCGCGGCCGCATCGGCATCTCTCGCCGCGACATTTTCGCGCGCTGTTTGCGCCAACGCATTCGCCTGACTTTGCCCTCGCTGCGCGTCCAATTGCTTGCCTAGCTTGCCTTTGCCTTGCGCACCGGCTTTTGCTCGTTCCTGCCGGCAGTGTGTCAGCCAGCGAGTCGACACAGTGTTGAACCTCCCGGGCGTTGAAGGCCGTAGGTATTCACAGGGCCCAGTGTATCCATCCGACCATCATCTCGCTTGGACATGCAATCCCTCAGCTCATAACCACGCAGTGACCACCATCCTCCCGCCCCTTTCCTGTCCCGGGGACACACTTGCCAACATCGGTGTGCCGCTTGTGGTTGAGGAAAGACTACGCACCTCAGCTGCCCTCGCCGCTGCCGCCTTCGGATCCATCGAGTCGCCAGGCACTTGCGGATTATGTCCAAGTGTCCTCCCTCCTTGCGGACTGCTTATCTTCGCCGGCGCTGCTGCTCGAGCATTGTGAGATTGTGTGGGCGCATTCGCAGGTTGTGCGTTCAGTGTCCGGCCGTCGCCCTTGAAGTTGTCCGAGCTTTCGCTGCCGCAGCAGTTGCCCATTGCGAGAGGTCGGGTGGATATGCCGTCTAGAGATGCTGAAACTGTATACTGTTGAATGGCTTCTGGCGACTACATCGCAGGCGCACTTGATAAGAATGTGTCTGTCATGCTGCGCCAGCGTCGTTCGCAGTAGTGGCGCGGCGTGCGATGGCGTTCGATGCGGGGTCGTTTTGGCCCGGATAGGAAGTAGCCAACTTGATACCACGACTATATTGGCTCACTAGAAAACCACCTTGATGGCCTCAAGCACCTTGATGGTCTTGGACTTGTCGCAGCGAGATACGTCTCAAACAAGTACGCACTGCTATCGACCGTGTCGCCGGAGCATTCAGCGCACTAGGGGACACTTGGCTCTTTCAAGATATGGCAATCCCGTATCCGTTCACCCTACCCGCTAGCAGTACAAACGCCGTCTTCTTCAACACATTCACACCCACCACCGACCACCTACCACACGACCTCCGCTCTCCTACCCCGTCCACTCGCCTCACCGGCGAGCCCGCCTTCTGCGCCGGCCGTCACTGCTGCCACTGGTCCGTCAACGGCCACACCTGCAACAACCACTACCCCTCCGCCGCCGCCCTCGACGCCCACATTTGCGCCGACCACGCTGGCCGCATAGCCTCCAACGACCAAACCGGCTCACTAGGTGGTGACTACCACTGCCACTGGGCCGGCTGCACCAAACCCGAGTCCTTCGGCAACAAGCCCAAGCTCACACGACATATCCACAGCCACACGAACCACAAGCCGCATTCGTGCTCGTATCCTGGATGCGACCGGGCGTTTGTGACGAAAGAGCAGCTGAAGAATCACGAGACGACGCATACGAAGGCAAGGCAGCATGTGTGTCCGGAGTGTGGGAAGGGTTTCGCGGTTAAGACGGCGTTGACGAGCCATATGAATGTGCACAAGGGTGCGAAACCGTACGTGTGCGAGGAGTGTGGGAAGGGCTTTGCGGATAGTTCGAACTTGAGTAAGCATCGAGCGATACATAAGAGGTCTGGTGTGAAGCCTAGGTTGAAGCGGAGGATGTCGGCGGCATTGGATGATGATGAGCCGACGACACTTCCGGCTATTATACCAGTACCACAGCACCAACATGCTCACCAGCACCACCTTATGCAACAACATCATATCCTTCCACTACCGAGCTGGGCAGCTCCCAGCGTCGAGAAGTTCCCGGCCGACTACTGCGCCGGCCGGCCATGCTTCTCCGCACAATGCGAGGCCGAGAATCGGATACCTTGTCGGAGCGTGTCGCCTTGCAAATCGATGCCGTGCAGTGACAGGGGGTGTAGCATACCGCCCTGCGACCTGTCGAGTTGTCCACTACCGGCGGAAGCACTGTGCGCGGCGCAGCCATGCGATAGTCCAGACTGCGAACTACCGGATTGCGACTGGGCGGATTGCAATTTTGACGACTGCGAGCAGCAGCATTGCCATCTGGCTGATTGCGACTTGGGAGAGTGCGGTTCCAAACTGCACTTTCAGTGTTGTGCGGAGGACTCGACTTCGATGTCGACGCCTTCGACCGGCCAGGGTGTTTCGGCAACGCCGATGCTTGACGGCTATTCACATACAGTCGCACTGCAGCATGCTTGCCCAGCGGTAATTGCGGATGCGCGGGACTGCGATATCGGTCGAGGCTTCCAGCACCTTCAAGCCTTCATCCACGGTGTAAATTGTGGCTGCGTCGACGGAATGAGTCGATAGAACCGCAGTATCGGAAATTCCAGGCCGACGAGATCCGTGGCAATGGCATCAACGTTCACCACGGTAGCAAGAGTAGCGACATAATGTACGATATCGAAGGGATCAATCTCCCGCCTTCGCTCATCCCAATCGTCTCCTCGTAGCCGACCCCTGCCCATCCTGCGTCAACCCGGTGATAGCGTCTTCGACCAGGTGCCGTAGCTCCATCTGTCCCTCTTCAGTCTGGAAGTCTTCTCTCGCGGCTAATTCTTCAATCCGACGCCTGAACTCCGGGTCCGGCTCTTCGCCCGCATCGTCTTGCTGCATCGTGCCCACCTCGATCTTGACGCCATTCGGTAATGGCGGTGGCGCATGTAAGCCGTTTGCGTCACCGTGGACCGTTCCTGCTTGTGCGCTCGACGATGTTGTTGTGCCGGAGGTGTGGTCCGGAGCCGATGTTGAAGACTCAGGCATCGGATGGCTCGCGGCCTCGCGCAGATAGGCAGCTATGAGCGGCTGCTCATCCTCGTCATCCAGTCTCTCCGCAGCTGTTTGACCATCGGTGTTTCTCAGCTCCGGATTCACCCCGATTTCGAGAACAACTTTCGCCATGTCGACAGTTTCGGCATTGAAAAGTGCTGTTTCGCCGTCTTCGTCGGTTATATTCGGGTCAACCGTGAAGTCGTGTATCAGTGCCCGAAGAAGACCAGTGTGATTGTATGAGGTCGCAGCGTGTACAAGGCTATAGCCGTGGGCATCCTTCTGCGAGGCGAGGGTAGGGTGGGAGTTAAGTTGCGCAATGACCCGGTCCGGGTGGTCTGGAACGAGGTTGAGGAGTAGGTCGATGGACGGTGTTGCCATATTCAACCCGTCAGTCCTGTGGACAGAAGCCATGCGATGTTTTCAATGGACGCTTTGTCCGGTCCACATATTCACCATATTCAAATGACATTGCACGAAGCCAAGCCCGCTCATGCTTCCCCGCAATGTGGGCGGTCATACCGCCGACGGCCCGCTCTATCCCTGACTCAGTGAGATATACTTTGTCGACCATCTCAAACTTGAGCACCTCTTCCTCATCCACGCGGCCCTCGAATTTACCACACCTGTCGCTCCCCCTCCGCTCAAGCACTCACCATGGAGGCCTCACGCGGCCCTCCCCGGGTCAAGAACAAGGCGCCCGCGCCTCAGCAGATCTCAGCCGAACAGCTCCTCCGCGAAGCTGTCGACCGCCAGGAACCCGCCCTTACTGCCCCTACCCAGCGCTTCGCAGATCTCGAAGAACTGCACGAATACCAAGGCCGCAAACGAAAAGATTTCGAAGACTATGTCCGCCGCAATCGGCTCAATATGGGCAATTGGATGCGCTATGCCGCTTGGGAACTGGAGCAGAAAGAGTATCGTCGCGCTCGGAGTGTCTTCGAGCGCGCGCTGGACTGCGAGCCAACGAATGTGCAACTGTGGGTGCGGTACGTGGAGAGCGAGATGAAGGAGCGGAACATCAACCATGCGCGAAACGTTCTTGATCGGGCCGTGACAATTATGCCCAGAGTGGATAAGCTGTGGTACAAGTATGTGTATATGGAGGAGATGCTGGGAAACATTGCAGGCACGAGGGCGGTGTTTGAGCGGTGGATGAGTTGGGAGCCGGATGAAGCGGCGTGGAATGCGTATATCAAGCTGGAGAAGCGGTATGGCGAGTACGAGCGCGCGAGGAACGTCTTCGAGAGGTTCACGATCGTGCATCCAGAGGCGAGGAATTGGATCAAATGGGCGAGGTTCGAGGAGGAGAACGGGACGAGCGATCTTGTGCGCGAGGTTTTCGGAATTTCGATCGAAACATTAGCGGACGAGTTCATGGACGAGAAGATCTTCATCGCATATGCGCGCTTTGAAGCCAAGCTGAAGGAGTATGAGCGCGCCCGAGCGATCTACAAATACGCGCTCGATCGCATGCCGCGCAGCAAGTCCGCAATCCTGCACAAACAGTACACGACCTTCGAGAAGCAATTCGGCGACCGCGAGGGCGTAGAGGATGTTGTGCTTGCGAAACGTCGAGTGATGTATGAAGAGCAAGTGAAGGATAATCCCAAAAGCTACGACACTTGGTTCGACTACGCGCGGCTCGAAGAGAGCAGTCCCTCCAGCGATCCAGAGCGCGTCCGAGACGTCTACGAGCGTGCTATAGCACAGGTCCCGCCTTCGCAGGAGAAGCGGCATTGGAGACGGTACATCTACCTCTGGCTCTTCTACGCCCTGTACGAGGAACTGCAGGCTCGAGACACCTCCCGCGCCGCGCAAGTCTACTCTGAAGCGCTAAAGCTCGTCCCGCACAAGCACTTCACGTTCGCCAAATTGTGGATCTTGAAAGTGCAGTTTCATCTCCGACAATCCGATCTGTCACAAGCGCGCAAGACGATGGGTCTTGCGATAGGCATGTGCCCAAAGAACAAGCTGTTTCGCGCATACATTGAGACGGAGCTCCAGCTTTTCGAGTTCTTGCGGTGTAGGACGTTATACGAGAAGTGGATTGAATGGGACTCCGGGAATTGCAGCGCCTGGATCAAGTTTGCGGAGCTCGAACGCGGCCTCGATGACCTGGAGCGCGCGCGAGCGATCTACGAGTTAGCCGTCAACCAGCCGGTCTTGGATATGCCAGAGCTATTGTGGAAAGCCTACATCGATTTCGAGGAGGATGTTGCCGAGGAGGCGGTGGAGTACGAGAGGACCAGGAAGCTTTACGAGAGGCTCTTGCAGAAGACAGAGCACGTCAAGGTCTGGATCAGCTACGCACGGTTCGAACTCAACATTCCTGACTTTGAGCACCCGGAGAGCGAGGCTGTAGCGCCGGAGTCTATCACCCGGGCCCGTTCCGTCTTTGAGCGCGCGCATAAGCTCTACAAAGACCGGAGGCTTGTGGAGGAGAGGGTCGCGCTGCTGAATGCGTGGAAGAGTTTCGAGGATACGCATGGTGGGGAGGAGGCGAGGGAGGCAATTGCGAAGCAGATGCCGCGGAGGGTCAAGAAGAGAAGACGGCTGGACGATGATTCTTTCGAGGAGTACATGGATTACGTGTTCCCGGCGGATGACGAGGGTAGCGCGAAGATGAGCAAGTTGATGGCCATGGCGCAGAAGTGGAAGAAGGAGCAGGAGGCGGGCTTGAGCTGATGGGATGTTTCGGTGGAGGTAACGGGGTACCTCACCATGGATACTCTCTGCCACGCGGAAGGACGACTTGAGCGCTCCGGTGTTCTGATCGACCGGGGAAACTTTGCCCAAAGCGCTTGGCCCCTTTCAACAGCCATTCTCCACCTCTGCGGACTGGCGAACGTCCTCCAGCTTCATATGGACGTGGCTTTGCGTCCGCACTTGTGGCGATCAGAGGCTCCGAGCTCTCATCTTCGTCATGCGCAGAAGAGGCTACAGTTGATGGCGACCACGAACCTGTCCCCTCTGGATCCAAGAAGGGATTTGCTACCCCTTGTCGTTGCAATATGGCTTCACCTTGGCCTGATACGATCGGCAATGCATTCTCCCACTGCACCACAGTCGATTTTCGCTCTGCCTCACTTGGGGAAGTGCGCGATTCCTCCCGACTCCGATGATCGGATGCTTGTGCCGGGACATTCCCAATCCTCTGTGAATCCGGAACGTCTAGCCAAGTCATCAGCTGCTCCAAGACGTCAATAACGCCCATGCTTGGATCCCACGCTGGCGACCAGGTCTGTTCCGCCAGCTCCCCTCTACGGGTGATATGTGGGTGGTCAGGGACCGGGTTCAGAAACCGAATGGCAGGTGGTTCCCGAGGATAAGGCATGGTGAGGTAGACCTTGACGTTGATTTGCTGGCCCGCGAATCTGGAGTTTGCCGGGAGGAACAGCTGGACCTCCTGCGTGATGTTTGCGCGTTGGAAGCGCCACTTTCCGTGTCTCGCGACACTCCAGTCTTCGCTTTCCTCGGCCAGACGGTGGAATCTCCCGGACGGGGAGGTGACGTTGGAAATATAGCCCGGCATTCGGCTGAGTCACTGCTTTGTGATCTGAGTCTGTGACGGGGAGGTCCGTGAGGATATGTATTAGACCCAGATCGCGTCGGTCGTGGATCTGGTTGCTTGTCGCAAACGTCGGGCTGTGGCGCGATGAGATGGAATGGACCAGTAACGCAAATGCGATACCACCTCAAGTCCGAGCTAGGCTGTACATCAGTCACCCTACCTCACTCCGATCTTGTCGTACGCTGTCGCTGTACGGTTGCATTTCGTCGCTCGAGACGGTCACGAAACTGGCCATCAGGCATCAATATACGGTGTTACCTTCGAGACCACTGCTCCATGAGCGACGGCCAGGCTCAGCAATTACTGTTGACTCCATTCGCCTATGCGTTGTGTATCTGCAGACGTATCGCGATCCATCTCTCAGTCCAAACTGTCTCGCCGATGGAATCGTGGTCGAGGAAGTTATTGGCATGCCGTTCATGACTTTCTGTGGGAGAGATCTATGGTGGTGAGCTCGATGGCATCCCACTGCTTGAAGACAGGTACGTCAACACCTGAACTGCATGCCGAAGTGTCGTCCAAAGTTCCCGTCCGAACGCTGGATCTATCTCGTGCGTTTCAGTCGCATCCGAAATCTTGGCGCGATGGGTTTCATCTCGTTAGCCGCTAATCACGAGATTGACGGGCTGCCGTCTCGGGTTGATCGGTAGGCTTGGCGCTGTTCGAGATATACATGATACACCCTCATTTGCGAGCGTATGGTCATGTATAGGCGGCTGCGCTGTGCTTTGGCATCGTTAATCGCGCTGAGAAGATCTTAACATCACCATCGTTCGAGACTCTTCCTCCTTTTCAATTCCTTCATTTTCATTCTCCAGTCACTCGTTGCCGATCATGTTCAATTCTGTCTCGTCTGCGCTGGCCGCAGTACTTCTCGCACGCTGCGTGCTCGGAACGAACCTCTTTGTGTCCCACTACAGCGGCAAGGTCTACACCTTGACCTATCAGCCGAACAGCAACGGCAAAAATGGGACGCTTTCGATCGACAACTCTGTCGCGGGCTGCGGCAATATGCCTTCCTGGCTGACTCTGGACCACACTTCCAAATCGCTCTACTGCTTCGATGAGAGCTCCAACAGCGGCGTGGTCTCGTCGTTTGATGTTACTGGTGCGACCCCGAAGTTGACCGGACAGGCGAAGACCTCTGGCGAAGACGTACATGGGTGGCTGTACGGTGGCTCCGATGGGCAAAGCTTCCTCTCGACGGCTGAATAGTAAGTCGCGGCGCAAAGACTTCGGCGAGAGATATGTTGGGAGACTAACAGATAATCAGCGGCGAGTCGTCGATCTCGACGTACAAGCTTCCCTTAACCTCGAGCTCCAAGGCATCGCAGAAGGACACCTTCACCATGTCTGGTAAGGGTCCGGTACCTTCTCGACAAGATGCACCACACCCGCACTCGACTATCACGGATCCGACCGGACAGTATCTCATCGCCCCCGATCTGGGAGCCGACTTGATCCGCATCTTCAGCATCAATGCCACTACTGGCAAGCTCACGACTTGCACACCAGCCAAAGCCGGCGCCGGAGACGGCCCACGGCACGGAGTCTGGTGGTCGCCGAACGATGCGACCGTCGCCAGACTGATGCTCTATACCGTCAACGAGCTTGGCAACTCCGTGACGGGGTGGCAAGTGAGCTACCCGCATTCCGGTTGTCTATCGTTGACCAAGACGCAAACGCTCTCGACTTACGAGTCTGGTGCACCGCCATCGTCGACCCTGCCTGTCAAAGCTGCAGAAGTGCATGTCCGCGGTAACTTCCTCTACGCCGCCAACCGCAATGACCAGACATTTGGTTCCGAACAAGACTCGCTGGTGACTTACAACATCAGCTCTACTGGTGTACTCGACTTTGCCGAGGCGACAAACGCGCATGCATGGTATCCGCGAACTTTCTCGGTCAATCAAGCTGGTGATATGATCGCTGTAGGTGGACAGACATCGTCGAATGTGGCGATCATCGCCAGGAACACAGTGACGGGGAGGTTGGGGGGCCTGCTTGCCAGCATCGATGTTGCCACGCCAGGCACCGACGGTGGGGAGGATGGTTTGAGCGCTGTGGTGTGGAATATGTCGAGTACGATGAACTTGAGGCTACCGGTCTCAGCATCTTGAGTCTAATATGCTGTTCTTCCGGCTTAGAGAAGCGTAGGCATTGGATAGCGAGCTGCTAAGCCAAGCGTAAGCCCATTGAGAGACTCTTCGCCCCAAGTTTTCGGTGTTTCTTGCACCGCTTCTTTTCGATTTGGCCCTAACAGCCCAGAGCTCATCGCTGTCTCGTCTATGAGTGACGTATGACCGTCGTTCGGGCCGGCTTACGGCAGAAGATCTGCTAGAGATCCTTCTAGCGATTGTACCATGCCAGTAGAGGTTGCTCGCATGTCGTGTGAGCTCGGCGGCCTCAACTCCAACCGGTATTGTCTCTTTCGTTGCCGGGCAAAGGGCGCCAGACGGACATCTGCCTTCTCATATAGACTGTCTGAGTCAGGGATATCTCTCGGCAACCAATTCACGACTCAAAGCCGATATCGGCGATTGAGCTCGGCATCAAACGCCGCGGTCCAGACGTCACTTGGTTCTTCGTACCTGCATCTTCGGTATATCACCTTGTTCTGCCGAACGGACAATCCGGGACCTCAACGAGGTTTCCCAATTGCATGCGGAGCGTTGATGTAGGGCCGTGGTCGGCATACCGAGCGGGTCCTCGACCATTTCCTTCCGATTAAATTGGAGGTGAAGGCTTTAGAATCATACATCTTCTATCGGCCCCCTGTACCATCCTCCCATATACCCTGATTCCTACTCGCGTGACCAGCCCGTTCGTAGCACCTACATTGAAGTACGGCCAGCATCACCCTCAATCCATTGACCAGCCATCATGTCTACCGAGGCCGTTACCCATCCACCGCCGACTCCTCCCTCCGAGCCGAACTCGCAAAACGGTCGGATTGCGCCGACATCCACACCACAACCGCAGCATGAAATCAAGCACATATGGGTCATAACAGGGCCGGCGGGATGTGGCAAGACGTCGGTGGCCGAGTACCTACATCAGCAGCTACAGATCCCTTACCTTGAAGGAGACACAGTAAGCCATTCCGTCCGGACTACAGATCAAACGGACGGGGACTGACAGCCCCCAGTTCCACACCCCCGAGAATGTCCAAAAGATGGCCAATGGCCAACCTCTGACCGACGCCGACCGCTGGGACTGGCTCATCCTACTCCGCGAACAAGCCCTCCTAACTCTCACCACCAAACCCACCGCCCCTCCAACCACAACACCCACAACCCCCACTACAACCACCACCCCACCCCCCTCAGGCGTGATAATAACCTGCTCAGCCCTCAAACGCAAATACCGCGACGTCCTCCGCATCGCCGCCTACCGGCGCGCAGACCTCAAAGTGCATTTTGTCTTCCTGCAAGCCAGCGAGGCGGTGCTCATGGATCGCGTGCGCGGGCGCCAGGGCCACTATATGAAGGATTACATGGTGCACTCGCAGTTTCAGAGTTTGGAGGCGCCGCAGCGGGATGAGCTGGAGGGCGTGACGGGGGATGTGTTAGGGGTGGATGCTGGCGGGGAGAGTCGGGAGGTACAGCGGTTGGCGCTGGGGGTTGTGAGGGGGGCGATGTGATGAGATCGGTATCCAAGGGGCAGGAATGATCGGTGGGAGGCGTAGATGGAGTATGATCGGGATGGATATACCACTGCTTGGGCTTTTGCTGCACTGTATCACTAAGATAGAGTAGCGGACTGCATCCTATGTACTGCTGACCACCTCACGACTTCCCAAACGCCGCATCCACAATCTCCGCCAACTCGCCCAGTCTGGTGACCCGCAACTGAAATCCGAACCTCTCCTGCGCATTCTCCACACTCCCACCCATGGCCCCCTGCCGGTCCACCCACACACTCATCAACTGCATCTCGCTCGCCGGCCCGTGATCGTGAAACAAACTCTGCGCCACATGACACAAATCCCCCTTCTCGATTCCGAAATCCTGCTTCAGATGATCGAGGAGGTAGTGGAAATTCTTCAGACTGGGTTTGTAGGACCCGATGTCCTCGGCCGTGTAGATGGCGTCGAAGTCGCACCCCTTCAGTGGTCCGGAGAGAGTTTGCGCGAAGGATTTGTTGTCGACGTTGGTGAGGGGGATGAGCTTGTAGTGCTTTCCTAGCCGCTGGATCGCGGCCACGGTGTCAGGGAAGGCAGGGTAGGTCCCGACTTTGCCCGCGTACTCTTTACACGCTTCATCGACTTCCTTCTCCGTTAGCTTGCCCGCCTCGACTACTTTGAGGTCTTGCAGGGCGTAGCGTCGCAGGCCCTCGGCGATGACGTCCGATTGCAGCCAGGTCGGGTTGTCGCGCTGGATCGGGGTGTCGTGGTTTTCGATGTCGAGCAGGAATTGCTTGTTGTCTTTTGGCAGGTATGGGCCCAGGGCTGTGGCGCGGGCGGAGGAGACGATGCCGCCTTCCCAGTCTATGAGGGTGCCGAAGATGTCGAAGGAGAGGGCGCGGATGCGGGTCCAGGGGACGTTGGCGGCGGTTGTGAAGGCCATACTGATAGCTCGGGGGGTGGTCTTTGGGGTTGTGTTGGGTTCTCGGGATTGAGGAAGACGAACGAGGGAATTATGTTCTTGGACGGATCACGACTGCTTGAGTTGGAGGCGACTGGAGAGTCGAAAGATATATTTCGTCTCGACGGTGGGTTACACGCCCTTCTACGCGGATGCCCCAGTGAAATTACTTGAAGTAGAATATGATCTCTTGAAGAGTCGACGGTGCGCCGTGGAGGAGGCGAACTCGAATCCCAATCGGGCAACTCCAGGGCGCGTTTCGGTTCGCCAAGACGCCATTGGACTCCGGCGGGCTCGACTGTCGCGTGATGTGTCGCCCAGATTTTCACCCAGACGGTCGAATATGTGGGCACGCATATCACTCAGGGAAATGTACCATGGGCTGAGACGTGGAACTCCATCGTGGACTTGATCGTCTGTGTCGGTGGTGACAAGGCTGGTGAGACTGGAACCGGAAGGACAGCTTGGCCGAGGCACATGCCAGTCCGACGTCGCTCTTGGGGTGACTTCCATTCACTGTAAACAAGTCTGCACCTGAGCACATACTACCTCTTCCCCCATCTCACAGCGCGTACAACCCCCTCTCCTACAACCAACCATGACCTCGCAAACCCCACCATCGCCTACCCCCACCGTTCCCACCATCTTCCCACCCCTCCTCCGCCTCCCCCTCGAACTCCGCCAACAAATCTACGCCTACCTTCTCCCCCGCGAGAACACCTCCCACCCCCTCCCCTCCGTAGGCATAACCTCCATCTCCCACCGCCTGCCCTCGACAAGCCTCCTCAACATCCACCCCACCCTCACCGCCGAACTCCTCGACTACTTCTACGCCATCACGACCTGGAAACTCATCTTCAGCCACGCCTTCAATTTCTTCCGCGTGGACCCTAATCTCGAGAACCTGGAGAAGACTACCACGTTATTACGGCTACGGAAAGTCGAGATTGTCTTCTTCTGCGATATCTTGTTGTTGAAGGAGTATCCCAGTTTCGGCCTCAAGGACTTTTGCACGGAGATCAGGCGGAGGTGCGAGAGAGCTTGCAAGGTGCTTACGCGAGCGAGGGAGCTGTCGATTGTGACGGTTAGTTGGATCGATACTACGCTCACTGGTGGCTGGGAGGAGAAAGCCACGATCTTGCAGCCTTTACTACAGCTTGGACCGGAAGTCACATTTCGCATTGGCGAGATCAGCGGGCCGACGGAGGTAGATCGGGAGAGGTTCGTGCAGGCTATGCAGGATGTGTTGGGTGAGGGGAGGAAATTGGAGGGCGGGCTGGAGAGGGTGAGTGAGGAGGATCGGCCGACGAGGATGAGGATGTTGGCGTTTGATCCTAGGCAGGAGAGGCGTAGGCTGCAGGATGGCGAGGGAGTTGGGCAGCCCTCTGGGAGGTCTGGTGAGGAGAGAAGAGTGATGTCGTCGTATCAGCGGATGTGGCAGCATCTCGGCGGGAGAGAGGCTGCGGACGCGGCCGCTGCGAGATATTGAGGCTGTTGGGCGGGTAGTGAGGAAACGTTGTGATGAGGGAGTGATATCGTCGTTATCAGCGGATGTAGCCTTTTTCTTGGTGGGAGTGAGGCCGCAGAGGCATGTGGCTTGAGACGAAGACGTTTCGCATGGCTGTAAGCTTTGCGTAGGCCCATCGTTAAGCCACGGCTGTATAAGCGACTACTTCAGACAGATCACGTCTTCGTCCTACAGCAAGGCCCTTTTACGGGAATGTTAGCTCCGACTTCCTCCATCCGCCCAGTCTAGGGGCACTCGAACAAACAAATATAAAGAGCCTCTCGCGAGAAGTCGTGCAGTTGACCCACGGCTTGTTCAAGAGAAGTGAATGGGAGAGGCTGGTCAGGTGGAGGGGCTGTGTAAAACAATGCTCTCCTATTCACACCAGCTCCTCAATCAATAGCGTCATGTCATTAGCCATGTCTCATCAGGTCGTCTTCACCTAGACTATCAAAACGTCGACGCCAATCACATCGCCCCTTTACCGCCATCCAATGCCCTTTTCACGCAGCAACAACCTGCTGTTCATGCCCACAATACTCCGCACCAGATCCCAATCGCCATCCTTCCCCACCCAGTCGCACACCACAATACCCACCCCACCATCACCCGGCACAGCCTCACTAGGACCTTTCGTACCCTTATCCCCAATATCATGCTTCTCGCACAAAAACGCCAACACAGCCGGATTCAGCTTCGCAGCGATCTTGTCCGGCCAACACCCCACTTTCCAGAAATTGCTCGCCGACAAGAAATTCAGATACAGCGGACCCGCCGGCACAGGATTCGCGACATCCGTCGTCACGCCCGGTACGGGCGAAATGACGCTGGCGGCGCGCTCGAAGTGGTCGCAGCAGAGGCCGATTTTCTTGTCAATGTTCTCCGTCTCGAGGACTTCGCAGAAGTCCTGCACGCGGACGTGGCCGTAGGTGCAGTCGGGCGTGTTGTACTCCCAGTTCTCGGCGTTGATGGCCCAGCCTTGGCCGTCGTATTCGGATTTGAGGCGCTCGGCGAGGGCGAAGCGGCGGACGAGGACGATTTTGCCGCGGGCTTCGCCGAGGGTGGGGATGTGAGGTTGGGTCCACCAATCTTGGGGGTTGACGTAGTGGTCTTTCATGATGGTGGAGAGCTGCTCGTCGGTGGCGTTGCCGGTGCCCTCCCGCTTGACTGACATTATCAGCGTTTCGCTTGGGTTCTGGCGGAGGAAGTCGAGGACGATGTTCACGAGTATCCGGAACTTCTTTGGGCCTGTGAGGGAGATCGGAAAGACGCCGTGGACAAGGTGCAAGCTTTCGTCACCAGGGTCGTCGGGGGATGTGGGCTGCACGCGAATGTCGAAGAAGCGGACGCCATTGATCAGTTGATCATGGGCTCCGACGGCTTGGCAGCGGACGGATGGGAGGGCGGTATGGTGGGTTGGCGAGTTGTGAGTCCCTGGGATGGATATGGCGGAGAGTGGCGTGGGATCCGTGAGCTCCTTCATCCAGCATTGCAGGTTCATGTTCTCGTGGATGGAGAGGAAGTGACTAGCGGGCAGGTAGACCGCCGTGTACTCGTGCTTGGGGTCCGGCGTAAGTGGCACAAGCGACTCGCTTGTGGTGGACGGTGTCGGCGTGTCAATACGCCACCTTCCACCCCCGTCACCTTGGAAGGTCAAGCGCAGGATCTCGGTCGAACTACGCTCGGTCGTCTTGATGTCCGTCGGATGCGTGGTGAAGGGCTCCATGCGGACGTCGACATCCTGCTTCGTGAAGCTCTGTGCCTTGTCACCGACCGACCTGGATGTGCTGTTATGACCCAGGAAGCCGGTGAAATTGGACGTTAGGTTGGAGAAGCCGCCGCTGGGAAGGAAGTCCTTGGCGTTGGGTGCTTCATACCGCTCGACGAGCTTGATGGTGAGAGGCTGTGCGGTGAGGTTGCGGATAGTGATAGGAGCTGACATGGTGCTGTACGTATTAGCTCTGCTGTAGGTGTTGTGTAAGATATCGGAGGGTGTGTTGACTTGCCTTGAGAAGAGGAAGAAGAAAGTTGGAACTTGGAGGCGGAGGGGCGGCCATTGGAGTGAGGTTGCCGTGTGCGGTAATGCGGACCAGCTTCCGCCGCCTGGTCTGGCTGTGATTTGTGCTCCACGACTTCACCTTCTTCAATGCATATGTATGAACAATGGCCATGTAGACTGACTGTATTCGGTCCATACCTGCATACATGTATACGTGTGCGTATCAACCCACTGGAAAGCGCAAGACGCAGCAGGCAAGAGGAGCGAGTAGCACTTTCCCATCGACTCACATGCCCGATCATCTGATGCTGAGGTGTACGCCACATCTCTGCCGTCACTTCATACCTTGAACGGCGATGGCTCAAGATCATATCACTGCTATCGCTGACTCCGGCTTGGATCTTACCAAGGGTCGGGACGGTGAAGATGCGCATGAGCGGTTAGGCGACCGCGAGAGCTCAGACGCGGACCTAGCAGTCTTCTCCTACGATGCGCTCCCTCCCCCTAGTGAGGGTCAGTACATCCGACTGACGGAGATACTCGGCGAACTCACAGACGCGGGCTGCGTGCAGTGCCTACTCCACCATATTCGCTTCGATCGCGATACTCCCGAGTATGAAACATTGTCTTACTGCTGGGGCACTTCTAGTGACGTGCACATCATCTCATGCAATGGGCAGCGCCTGAGAGTGACGCAAACCTTGCACCGGGCAATGCACGCCCTGTTGACCCCGGGTAAATCTCGCCTCGTATGGATCGACCAACTGTGCATCAACCAGCATGACGATGCCGAGAAAACGCAGCAAGTGAGTATTATGCGAGACATCTACCAGCGGTCCGCTCTCACGATAGCGTGGGTGGGCAACGCTGATTGCCATACCGAAGTTGCTCTGAAAGCGGCACACCGCATTGCTATGGCCATGACATCAGACACGGTTGTGAAGACTCTGAAAGAAACCCATGGTGGCCCCTGGTCCGCTCACAGTATGGACACTTTTGTCGAGTATAGGAATGGATGGGGAGACGCCAAACCCAGCCGATCGGAGTGGACTGCGTTGTCAGTCCTACTGGGTCGGCCCTGGTTCGCTCGCATGTGGGTGCTTCAAGAAGTCGGTGTATCAGGCCGTGTTGTGGTGCAATGCGGTGACGCTCAAGTGGACTTCGACGAGCTAATGTGGGCCGTCTCAATCGCCATCCTGGCTACAGCGGGACGCAAACGACAGGTCGCGATTGGTCGTGGCAACGTCAAGAAGTTGATGTTCTTGAGTAGCTTGCGGCAATCAGAGCCGTCTGATGCCAGTCTTGGCCTTTTGAGATTGATTGAAGCCGCGCAGTCCTTTGGCGCCACAGACCCGCGCGACAAATTCTTCGCCCTGTATGGACTCACCAACTCCGACCTGCCGTCGCTTGGCCTCGGCGCGGACTACTCATTGCCAGCGGATTGGGTATACATGCAGACCGTGTCAACCTTGATGAAGGATAGCGGCAGTCTACAGCTACTGGAGCTGGTCAACAAGCCCTCGAAACGGTCGCCACTGTTACCGTCGTGGGTACCCAGCCTTGAACCTTCGACGCTTGCCGTCGACTCGCTCTCTGGATCAACCTGGAGCGAAGTCTTCACCATCGGCCGAAAGATGCACCGCCGGCTCATTGCGATAACCCTCGAGTCCCGTTTTCCCAACTGGCATACTCTCGATGAAGACAAACGGGGAGAGGTGATCGAGCAAGCGCTGGACGAACTTGGTGAAGATCGGGAGGCGGAACCTCAGGTCCCTCTCCTGGCAGCATCCAAAGCCTCCAAGCTCTCGACCTTCACTGTCGAAGACAGCGGCGCGCTTCGGCTGTCTGCGCAGCTCTTCGACAAGGTCGACCAGACGTCGAGAGCCCTCAAAGTGCCTCTATTCACCGGAGCCGAGTATCACACGCTCATGGACGAGGCGAAAACCGGGAAGGCAGTCCTGCAAGCCTACGGCGGTCTATTCAAGAACTTATATCGTGATGTTCGCGAATACGCTCAAGCATTGACCGAGAGGGATGAGATGGTCATGGCACGGGATTCCACAAGCTACCCTACTGGAGAGCCTCTCCTCATCGCCTACAGAAAGACACTAAGTGCCGGATCGCTGCTGCTGAACGAAGAGGACGCCACGGAAGTCTTCACAGAGTGGCGGAAACTCTTCAAGCCCGCGCGGCTGATGTCCAAGCTGGGCAGCTCGATCGGTGCTTCGGGCGGCTTGGCGGTCATGAACTTGATCGTAGGTGGGCAGACGGTGTCGAGGAACTCGGATGTGTTCTTTGCCATGATCGAGGTTGCTTGGGGCAGACGACTCTCCTGGACCGAAAACGGCTACCTTGCTCTGCTGCCTGAGGAGGCGGTTGAAGGGGATCTCATTGTCGTACTCAGAGGTGGACGGCTGCCATTCGTTGTCCGGCCACAGGCGCACGGATTTCGTTTGATGTCAGTTTGACAGGCACACCATTTTGTAGAACGTGGGAAAGCTGATACTTTTCGCTGCAAACAGAGGACCAGCTTACGTCCACGGCATCATGAACGGCGAGGCCTACGACGAAGAATCCTGCGGTGATATTCGACTGGTCTGAACGTACCGTATCTGCTTCAAGGCTTGCTGACCATCCAAACCTCGTCAAGTATTTCGCTAAGAGCCCCTTTGCTCGAGAGCAGATCTCCTACGCAAGCATCACCTGGTCTCCCCAAGCAGGAACACGACCGGTAGATGTCTATCCTAAAGCGAGTACGTTGACGCGAAGAAGAGTCTCGACCACCGCTTTCGGCACAAAACTCCGCTCGGTCGTAAGCGTGACATACTTCGTAGTAGCGGCTCGCACGAGCAGTGTCATATCAAATCTGTCGATCGACAGATCCCCACGGTCTCTACGCAATCAAAGCAGCGATCGAGGCGGGGCGGCAAATGCTGCATGACAAGGCATAGAGTCCATCGGTATTCATGATCAGCGCGGTGTAGATCGCGCGTCGGAATCTCGCTCCGGACATGCGATGTCCTGGCGTCTTAACGTCTTGCATGTCGTGGAGTACGACCCTCCACCATCCGTTGCATGGGCTCTGATAGCGCCAAGCCTATGCTCCGCGAACGGACCTAATACGGACGGCGGCTTTGGCTGCACTCTGCGCACGCAAGGTCACGAGTTTGGCGTTAGGTCTCGACATCGGTAGTACAGATCAATCGATGTACGGTATTGGCCTGCTCTATCGAAACCACCAGTTGACCTGTAAAGTCTGGTCAGCTCGTCGAATCGCGCACCCAATAGTTGCACATGATATTGTTCACTTACCGAACCTGTCATGCCGCTTCCAGTGCCCTTGATGCTATGCCACCAGCCTTTGGGTATGAACAGGCCATCGCCCTTGTTCAGCTCGGCCTCGAAGCCAATCCTACCGGACTCGACGTCGTCGTCCCAAACCTCGCTCTCAAGTGCTTTCTTTTCCGCACCCTGCATCATCTCGTCGCCGCGCATCGTGGCAGACGCACTGCCACCAATAATCTCCTGCACTCTCGCGAAGATGGCTCTCCCGGCGTTCGGGCTGAATAGTCTCACGACCTTGGTACCAGCCAATTGCACGAAGAGATTTGGATTCGGATCTCTATGCAGCGGCGTATAGGTCGGCGCCTGCCCGATCCAGATTGAAGAGTCATACACGTCTCCCTTGCCCACCTTCAACACCAATTCTGGCACGGGCAGATCATCTCTTAGAGCGCGTGGTAAATCATTGATCGAAGCCTGCACGAGATAGACACGAGCGGTCGGAGGCGTCAAGGCTGCTGCGCTGAAGAATGTGTTAGATTGAGATGTCCGTCTGATCGCACGAGCGCCAGGCCTGTAAGCGCTGAAGTAGCGGCTCGGTCGAACATCGTAAGTAGACGAAGAGGCATTGACGCACTCGAGGAAAAAGCTGAGGGACTGCTCAATGCGAGTGAATTTGTCGTTGTTCGAAATCTCGAGCGGCACGATCGTGGCGCCGAAGCGGGCGAGGTAGTGGCGGTTGAGGGTGGTGGTTCTGTCGGAGGCGGGCGAGAACCAACGAGGAATTGCTGGGAGCTGGCTGAACGTCTGTCGTGGTAGTAACGCGGGCGTAGCTGGTTCGAAGGCGTCCTTGCGGAAGGTCTCGAGGGTGGCGTTTGGCAGGACAGGTACGGGGCGTAAGCCATGCTTCGTGGTGTAGGATCTACATTGCGAGGATACCACCAATGCCGTCCGCCCGGTGAGCATTGGCGGTGCTCAATGGGAGGAGTGGCGCTTTTCTGTCATCCAGGATGGTCGTTGAGGGACCTTGAGCGGGACCAGAGGTGGAGTGCGGTGAAGCTCCGGGGTCTGTTGATGCCTTAGGCAGGAAGGCTTGACTTGGCGAGCCAGGTCCGCTTCCACCTCTTCGACAAACGATCCTCTGAGATGGCTTCCCGGTGACTTCAGCCCCAGCCATGGCCCTCATGTGGACATCTCCAATCCTTGGCAATGGGAGACTTCAAATTTCGTCCCATACGATCTCAACATCAGCTCCACCGGCGGTTTCTTGCAGAGATAGCAGACGGGAGCTTCTTATCTTGACTCCTCACGCTTCGCTCACGCTAGCATGGCGCTTCCCACCTTATTAGTCTTCGCCTACTCGCGCTCTCGTTCGCGGGGCACGTAGAGTTTGCGGGCTTCTGTGCTTCAAGTACTCGCACTATTATTCTCGAGAAGACTGGCGCCGATGGGAATGGCGCAAAGACTGTCGTGGACGCAAGGGCGCCGTCCACTTCAAGTTCCTTTGAGAGCATCGCGCTTTCCTTGGCCGGTGAACACTTCGCTCCTTCCTAACACGGAGGGCGACTCGGACACCCCGCAAGTGCTGACTTGAGTCAAGCCGCCTCGCTCATAGCGCGTTGAACCTGCATTCGCGCGCTCTCGTACCCGATATACCTTGCTTGCCCACATGGTAGTACTCCCTTAGCTCTCCTTCTCCTCGACATCACCTGTTCTTCACCATGGCGGCTGGTCTTGTTAGTAAGATGCTCGGTGTACTGAGCGTGCTGTTGATCGCTGTGTCCGCAGGTCGCCTCGACGAAGTGGCAAGGCGTGGAGGATTCACGGCCCAAACGCTGAAAGACTGGGAGCTACGTTCCCGAGGCCTGGACGAGCGAACCACGAGCCAGCGTCGCTACTACAATGACAAGACGAAAGACTACTTCGTGGAATCTCTGCCCGAGATCCCGCAGAGCTTCCTCACTGAGATGTACTCTGGACTGATGCCAATTGACGAGAACGACGCGAGCCGTGCGCTCTTCTTTGTGTTCCAGCCTCGCATCGGAGATCCAGTGGACGAGGTATGCGCAGAAGATGTCGAAGACCACCAGCAGCCTGCGTTGCTGACTCTCCATAGATCGTCATATGGATGAACGGCGGCCCAGGATGCAGCAGCTTGGAAGGCTTCCTGCAAGAAACAGGCTATATCAATTGGGGCTGGGGACAGTATGCGCCCGAAATCAATGCCTATGGCTGGCCGACGCTTTCCAACGTTCTGTGGGTAAGCGCAAGACCTGACGCCGTCAGATGAACTTTTTGGACATCTGTTGACCTCGCCACGCCAATTACAAAGGTGGAGCAACCTGTTGGAACAGGGTTCAGTATCGGCACTCCGAATGCCACGAATGAAGAGGATATTGCGAGCGATTTTGTGAAGTTCTTCAAGAATTTTGAGGTGAGAGCATTGCGGAGGCTTAGCAACGATTTCAGCTGACAGTCCGCATAGACGCTGTTCGGGATCGAGTACTACCACATCTACGTGACTGGCGAGAGCTACGCTGGGCGCTATGTGCCATACAGTGGGTGCAACCTGTGGGAGACGTCTGAGACACTCGCTGACCCTACCACCCATTGATTTGAGTTGCCAATGCCATGCTTGACATGAACGACACATGCTACTACAATGTTTCCGGTAGGCTCGCAAGACCGAAACGGAGCGAAGCAAACCGCTCACACGTTTAGGTGCATTGATGTACGATCCTTGCATCGGTGCTTTCGACTACCAGAACGACGTCTATACGCTCCCCTTCCTGGAGGAGAACAACAACGTCCTGAACTACAACAAGTCGTACCTTACCCAAATGGCCCAGGCAGACGAAGCTTGCGGGTACGCCGAATATAGACGAGACTGGATGCAGTTCCCGCCTGCGGAGCATCAGCCCCCGCATTACCCGGACAACGCCACGGCAGCAGAGTGCGGTCTTTGGCATAGTGCTTACAATGAAGCGTACCACCCGAACCCGTAAGTCGGTCATGATTCTTGCTATCAACCATGACCACTTGCTGACAGCGACACCCGTTGTACTCAGGTGCTTCAACGTCTACGAGATTGGCCTGCAGTGCCCTCTACTATCGGATCCGCTAGGTTTCCCGACGGATCTTCAGTTCGTCTCGCCCGGTCTGCCCGTGTACTTCAATCGCACCGACGTGAAGACCGCGATGCACGCGCCTATGAATGTATCTTGGGATGAGTGCAACGGCGGCGTGTTCCTCGCCGACGACGGCAAAGGTGGCGGCCCAGGCAGCGGTGGGCCCGAGGCCTACGGTGACACTTCGCCGGATCCTATCCAAGGAGTTCTGCCGCGAGTCATCCAGTCCACGAACCGCGTACTCGTGTACGTCACCCTTCCCACCCTCTGTCATCCTTTTGATAGTCATCATGCTGACAGTGGCATCTAGCGCCAACGGCGATCTCGACATGGAGATCTTGACCAATGCCACGATGCTCGCCATCCAGAACATGACCTGGAATGGCCAGCTCGGCTTCCAGCAGCGTCCCAACACGTCCATCGTCATCACCCTGCCTGACGTGTTGTACAACGCTACTTTCGTGGCTAGCGGCTTCGCTGGCTACGACGAGCCGCAAGGCGTTATGGGCGTGCAGCATTACGAGCGTGGACTGATGTGGGCCGAGACGTACTTGAGTGGGCACATGGAACCGCAATTCCAGCCTAGGAGCGCATACAGGCATTTGCAGTGGTTGCTGAGGAGGATCGAGACGTTGTGAGCTGTGTTCAGCGGAGATGCTGGAACGGTGCGGTGGTGCACCAGGTGGTAGTTTGGCCGACAAGCTCGTAGCGGCGAACAACGATGACCTCACGGAAGCCCAGCAGTATAATGGCGGCAACAGTCGATTCCGCCCTGGGTCTATGTATATATTTGAAAGGCGATACGATGCAACGCGGTACCTGCCTGACTCACTCGCTCGTCTTGCTGACCATGCTCACGCCCGACCTGCCTTCCTAATTTGCGGGCCCCAACATAAGGTAAGGAAAGCGAGCCGAGCTATAGCTCCCTGTCCAACCTTCAGCCCCCAAGCCAACCTCACGTTACATAAGGCAAGTGCAGCTCACCATGGATAATACGAATTGTCCTTGGCGCCGCAGGGCCCACCGTCCGTTTGAACAACATGGGCTCATCAACAGACTCGAAGGCCAACGGTGGCGTCCCGAAGACGATGAGAGCACTTCAGTGAGTATCAATCTGGATTCACATCGAGGACGAATTACGAATTGACGGAATGCAGATACTCAAAACCCGAAGACTTTGCCGTCGTCGAGATTGACGTGCCGTCGATAGGCGAGGAAGATGTTCTGGTGTGTGGTGAGAGGAGTTCGAAGGCTGTAGAAGTGCTGACATTCTGATTCAGGTCAAGATTGAAGCCTGTGGCGTCTGCGGCACCGTAAATATGGCCAATATTAATGCCGTTCGACCTGCGGACTACTTACGAGCCTCCTAGGATCTCCACTACCACAAAGGAGAGTTCATGGCAAAGGTACTCCTCGTGTCTGGAGCAAATGTCTGTTGTAGGCTGACAACATGTCATCACAGTATCCACTCATTCCAGGTATGTGACTATCATTCAATCGGTCGACGTGTGCGCTGACGACGCTGCCACGATAGGCCACGAAGCTGTCGGCACCGTAGTGGCGGTCGGTAGAAACGTCAAGAGTATAGCCGTCGGCGAGCGCATCGCAGCTGATCCCATGGAGCCGTGCCGGAATTGTTTCTATTGCATCCGCGGCCAGACGCTGCTATGCGAGAACATGACTGGGTATGGTGGGAACGGTAAGCTCTCAATCACTCAGTTTGTCGACAGTATCAACGCTGATCAAACGCAGTACCGGGTGGTTTTGCAGAGTACTGCAGATATCCCGCTCGCCACGTCACCGCAATTGGCGATCTACCAGCCCTGGAGGCTGTGCTCATCGAGCCCGCCGCTTGTGCCGCGCATGGGATCGAGCGAATGGCACCGAAAGTCGGCAGTACCGTATTGCTGTTCGGGTGCGGGCCGACCGGTATGCTCCTTGCGCAGCTCCTGAAGCTCAACGGTACCGCAAACGTATGGTCGTTCGTGTACCTTTCCGTACGTCACCTTACTGACACCTTGGGTAGCTCACGATCGCATCAAAACCTGGTCCAAAGCTAGACCTCGCCAAACGCCTCAACCTCGCCGACTCGTTCGTCGCCATCTCCGACACGAACGCAAAAGAAGACGTGGACGCCCTCCTCCAATCCAGTCCCCACGGCTTCGACATCGTCGTAGAAGCCACAGGCGCTCCCTCAGTCCTAGAGCAATCCATCTTCTACGTCCGCAAAGGCGGCACCTTGGTGGTCTACGGCGTCTACGATGACGCCGCGAAGATCGCCTGGCCGCCGATGCGGATATGGACGGACGAGATCACGATCTTGAGTTCGTTTTGCAGTACGCTGAAGTTTCCGGTCGTGATGGAGTACGTCCGGACGAAGAAGCTTAACTTTAGGGGTATTGTGACGAAGACGTATCGGATTGAGGAGTGGGCCGAGTGTTTGGAGGCGTTGGAGAAGCAGCAGTTTGTCAAGGCCGCTATTGTGTTCGATTGATTGATCGATCTCGACCCATCTTGCCTGCCTGTCCCCGGGTTACGACCCTGATATGCTGCTTTGTCTATCACCGGCAACTTCAGTAGTGGACTCTGATCTTGGAAGCACTCACAAGGCAGTATGAAGGCTCACCAGCCCTGTTACTCCGAGCCACCACACGCATGGCACCGTCAAGATGCAATTTGTCGACGACTCTCTTGTGTCATCGTCAAGCTCATTTTCCGCATGCTATTCTCCTCTCTGCCCATGTTCAGTACCTCATAGAGCCCTAGCAACGGAAGCAATATGCCCTTGTAAGCATGAATGTACGGACTGGCCTGTACTGCTCGCTGTGTGCTCCCTCAAGCTTCAAACTGAGCCTCGGCAGGATTGGTGAGGAGTTGCAAGTGGGATTCGAGGCCGCCCGATTGCCGGTCGTGGACATCCACATTGCCTCCAACGTCATGTAAGGAACTTACAACGTGTTTGGAGTCCTACGATTGAGAGTACCTATGAGTAGGCCGAGACCTTGGATAAAGTCTTGACATAATAAAGCTGTCTTGGAGACTGTCGCTTCGGCCACGCGATCGGTCACTAAAAGATTCCCACCACTACCGAAGCATACAGTACAGCAATGGCGTTGTTGGGTGCGCGTCTTCCACCTGTTGCCCAAACGATCGGTTAGCTGACTACAATCCTTCACCAGCTGCTGCAGTGACCGGTGGTCTTGCGGCCTCCGCCTATCTCGATGGCAAATTCCAACTGAGACGAGATATCACGGCAGTGCTCAAGCTCAAGAAAGCTGAGCGCGAGTATGGGAAAGCTCGTAAGAAAGCACCTTATAGCTTGCAACGGCTGCGTGTTACTGACAGACCGGTATAGTAAAAGCAGACCGTCTCTCACCCTGGTACATACTGGCAGAAACCTGCAAACGGCAGCCCAACGACCGGGCGATATGGACGCGAGAGCGCTCCTGGAGTTTCCAGGAACTGCATGACCAGGTAGTGCGGTACGCGCAGTACTTGCTCGAGCAAGGCATTCGACCGGGAGATCTGGTGGGGATGTACCTGCACAACAGCGCCGAGTTCATCTTCATTATGTTTGCCGCTTTATCGATAGGTGCAGGCCCTGCTCTCATCAATTACAACCTGGAAGGCAGAGCACTGATGCACTGTCTCGCGGTGGCGCAGACGAAGCTTCTGCTTGTCGATCTCGACGCCGCGTGCCAAACGAGAATTGAGGGCAGTAAGCAGGACATAGAAGCCGCAGGAACCAAGATTGTAACGCTGGACGCTAGCTTGAAGCAGACGATCGAGTCCAGACCGGTCGTGATACCGGGTGATGAGCTACGGGCAGGCATGCGACCAGAGTTCCCGTACGCTTTGATATACACCAGCGGCACGACAGGCCTACCCAAAGGGTGCCCATTCACCATCGCTCGCACGCATCTCCTAGGCTCGCATTTCAGTCCACCGTTCGGATGCAAACGCGGCAAAGATGCGTGGTACAGTCCCATGCCGCTGTATCACGGCACTGGCATCATAACCTCTTCCACCATGCTACTCGCAGGCGTAGGTATCGCCATTGCTCCGCGCTTCTCCGTCTCGAACTTCTGGCCGGACATCCACGCTTCCGGAGCGACCGCCTTCATCTACGTAGGCGAGACGGCCAGGTACCTGCTCGCCGCACCTCCGCACCCTCTGGAGCGCGCGCATAAGCTTCGTGTCGCGTACGGCAACGGACTGAGACCCGATATTTGGCAGAAGTTCCAGGCTCGTTTCAATATCCCGGAGGTAGCCGAATTCTTCAATTCGAGTGAAGGCATGTTCAGCCTCATCGTGTGGGCCAGGAATGGTTACACCAGCTGCTGTGTAGGACATCACGGCCTAGTGACCCGAAGCTTGCTACACAATGTGTACGTACCTGTACGGATAGACTTCGACACTGGTGACCTGTGGAGGGACCCAGCGACTGGTTTTGCGCAGCGCACGTCTTATGAGGAAGGCGGTGAGATTCTGGTAGCGGTTCCGAGCCGCGACGCTTTTGGTGGCTACTGGCGGAACGAGGAAGCGACCAACAAGCGATTCGCCACGGACGTGTTTAAGAAGGGTGATCTATACTACCGTTGCGGTGATGCACTTCGACGCAGCCCCGATGGACACTGGTACTTCCTGGACCGACTAGGAGACACGTTCCGATGGAAGTCGGAAAACGTGTCAACGGCCGAGGTCGCAGAGGCTCTCGGGCGGTACCCTGGTGTTGCCGAAGCGAACGTCTACGGCGTCACTGTACCTGGCCACGAAGGTCGTGCAGGGTGTGCGGCGCTGCATCTGGAGGGCCAGCCGGACGAGAACTTCGTATCTGGCTTGCTTCAGTATAGTAAGGCGAATTTGCCGCGGTATGCAGTGCCGGTGTTCCTGCGAGTTGTGAAGAATAGCTCGCACATTCACAATCACAAGCAAAACAAGGTTGGGTTGCGGCAGGAAGGGATCGATCTTGAGAAGCTGGGCGTTCACGAGCGCGACGGGGCGGATGACGTGATCATGTGGCAGAAGCCGGGGAGTGAGACGTATGTGCCTTTCCAGCGGGAGGACTGGGAGGCGTTGAGTAAAGGTGGCGCGCGGTTGTAGGTTGGGCTGGCTAGAAGCAGATAGAGCCAGTTCTTTCACGTCTCGCACTTCCGGGTAACCGGTCACCGGTGTACAGTCTCGTGAAAATCCATCATCCAGTGCACAATGTCCATGGCGGTAATTGGCGGAGTGAATGTTCCAGTCGCTTTCCAATTGATAGAGCACGAGTCATGCGGGATGTGTCGTCGCTGCATATGACACCCGACCTTACGCCGTTTAGTCCACTTCCGCATACAAATGCTAGACTCTGTCTACATCTTGTCAGACCCTACACATCTCACGACATGGCGACGATCGCGGATGAGCTTTTGAACGACTTCGAGAGCGATGGGGAGGAGCAGGACGAGGAGCAGAACGATGCATTTCACGCGGACGGTGGGAACACGGAGACCCCAACGACGGGGTTGACGATGCCCACCGGGGCCTATCGGGCTAACGGCAGCATGGAGCTTGAGGGCGACGAAGAGGAACCGGACGACGCAGATATGGAAGGCACCGTACCGGATCACATCAAGATGGAGGGTCAGGAGGACGAAGAGGAGACTAAGGCGCGTGTGGAGAAGATGCAGCTGCAGAAAGTCACAGATGTGCGCAGTGTCGCGGGCTTGATGAAGCTGTTGCAGCCGGTCATAGAGGTAAGCCCACACTCCCCCTTGAGATTTGTTGCAACTATCATCATTTACAGTTCATGATTGCAGCCCTGACCATGTCGGCTTCCCGCAGAGAATCGAGCACTACAAGAACCTCCCGCCAGACAAGCAGACCAAGAACATAGGCAGCATCGAAGACAACCCAGAGTACAAGCTGCTTACTTTGTCGAACACATTGTCCACCAGCATCGATGGCGAGATCGTTCTGGTCCACAAGTTCATTCGCGATCATTACTCCGTACGGTATCCGGAACTGGAGACGCTCATCGTGAATCCGTTGGATTATGCGAAGACGGTGGCGATCATTGGCAATGGTCCGATGGAGAGTCTTGAGCAGGTTGTTGACAGCAGCGACAACGTTGTTGGACAGACACTTCGCCAAGTCCTGGACAAGCCGTCACTCATGGTCGTGACACTCGAAGCTACAACGACCCGAGGCGTGCCGCTATCGGATCCCGAACTTGCAGCTGTACGGACAGCTTGCGAGATGACACTCCACCTCGACAAAGCCAAGAAGACGCTCACGGAATACGTGCAATCCCGCATGTCAATGTTCGCCCCCAACCTTACCACTCTCATTGGCTCTCTTACCGCCGCACAACTGCTCAACTACGCCGGCGGTATCACTGGTCTGGCAAAGACACCATCCTGCAACATACCTCCCTTGGGCAGCAAGAAGAACACCGCAGCTACTGGCCTTGCCAGCAATGTCGGGATTCGGCACCAGGGCTTCTTGTACAATAACGACATCATCCGAGACGTTCAGACTGACCTCAAAGTGCAAGCCATGCGCATTCTATCCGCGAAGATCGTGCTCGCTGCACGTGTCGACCAAGCACATCAAGCGGCTGCGGGTGAGCAAGGCCTCGAATTCTATGACCAGGTGCAGAAGCGGATCAGCAAGCTGTCCGAAGCGCCGCCGAATAAAGGTGTGAGAGCGCTACCGGCCCCGGATGACAAACCCGCAAGGAAACGTGGCGGAAGGAGAGCGAGGAAGGCGAAGGAGGCGACTGCTATGACCGATCTGCGGAAAGCACAGAACCGGATGGCATTCGGCAAGGAGGAGGCGGAAGTCGGTTACGGCAACAGTGACGGCACGAAAGGAATGGGCATGATCGGCGCGCAAGACGACGGCCGGATCCGCGCCACACAGATCGATCAGCGCACGCGCGCGAAATTGTCCAAGAAGAACCCAGGCTGGGGCGGCACTACGCCCGCCATGGGTGGGACATCGACTTCACTCCGCGGTTTGGGCGGCACGACCTCCATGCTCAAGGGCAGCGCTGGCTTACGTACGACTGGTGTAGGGAGTGGACTCCGGACACAAATCGGAAGTGCAACGGGCGGAATGACAAGTACCGTTGCTTTCACGCCGGTGCAGGGGTTGGAGCTTGTCGATCCGAAGATGAGAGCTGAGAGGGAGAGGAAGATGAAGGCGGAGGAGGATCGGTGGTTCAAGGGAGGGACGTTCACGCAGATTGGTAGTGGTGCGGCGAACGGGAGTGGTGCTGGAGAGGCAAAGGTGGACAGTGCGGGCTTCAAGATACCGGCGCTGCCTGGTGTGAAGAAGACAAAGCAGGAGGGTTGAGCTGGGTCTAGGTGCGGCCGCGGCTCATCGCGACTCTGATAAAGATGAACATCCTGAGCTTGCGTGTGCGGAGCACGTCCAAGACCATAATGGACCTTGCCGAACTATCCAGCTGCCAAGCGGATGCTTTGCGACAACGCTTGTCCTCGGCGATGGCCTGGATCAGCCGGAAGAGACACTGTAGATGCTAAGGATGTCTTGAGTGGACTGGAGACCCACGCCTGTTGAGCATATCATCCTGGTGCACACCTCGTGATTCACTCGAAGGATGATGGCGGGGTCAGGAATACTCCAGTCACCTGTGCAACCCGGTCTGTCGAGGACCCACGCAGATGCATGCTGGTGCAGCAGAGCCTACGCCGTAGTGTAGCACACATTCTAGGTGTGCCAATGCGTGCCAGCCTAGCCTGCAACGAGAGTCTTCTTGCACAGCACTTTCAACTGGGAGCCCCACAGGCCCACCGCGTATCTTGTACTGGGAAGGGAAGCCGCAGCGAGGTGCTTTGTCGCGCACAGCATGAAGCTGCCATTGAGAGTGCTTGCCAAATCGTCTTGGCACGTATTCTGCGCATTTCAATAGGCAAGACGTGGTGCCCGGGCCTGTACATGTACTTGACAGCCCTCATGCTCGCCCAAAAGCATTAGCCTGACAGCGTACTAAAATATGGACGACGTCCAATCCCAGAGTTTGTTGTTGTTCAATCAGGTCATAGCGAGAAGAAGTAGCACATTCTTGATCCAAGCACTACGTAGCATGCTATTCGCCCCGCATACGAGGCGTTCGGTGACCACACGTCAGCGTAAATACTGATGGTCCGCAGGAATGCCCTCATGTAGGGTGTTCCTTTCCCTTCCTGCACAGTACAAAACTCCAACGCGCCCGCGCTGGTGCGTCAGCCACGTATCCAAGTGTCTTTCTCGGCTGTCGCAACGCTTCAAACGCACCACCCTCACAGACATCCGCACACTCACCGCACCACGGCAAATCCGTCCCTCCGATTCCCTCCCAGTCTTGTCTCACCACCCACTATTTTGCCGACTGACCTCCCGACTCCCCCCCGCACTCCCACTCCCACTACTCCCCCCCGCCGAGAAAGACCCCTCGCTCGCGGGCGTCGCAGGCGTCGCAGGCTGAATATCCAACTGCTGCCGAATCCCCAAAATCCACTCGCCCTGCAGCAACTCCGCCGCACTCGCCCTCCGCACTGGATCGCGATCAAAACACCTCCGCAGAAACTCCAGCCCGGGCTCACTCATCTGCTCCCGCGAAGGCATGGCGGGGGCGTTGCCCTGCGCGATATTGTACATGATAGCCCACTCGTTGTCCATGGCGGCCCAGGGCCGGGCGCCGGTAGCCATCTCGGACACGACGCAGCCGAGAGACCAGATGTCCTCGGCTCCTAGACGCGCGTTGTGCGGTTTCTGGCCTTTGATGACTTCGGGGGACATGTACATGGGCGTGCCCTGCATACTGCCCTTCTCGCCTCGACCGTCGGGACCCTGGGCTACGACCGTTTTGCCTTGTTTGGCGATGACTTTTGCGGCGCCGAAGTCGACGAATTTGATGATGCCGCTGTGGTCCAGGAGGATGTTTTCGGGCTTGATGTCGCGGTGGACTACGTTGGCTTCGTGGAGGTAGCCGAGGCCCTCGAGGAGTTGGAGGGTGTAGACTTGGATGACGGTTTCATCTTCGATGCGGCCGTGTTCGAGCAGGCTGGCGAGGGAGCCGCCGGAGCAGTATTCCATGAAGATGTAGACTTTGTCGCGGTGGGGCTCGATGCCGAAGTATTGCACTACGTTTGGGTGGTTGAGGACTTGTAGTACGCTCATCTCGTCGCGGATCTGGCTGACGATTTGCGGGATCATTTTGGGGTCTTGCAGGCGGATCTCCTTAACCGCCATCAACTGCGTGCTGTCCAGGTTGATGGCGACGTAGACACTGCCGAAGGTGCCACCGCCCACGAACTGGCCTTGCTGCCACCTCAAGTGCACGTTGCCCGCGGACGCGGAAAGCTGTGTGAGAGCCCGGTCGGCATCGTTCGAGTCCTCCAGTACCCTGCCCAGCGCCTGCCTCTCTGCCTCGCGGTCCTTCCGCACCTGATCGATCCGGTCCAACTCATCCAACCACTGCAGTCGCACGATCCGACTGCTCTCCTCATCGTCCTTCAACCGGCTGATATCCAACTTCAGCTGCTTGCCCGTCAGCATGGCCTCCACCCTCTGCTTCTCCGCCTGTGCCGCCACCGTGCCGCGCGCACCCATGATATCAAAATGACTGATCAGCAGACTCATGCACCCGGCCACTTTCGCCCTCAACGTCGCGTACTCCTCTTCGGAAATAGATAAGATATTGTGCCCCCTCGTCATCATCATCGCAAACTCCAGCGCCACGACAGCCCACCGGAACGTCTTCTTATCGCTCGCCACGCAGTCGTCGCAGATGAAACTCACCCAATCCAGAGCCAAATGCGTGAGCTTGAGCTGATGCATCGCGCGCCTCTGCTGATCGAAATAGATAGCAGACCGCTGGCCGAACTCGGTGGCGAAAGCGAAACACGTCTGGATCAGCTCCTGGCACTGCAGACCCTGCGTCTGCTTGCGCACAATCTCGACACTATCCATGATCGTGTTGCTGAGCTTGTACGCCGTCTTGCGGATCTTGACCAGCTCTTGGTTCACGCGGGGCAAGTTCGCACGCTGCTCAACTAATACCGAGAGTTCGATGCCCTGGCACACATCCATGAACGCCGCGCTCGCGAGCGCTAAGCGCTGTTGACTGCCATCCGCCACTAACCTCAGCCGACCCGTCTTCAGGTCCAGCAACGGCTGGCGGATCGGAGTGCCGGGCATGTGACTCTGGCGCTGACCCTCCCAGTTCACAGCGTGCTCCGCCTTCAAGATTAGCACATAAGGGTCACTCGGATCCTCGGGCATGTCCTCGGCATGGTAGCATGTGCCCAGCATACTCTGAATGTCCTTCGGCCGCTCCAGCAGAGTCGGGCTCGCGATCACGTAAACCGGCTGCTTGGCGTCCCCACTGCCGCCTGCAGAGCTGGGCTCCGCGGGCTGAGAGGTCTCGACTAGAATATGCCCGGAGATGACGAGCGCGTCGAGCAGCTCCTCGAAGTGATCCGGCGGGATATTGAGATTATACTCAGTGGCGTTCTCAAACCGCTGACTCAGTAGCCTGCTGAAACGAAATATCTTCCTCTGTCTCACTCGCACGGAATCCAGGATGGCTTTGTACCTCTTGTCCATCAACTCACCCGCCACCTCGTCCGGACTTCGCTGCAACTCCTTCTCGAAATGGCTCGTGAGCCGTCCCAAACTCTTACTCGTCAGCGAACTGAACTGTTCGGCGACCTCTACATCCCCGCCGTCCAGATGCCGACCCAACTCATTGCTAAAGTCCCACTCCTGCTCCAGAATCTCGGCCTCTTTGAACGTATTCTTGTTAGCCATCAACTTCCAATTCAGCATCTTGAAGTAGAATTTCAACGCATCCAGCACGACACCGTCGAAGTTGTCGTCGATGCAGGGCGGTAAGTCCCAGCCTGGCTCCGGCTGTGCGATCACAATGTAAGCCTCCTTGATACGGACGGCGAGTTTGAGAAGGATTTGGAACTGGATGATCATCTGCTCGGCCATCATGACGCCTTGTTGTGCAGGGTCCTTCATCTTCTTCGCGTACGACAGGCGCATGCGAATGATCTCCTGTATCAGTCTGCTGGGAAAGTTGATGAGCGTAAGCAACTCCTCAATGTAAGGCGGTAGATGCCGGTCTGCGAATCCTTCGGCATTATGAATGAGCGTCGTCTTCGCCTTGTGAATGACTTTATTAACGCCGTTGAGGAGGTTGTCGTCGCCCTGCAAAGATTTGAGACCATCTTCCTTCAAGATCCGCTCAATGAAGGAGCTGTCATCGAACAGCTGCCCCGACGTCACGTCTGCGGGCCTCGGTCGCGCTTTGGTGAAGTCCAGCTCGACATTACCGACCCACTTCTGCAAGATACCTAGCTCCGTATTGATGAGCTCGGTCGTGTTGTGCCACGCGATGACCGCATCGCAGGTCTCTCGATAGGCCGCAGACGCCGCCCTAGGGTGTGCGACCTCGAAAGCGTGGCGCATGGGGTACAGCGATTCAACTTTGTCAATCCTGGCTACAATATCGCGGACCTGATCCATAGGACTCTTGCCCACTTCTGCTTCGCCCTTGATCTCGAAAGCAACGATGCCCTCGATAGCTTGTTTGATCTTGCTCCGACCATCCTCGATCAAATGGCGTTGCGCGGCGATAGAGCGGCCGCAGGTCTTGGCGCGGACCCCTATCCAGGTTTCCGTCTTGAGGGAGTGGTCGCCTTGTTGGTCAGTGCCGCCAATGAGCCGCTTCTTCTCCTGCTTCACGACGTCGCCGGTGAGAACGTTGGCCAGCATGGCGTGCCACTCCAGTCGCTCGCGGTTCGCCGGTATTCTGAGCTCCTCGAGGGAAGGCTCCATGTCATCATTGCCGTAATATAGAAGCATCTCTTGATCGTACGGATCATTGTCGGCAAATCCATTCGTTGAAGGCGACTCGTCGTCGCTCTCAGTGCCGGTGCTATAGTCCAGACTCGGAGGTGGGTTGTCACCGTAGAAGTCGCTGTCCTCCCGGTCCACCTGTTGAATCCGCTGCACGTACGCCTTTTCTTGCGCCCGGTACTCCGAGTCCGGATTCCTCGTGCCCCGTTTGTTCCGGTGTGCCGAACCGTTGCGTTTCGTGCCATTGTTGAGGCTGTACTGCTGCGGTCTCCGAGCCGGCGCGTACGCATTGCTTGGCTGCCGCGTCGCTGCCGGGCGGACAGGTCGTTGCGAGCTGTGCAGCCCATTCGTCACGATGCTCGGGTGAGGCAGAGAGTCGTGTGCTGCGGATCTTCCGCTGACGCTGCCGCCTGATCGGACTGAGCTCGTTGGGGTCCAGCCGTAGCCTACCGACGAAGTACTCGCAGGCGTGGAGCCATCCGGCATAGTGCTGACGGTGGCCATGCTACTGCTCATCGACGGGAAGAAGTCTCTCCTCGTCACACCGTGTGCCTGCGCCGTATCCTCCAACCCCTCCGTGTCCGGTATCGTGCCGTACTCTTCCGGCTCTTCGCTGCCGCTGTTGCCTGAGGAGTACTTGCTTGCCAGCCCCGGCCGCTCGCTTTCCAATTCCAATTCCTCCATCTCCATGATGGGATCCTGTATGACGCTGCCTTCGCGTGCCTGCCGTCCAGCGCGCAGAGATATGGGCGAGCCTGACGCGAGAGCGGCCATGGTGCTGCCTCAGTGACCTCGACCCAAGCGGTCGGCGCCGGGAGCGGTTCCGTTGAGCCTTCCCGAGATCTGCACGCTTCGAGGATCGCAGACCAGCCGTCCGTGTGGCGGTGCAGTATCACCCCGGGCACTTTTGTCGTTTGTCGTTCACTGACTGTGCTCTATCGGTGTGTTGTGATGTACCTCTGCTGTTGGTGTACGGAGGGTCTGCTAATAACGAGGTAGGAAGGCATTCCAAGCTGCAGTCACCGTCCGGCACCATGGCCCGTGGCCGCAAGCTCGTCCCACCGGCAGAAAGAAAACTGGGAAGTTATCCATCCATCTTTTGCCTGCTAATGACCGTTGGCCATGTGTACATAACCGCCAACTGACTTTGTAGTTACGAGTTTCGAGCTGCGAGTTGCTAAGAAATAACTACTACTGCGCTATAGTTGCCTTTAACGCCTCTTAACCGCTAGAGTAATCGTAGCGCAGCACTACTACTGCTATTACTAGCGTTACGCTAGTACTGCCGCCTCGCTGCCGCCTCGTAGTTAGCCTCGCTAGGCTGCTATAGCGACTCGAAGAATAAGATATAATAGTAGTAGCGTATAAGGTCTATAATAGTAATTATTATAATAGTACCTTTAAGGCATCTATATTAAAATACGTTATAGAAGTATAATAACGACCTTTATAATAGTATTATATCGCTAATAGCGTTATAGGTTAATAGCTCCTCGCTATCTATACGAAGCGCATTACTATTTAGCTAAAGGACCTTTACCTCCTTATGCAACTTCTCTAGAATTTTAATAGGAGATAGGGCACTTAGGCACATTAAGTAACAGGGGGGGGGGGGGGGGGGGGGGGCAGGGAACGTATATAGGTAGTAGGCAGTAGGCTAGATAGTGAATAACTTGTAGACTGCGATATAGGCCTACTATGCGATATAACGATACTAAGGTGTCGACTTTATAGACGATCCGTAGTAACCTAAGGTTATAGCGCGTAACT